>VXBJ01003842.1:558376-640260 GCA_013400055.1 Nycticryphes semicollaris
ACATCGAAAAGGAAGAATAACCTACAGAAAGCTCTAGAACAGTTTCAGTTGTGCTGAGACACCAGATACAACACCAAAACCTCCCTTAATGGGAATTTCTCTTAGTATTTCAAATTCTATCTTTTTTAACTTGAAGCATTTCCATCTACTACTGGAAAATCTGTGCTCTAATGCACGTTCCATTTGCTCATCTAAACGATAATGATTTAGAAATGATGATGAACTATTTTATTTTTTAAAGCGATACATTCATTTTATTCCTCCAGTGATGAAATATAAATACTTTTTCACTATTTTTCTTAAAAGTGAATGAAAATTGATCACTCCTGATTTGGGTTTAGGTTTTGAATCTGTGTTAAGTATTGTTAGTCTTGTGAGGCCCAGATTTGTGTTATAGAAGTCTGAACTGGAAAAAACAAACAAACAAAAAAAGCCCTAAAATGCACACTACTAAAATAGGGCTTTAATGGCGCAGGGCCTCAAACATGTTGCTTTCTTGTATGAAATTTCTGGAGCCAGACCTTACCTGAGAGCTATTCATATAGTGAAAAATGAGTGTATGTTGGTGAGTGGTTTTTCCCCATTGGCTCTTGGAGAGGAGATCCCAGATGGCAGCTGGAGGAGCTTCGGTGCTTTGCAAAGTACACAGACTGCTAATTGGCTCTCCCGTAATGAATCTAAAGGTTAAACATCCAGAAATTCTCTAATGCAAATATCTGTTCTTTTTTTCTAGCCATCCTGCAAAAGAAACGATTATTGATGACTCAGTGGAGCTGGGTGTTAACGAAGCTGATCGTACAGTTGGACTTACTCAGAATCTCAATGGAAAATCTGGTTCGTGGACTTTTGAGGAGTTGATTGATGTTGGAGTACACTCCAAGTCAACCAAGCTAAGCTCGGACAGCATCTCTGCTGGTAACTGTCATCAAAACTTGAACGATGCTGCTACAATACCTTCTAGTCCCAAACTGGCTTTTGAGGAAGATGCTGCAGTGAATTCATTGACCAAACCTATAGATGCTTCATCAGGTAATCCGAGCTGATTTCCCTGTCTCTCTCTTCCTCTGGCTAGCTGATTAACTTCACAGCATTTTACTCTCCTTGCCTTAAATTCAGCTTATTTCCAAGGCACTTTTCCCAATGTGTAGACCAGAGACAAAGCTCTTTCTTTAGTGTTTCTAACTTACGTTCTGTCAAAAGGAGTCACCCACTTGTGCCTCTTGAAGGAGTTGTTCTCAACAGCAGCCAAGGTCCAACATTCAGGCTTCTCCAAGGACCCAGCTGGGCCCTGTGAAGCTCCTGTATCTCCTACCAGCACTCAGGCCCACCTGTTGTATTTTTAGGCTTCTTCTAAGATGTCTTAAATGGCACATGTTACTTTTGAAGATACTAACGGTCTAAAAGGTGTCTGATGTAACTCTACAGACGAGACCTTTCCACTGCTAGGCATGTTCTGTAACTTTTTAATGTTGGCCTCTATGGTCTTACAAGGTCTCTTCGGGTTCTGGCCAGGTATTAGCTGTACTCTCTCCTTGGTGTTGCGCTTCACTGAGAGAGGTAGCACCACCCTTGAATTCCACAGATGGTTGTGTTACATTTTAGGAGTAATAAAGCTGTGCACCCGATATTCTGAATTTTCTGAAAGATGCGGGGCTGGGTCTGAACCCACATGTACCCAAGAAGCCAGATGCTGATCAGTACTGGCGCAGTGCGTCAGAGAGGCTTCAGTGAGGTAGTTCATGTAAAAGCTAGTTTACATAAAACTAAACTTCTCTGGTGTGGGAGCTGAACCCCAAACAGACATGCTCACAGCAGGAGATCTCTGTCCGTGAGATGAATGACTGCGTGAACAGTTGAAATGAACGCTAGTGGAAAAACCAAGACTTTCTATCCACATTTTCTTTAAATGATGTGTAGCACTTTTTTTTTCATTAAAGTGTAGCACTTTCCTAGACTGAACTGTTTCCTGAGTCTCCTCTGTCACTCTGCGTCTTGTGACTTTTAGTCCCATGGACGTAGCCATATTGAGACGTTCTGTGAGGCCATGACTAAGTGGGCTGTGGGAAATGCAATGTGACACTGCTGATGGCATTTTGTTCTGAACAAAACCTTTTAGCGAAGAAAGTGTTGCCTTTTAATTCTGAACTAGGAAATGCTTAGACATAATACAGTTTAAGAATTATCTACGTAACTTTGAAAACTAATATTTGTAGAGATATATATAAAGAAAAGCTACTGTGCTGAATCTGAACTATAAGTAACCAAGTGACACTGTGCTCGCTTCCTGGATGTAGACTCTGACAGTGATAATAGAGGTTATGTGGAATACACACAGTTACTGCAGTTAAATGTTTTCTTCTCTTTGCTCTTTGGACAGAACTGTGAACACTAGAGACCTGGAAATAATCTGATTGCACTTCAGTAATCCGGTTTTATCAAGTACCGAAGGCCTTGTTTTGAAAAGCTGCTTGTTTACCTTTATCCATCTTCAAGTTTGCAAAAAAAAAACAAAACAAATAAAAGCAACACCAGGGGAGGGATGACAAACTTCTAGATTTGCACCTTGAAACAATTCAGGGAAACTATTGTGCTGATGTTCCTTTTCCATTTGTTTAGCTGATTGTTAGATGAGATTTCCTCAGTCAAGTATCACTTGTTTCCATTTTACAGATTTTATAGTAACTTGTTTGAGTCTCTCTTTCTTTTCATGTCAGTATCATATATGGCAACATGCCACCCTGGAGGCTCCCCAGTCAGCCACTGCCCAGGTTTTGCCTCATCCAAAAATGGCACTCGATGAAATAAGACTCGTTCAGTGTGTGTTAAAGCTGAGTTCCCTTTCTAGTGTTCTAGAACAGCGCTGGTAATTGTTGGTTCATGTGCTATTTAAGAACACAAAATTTAGTATCTTCTATTTCAAATCAAAAAGAAAAAAATCCTTATTTTCTATTGTGAAAATATTGGCAGATTCAAAATGTGTTATTGTACCATTGCTAACATGTTTTAATCTATTGGCAAACATCAAAATGTTTTCCAGCATATGCACTAATATATTACAGAACTGGTGAGTACTTAGATATGTCTGTCATGGCGCGGTTTAACATGTCATGCTTTTAAAGGTGTTTTCCTTTTGAATTACTTATTTAAGTTTATCTACACTCATGGAAGTATTATTTTATTGTGTACATAACAGTATTAGACCACTGAAGTCACGTTTTGTTCATGTTAATTATTCTAAGTGTTCCTGTTCTAGCTTTATAACAGTGGCTGCAAGCTGCATCTGTATTTCCCTCCCCCTAAAGCCTGCAGTAAGTAATCTATTTAACCTAAACTTGCCTGCTTTTTACAGCATGAAGAGATTAACTAAGCATCTTCTGAAAATCGCTACTAGAAGTAATAATGTAGCCTTGTTAAGTCTCCTCTAACCGATACCACTGTAAAGAGCAGCTGCCCCTAATCCTGCTGTCAACCATTGGCTGATACTTGAGTTCAAACGAATCGCCCAAACGGCAGCTGTGTCTTCAGTGGTTTAAATGCAAATGGTTTTGCTGGGACTAAACCTGTTCTTTCCTGGACAGCACAGTTACAATAGGAAACCCTCGGCCTTCTTACTCTCATGGTTTGCTCTTCAGAACATGCTAGAACTGTTTTAGACTTTAGAGCAGTGCCTTAGGTCAAAGGAAAAATGTATTTTTGTATGATAGCTGTTTCGTTCTGGCAGAGACAATCACTCTAACGATATTTTTTCTGTGCTGATACTATTTGTTGAATGCTCTGTAACAGCGCTCTGTAAATACGTGCACACTGTTAAATAAACTTTGCAGTTGAACAAAGCTTTATTTCTGTGATGCTAAACATCACCTTACTGGGCATCGCCACGCAGACCTGCACCCCGGTACCCTGCTAACTGCTCCTCACTGCACATTCCCAAAACCAGCAGCCTCTTTGGCAGTTGATTTGTGTGGTTGGGGGAGGTATGTGTATTAACACCTTTGCTCGGGCTGTGTCTGTACATGCTGAGGCTGTGTTCCTAACTAATTCTTCAACTTGCTTCTCACTGCAAGCCTTTGCCTTTTCCTTGTAGCCCCGGCATCTTTATGTCCTAAGGGTGAGACTAGGGCCACAGCAGAGCAGTGACTGTCAGGAATAAAGCAAGATGTTGCTTTTTGGTTTTCTTGCAAGGGTTCTTTGTTTCCCTTTAATTTACCACAAAAGGGAATGACTGGAGCAGCATCCAGTTGATAGAAGTTTGGCATCAACCAACCTTAAACCAGCATCCCAGTTGCTGGAGGGTAGATACAGGTATGGCCAATGGCTGTTCTCCAAAGGGCTTTTTCATGCAGGCTGTTCTTGGCAGACAGTCTGGTGTCGGTTTTATGTTTTAAAAAAACACTTTATGGGAATTGTTGCTTTGGTCCTAGGATATTTAAGGGCAGTGTGGCAGAAGAGGTGACTCTGCTTTGTTGGTATCAGTGGACAGATTTCAGGAGCTGAGCTGTAAGAGGTGTCAGTCATGTAAGGGTGGCAAGATGAAACAACAGTTTTCCAGACTGCAGGACTCCAAGGCGGCACCAGTCTCACTTTTATTAAATCACAAAGCATACACTGTCATGATAGGAGAGCTATCATTGTCTGAGCTATTTTTAAGGCACTTATAAATGCATGTGCATTTTGGTGTAGTTAAAAGATTTACTTCTTGTTAATAGATTAGTAATTCTATGTGGACATTTAAACGATGTAAAAAAAGCTGATGAGCAAAACTTATGGGCAAACCATGCGGAAATAGAGATTAAAAGCAGTTTATGGAAACTTAACTAAAGCTAAATTGTACTGCCAAAACACTGTCATATGTAAGATGAAGTCATTCCATACACTTGCTGCCATTTGATGTGGTGTAGGGTAAAGCTAAGCCATTTATTGTTGTGCTGCCCTTAACAGTGTGATATGTGTAATGTACCTGCACTTGTAAAGTATAATAATGGATCTCTCCGATCCTGGGTGCAGTCTTGCCTTGTCAAAACTACTTCATTTAAGTGCCAGGTTTAAAACTAGCTTGGTTTTAGTTTAAGCCACACGCAGGTTATGGAGTACGTGCATCTCTAATGCTAAACCTAACAAGCCTTTCAAGCCTTTACACTAAGGATTACTTAAAAGTTAAATTTTTGGAACACTGCATGCTTTTGTACTGCAGGAGCCTTCAAAAGTCACACCCATTATGCTGAGGCTACTTTAGTTTTTATACTAATACGGAAAAAAAGAAAAGTTAAAATTCTTAACATGCAAAAACCTGCTCCTTTACCAGGACTGTTTTGGAAATCAGGGCTCTAAAATCCATTTTACAGCAGTTGCTGTCTGCTCCTTACAGTCGTTTGGGACACTCAGCACAGTAAATTTTTCCATTATGGCAAACAAAGCGCTTGTTGGCCAGGCCACGGGCACACTTTGTGCATTTGAAACAATAATCGTGCCAGGATTCATCTTCGTAGTTAACCACACTGGTTCCTCTTCCAAATCCTGCTAGGAGAGAACACAATTATAGGACGGCGATAGTAGCTTTTCCCGTGGCTGGGTTCTCCCACCAAACAGCGTGTCCCCATCTTCCCGTCTCCTCTGCTCTGCTGTGTGTAGCCTTGCAGGCAGCATCTATACGCCCACAATCCCAGCCAAAATGGCAATTAAACCACACTGTGCGCTGCTGGGTATTACTGCTCTTAGAGAAAGGGACAGCTCAGCCTAAGGGTGGTGGGGCTTGGCTCTGCAAGAAGCTTTTTCTTTAGGAAACAGGCAAGCTGAAGATCAAGATGGAACCAAGGACAGGTCGGGCTGAATGCCCCGCCTCGTGGTTATGGGCTTGGCTGCCCCCTCTAAAGCGGGGAACGGAAGGCAAGTCTCGTGGAGCTGGCAGGATAGCACCCACGTTTTGGGATGACCTTTCTGAGCCAGTAACTGTGACATGTAACTTACATCAGAAGTGAAGCAGCTGTCACTCTGGGACAAGAAAACACTGCTCTTTTTAAAGTTCCCAGACTAAGATGTAGGTGTAAACACGGCTGGGGAGGTTTTGAGGGGGG
This sequence comes from Nycticryphes semicollaris, assembly GCA_013400055.1. Classification (NCBI taxonomy): domain Eukaryota; kingdom Metazoa; phylum Chordata; class Aves; order Charadriiformes; family Rostratulidae; genus Nycticryphes; species Nycticryphes semicollaris. The sequence continues at coordinate 564,448 of VXBJ01003842.1, forward strand.
TAGATTTGCTTGCAAAGGGTGAAGAGCTCAGGCTCCAGCCAGCAAAAGTGTGTGGGTTATAGTTAAGTCAGATGTAAATTGTTGGGATGGGGTTTGGGATCCTAGAAGCCTGCTTCTGCATTAGTGCCCTCTGAGCCTCATGGTTTTGGGGATCCCTGCTCTGACCTGAAGCACCCACTTTTACCCCCAAGTTGCATTTAATCCAACATACCTGTGATAGGGTTCTTGCAGCCAGCACACTTCTTGGCCACGCACTCCTTGTAGCATTCGACACAGTAAAACTCATCCTCCACAGCTGTGAAGCGCTTCCCCCCAAGTTGATTCTTACAGTTGGAGCAGATGAAACACTCAGAGTGCCAGGGCTTTTCTTGGTAAGTGAGGCCTCCAGAAGTGATGGGCTATAAGAGGAAAGGAGCAGAGCTGCATCTCAGAAGCAGCAGGGAGGAAGAGGTGGTGCAGGTGTGGGGTGTAGGAGGGGAGGGCTTTCTCATGAAGAAGACGTCTTGGAAGTTTTCATTAAAATTAAATAGTGCAACCACACTTGCGTTCCTCTAGTGATCCTGCACGCCTGGAGCTCTCCTAATAGCTTATTTTACCTGCAGTGACTGCAATTCTACACTAACCAGTTGCAAAAGTTGTGAAGCAGCTATTTTATTAACCAGTGTTTTACTGCTTCAATACACAATACCTACTAGAGAGCTTAAGCCATCCCCAGGGCAAGCACAAGGCCAGTGCCCGCTTGGTTTCAGCAGAGCTGCCATCAGATAATGCTACAGCCCCTCCTCAGATGCTGTAATGTGCAAGAACCATTAGCGCTTACATTATTAATTACACCAACAGCTGCTTGCACCAGTGGTATGGTATAATATAATATAATAAAATCTCCAGGAAAGTAGTGGTACAGCTCCAGTGTGATATCTCTACTGGTTTACTCCTCATTTCCAAAGGAGGGGTGAGGGCCAGCTCTGGCTACTGCCTTTGGCAAGTGAAAGGACTTACATTCTTGCATTTAGCGCAGGTCTTGGCAAACTTATGCTCATGGCAGGAAACACAGTAGAAGTCATCACCCTTGGGGAAGAAGCTCCCAGATCCAATCACTTGCTTGCACTGGCTGCAGGTGAAGCAGTCCTTGTGCCAGACCATCTTCTTGTACTCAACGTTTTGGTCTCCTGCAACGGACACAAATAACTTGTTAGGGGGAATTTCAGGCTTGTGACAGACTCCCCACCCTGTGCAACGTGACACAACCACAGGCAAGACCTGTCCCTGCCTCTGCCCAGCGCTTCACTTGTAACATGGACAAGGGATGAGCCATTAATTTCTGTATCTGACTTTATCCAGGGCATTTTACATTTCCTTAAACGGCTTGTCAGACAGGTGTCCAAGCCCCTCTGAGAAGAGGACCTTGATTTACAGAGCAAAGCTTTTGGTAGAAATTGTTCAAGATTAACTGTGAGGGTGAAATCTCTCCATGAGGGTGAACTCTTCCCCATGAGGGTTACCTGCAGAGCAGCCTTTCAACGGTGGAATAGAAGGGACAGGTGAGAGCGACAGTCAGAATCTGCACCGTTTTGTGGTGCTGCAGCCTCCCACTGTGATAGCTGTACCCCTCACTGCACAGATAAACCCCCACGGTTTTGCCCTAGAGCAGACCTTGGCAGTTGCACCCCTGTTACTGGGACCGGTACCTGCGATAATGGGCTTGAAGCAGCCCTTACACCTGGGAGCATCCTCCTTGGCGGTGCAGTTGCTGCACCAAACCTTGTTGTTCTCCCGGAGCATGAAGGGCTCATTGACCAAGGAGGTGTAGCACTTGAAACATCGGAAGCAGTTGTCATGCCAGTAGCGGTTCTTGAAATGCAGCTCCTGGAACAAAAGGAAATGGAGTGAGCAATTAGCTCTTCTCTCCTGCTGAGCAACCCTAAAACCAAGCTACTACCTCGTCAGCCTTGGCAGTAAATGATGGATTCATTAGTCCCTAAGTGTGTCTGCGTTCAGTGACTGGAGGTGCAGCTCATCTGCAAGCAGTTACGGGAAGGACATTTACCCAAACTCACTGACACCGTCACATTCACTGTGGACTTTTCAGGGCAGCAGCACATGCTTCAAACCAACACCTTTTGAGATTTGAAGTTCTGCAAGTGTGGGCCTCTTCGGTTGGTAAGTTCCATCTAGTTCAGGTGTACCTTATTATTGCCATAAACACTAAACATTTGACAAACTGACAACAAAATCCCACCAGACCCTAGGTTTTCTGAGTGCTTTGCCCAGAAGGTGAATTTCCTGCGAGTTCTGTGCAGGCTGGACCATTCAGCATCTGCAGCAGTTCCTGCAGCTGAATCTAGATGCTTACATTAGCTCCTGGGCAAAAGCAGCCCATTGGGAGCATCCCTACAGCAGTACCCCAGAGCCCCTGGCTCTGTGCCCACAGAGCACGTGGCCCACTAGACAGAGGACTCCAGAGACTCCACACAGAAGCTCATAAACAGACCGGAGCCAAGAAAATAAGTGGGAGGGTTATCAGCATCTGCCTGTCTTCTCATCACCCATTGAACTGCTCAGCCCTCACCTTGGAGTCAGCTCCGATGGGTTTCTTGCACTCGGTGCAGGTGTTGGCACAGAATTTCTCGAAGCACTTGACGCAGCAGTGACGGCCCTCTTTCTGCACGTACTTCTTTCCGTGGAGCGCGTCACGGCAGTAGTGGCAGTCAAAGCGCTCCGACATGGTGCCCACAGTGTAACTGCCAGGCCCTCCTGCAAGAGGAGAAAGGATGAAGTTACAGCCCAGATAATGGCTCCAGCATCTTATGCAAATGAGAAATCCCAAGAAATACCAGCAATAAGCATGTGGTGGTGTCACACTCTTCGACCACCAAGCAGCTTCCGTACCAGCACCATTAGGGCAATTTGAATGCAGGCTGAGAGCATTAGGGGTGTTCACCCTGGAGAAGAAAAGGCTCCAGGGAGGACTTGGAGCCCCTTCCAGTCCATAAAGGAGTTCCAGGAAAGATGATGAGGGACTTTTTACAAGGGCACGTAGTGATAGGATGAGGGTTAGTGGCTTCAGACTGGAAGACTGAAGATTTAGATGAGATCTCTGGAAGAAACTCTGTGAGGGTGGTGAGACCATGGCCCAGGTTGCCCAGAGAAGCTGTGGCTGCCCCATCTCTGGAGATGTTCAAGGCCAGGTTGGACAGGGCTTTGAGCAACCTGGTCTAGTGGGAGGTGTCCCTGCCCAGAGCAGGTGGGTGGAACTGGATGATCTTTAAGGTCCCTTCCAACCCAAAACACTATGATTCTATGATAATTTTTCTGTCTGGCAGCTGGGCAATCTATTAAAACACAACAGGTCTCTACCAAATGCACTGACGTTTCCCAGATGCCTCCAGCTTCGCCTTTAAGGTCTAGGTTCAGCTCATAAACCATCATGCTCTGTGAGGCTCGGTGCAGAAGACAACCTGGATTTGGTCACAGCAGTTGCAAAACTCACACACCTTCTAAAGGAGGCAGCTTGGATGTCCTCTCCCAGGTCATGAATTGCCATTAGAACACAGGCAAATACCATGAAGTCTCAGAAAAATACAAGCTATGGCGTAATTGGGTGGGGGCCGACTCCCTGCTGTGCTTTAGAGGGGCCGCCCCACCTCCTGGAAGCACTGCGCTTGCCCCTACAGTTTAGCATAAGCAATGCATTAGTAACACAAATATTTTCGGTTCCCTTAATAGCCATCCAACATACGAATGCTAGACTTCTGCCGACAGAGAGGCAGGATGGGCTCTTGCCAAGCACAAAACCACAGCTCCCTTGAGTCCATCCCGCTGCGAGTGTGGCCCTGTGAGCTTAGCTTGCTCCAGGAGCACAACCACTGGCCAGGGGAACAGAGCACCAGCCTGTCCCCATTGCCTTCTTAAGAGGAAGGAGACCAGGCTGTTTTATATCCATGTGTCACATCAAGCAAGGATGGCGATAGCCACTCAACTCACTGAGAGCCACTTAGTCCCTTATGGCCAGCCCCACTGCAGCCTCGGCGAGGTCTTGGCGAAGGCTTGGCGTAATTTACATGCAGAAATCTCTGCCAATTGTAAGCAGAGCAGAGCAGTTCCCAGCTGCAGCCCCCAGCCGGCTGCAGCCCTCCCAGGCCTTTTCTGCTGGATAGTTGTGCAGCTTCCAGCGGCCTCTCTTCAGGCTTTCACATACAAAGTCATGAGGAAAAACACAAGAGAAGATGTCCCTACACGTAAAGAAACTTCTTCAGTTCATTCCAGCAGGGATCTGCCAAGGCGTGAGATTCCACCATGGCCAGGGAGCCAGAACCTCAGCGGGCATGGAGGCTCCTGACCAGTGGATTTTCCACTTTGGCCACAGGTGTAGGCTCACACTTTCTCCCCAGACACATGTCCCCAGCCTGCACTCCCGTTCTCAGCCTCCCAGACCTGCTAAGGCTCCCTCCATTTCCCTGATGCCCATCCTCAGAGGAAGCTGGCAACACTCCTGCACAGGAGCTGCAATAAGCTTAGCATCCATGGTGGTCCCAGACATGCAGCTCCATCACTGCCACTCGTGCCCCTGCAGTCCCCCAGCACCACAAAGCCACATCTCCCCTGCACTACCCAGGACACAGCCTTAAGCTTTCTGCACCATCAGCCACCAGACGGGAGAGACGTCTAGCAACAGAGGCAATTTAATTATTCTTTTCCTGGCAGAGCTGTTCCACCAGCATGGAGCAGAAAGGGAGAATGACATGGTCAGTAGTGTAAGTTGCTGCTGCTCTTTCCTGCTGTGAGGTGGAGGGAGTCATTAGCACCCCATTAGCACATTGCATAACCTCACCTCAGAGCACCCCACCAAGCCTTGGAGTTCAGAGGCTGCTTTACTGCTTACTCCTGATGGAGCTCAGTGCCATAACAGCTACCCATTCCAGCCCCAGCACAGAACCCTTATAAACTGCAACAGGGCTTGGTGGTTTTGGGGTGTGGAGAAGCCACGCTGTTACTGGTTGGGTGAGTGGAACACCACAGGGTGGGTGCAGGATGCTGCACGGGAAAAAGTTTTTCACTCTGAGTGTGGTGAGTGGCCCAGGTTGCCCAGAGAAGCTGTGGCTGCACCAGCCCTGGAGGTGTTCAAGGCCAGGTTGGACAGGTCTTTGAGCAACCTGGTCTGGTGGGAGGTGTCCTTGCCCAGGGTAGGGGGGCTGGACAAGATGATCTTTAAGGTCCCTTCCAACCTAAAGCATTCTATGATTCATAGATTCTATGACTGCCATGTTGTTATGGCATGAGTACCTGCTTACACAGCTTTTTCTTGGACACCTGCCCACCCTCGTAACTCTAGATTTACCATCAGCTGCATGGCCCAGCTTGTTAGCACAAGAAATTCCACCACTGGCACAGGAGCCCCCATGCCTGAGGGATGGCTGCTGCCGCCACTCTGAGGAGAAGCAGTGCAAGTTCACCTCGCCAGACAAGCGCACATCAAACCAACAGGTCCTGACCAAGGCACAGCCCTGCCCAGCAAGCCCAGGCACCGCAGCAAGAAGTGCCTGCTACCTTCACTGTCTCCTTTGCCGCCCAGGTTTTCCTTTGGGAATGACATGCTGTTGGCAGCACACCCTGAGCAGCCCCAATACAGCCAGGTACAAAGCCCATGGAGGTGTCTGCTTGCAGATGAGCATTTTGCTGTAATTTCAGAGCTTTTCTTCTGCCTCATCTTCGGGGTGAGGGATCTGCTGGATGGGTGGCAGCAGAAGATGCTGTGAGCACTGGTGATGAAGGAGCTGATTGCCTCCAGTACCATCTGCAAGCCAAGAAGGGACGGCAACAGGACACAAGAGACGGGACTCACAGTGTTATCTTGTGGATTTTGAAATCCAAGAGTCATCTCACTGCCTCCCTCTTTTCACCTTTTCGGTAACTTCAGGCCAGAACAAGTTGGAGCATTTCTCTCCCAGAAAACAAGTCCTGGAGAGGAGCATTGCACAGGGAGGCTGCAGCAGAGGTGGGGACTAAGTTCACACCCTTTCCCTAAAATTTACAGAGGCTAGAGGCTGAGCTGGCAGGAATTGCACTGTGTGGGGACCGAGGTCTGGAAGCACCGCCTTGCCAAGGTCAGGAGACGGCCATGTCCTGCTGACAACCATGCCAAGGGTTGTGTTTATACCGGTTCAAGTAAATGAAACAAATAAACAGCTGGGGAACGTGGAAACTATGTGAGCCACAGCCAGCTCTGCAGAGCTGCATCAAGCAACTGAGTTTAATTTAGAAGAAATGCAGTTGCACAGAGTCCAGGGCAAATGGTATTGAAATGTTCCTGATCTCAGGTTTAGGGTTGCTTTCAACCAGAACACGTAATCGTGAACATATGTTTCAGGGAGTAACATAATCCTGTGTTCCCGCATAACGCATCATGTGCTGATGCGAGACAGACATTTATCACAGCAGCTTTGGAGCCCCACAGACAATTAACAGTGGGCCTGGCAGCCCCAGGTGCTGAGCTGTACATGCAGACATGCCTACCTTGTGCCACCTCATGGACCAAAAAACCCCTCTCATACATAGACAAGGGCATGAATTTTCTTCTAGCTGCTTGAGGAGCTTTCTGCCCTCAGCATTATTACCCCTGATCTCAACCCAGGATAGGCACCTCTGTCCCCTTGCCTGGAATGAAGATGAACCGACCGGGTTGTCCCAACAATCATGCTGGCTACTCATGATCCCTGCTCACCCGCACCCTGCTGAGAGCCCACATCAGCCAGAATCTCTCCTGCAGCCCTCCCACAGGAGCCCCAAAAGCTGCCGGGCCATGGCAAGGCAGAAGCCCACACTGGTAGTGGCTGTGCTGGGACCACCAGATCATTTTCCCAGAGTGGAGTAAACATCTGTGAAGACTTCAGAGCTCTGCTGCTCTGAGGAAGAAACATTTAGCCTCTTACTGCTGCTCCCCTAAGCAGTCCAGTCTCCCCTCTCTGAAGGTAGACAGAACAGGTATTTTTTGTGCTTTGTTAAAAAAATACATACATCTTCTAGAGCCTGACTGGCAGCAGATCATGGATGTGGAGGTGTTCATCTCCTTAACTACCTGTTCACCCTTCAGCTGCACCACATCCCTGCAGCTTAACTTTCCAGAGTTTCAAGGTACATTAACCCTGGCCTGTCTCTGCCATCTGGAAAACAGGCAAGCCAAGAAATTAAGGACACATGGAAAAGCCATGACTCCTCCTTGCTCTCACCTGGGGCCTTTATTGTAGTGCATGCTGCATATCTTCCCCACACAAGCTGTGGGGCAGCTGTTGAGCACACAGTGGGGACTCACTCCAATGGTACAACCATGCTCCAGCAACGCAAAACTCACAAAACTCTGTGCTCAGAGTTAGCACTCAACAGATAAACCACTACAGCCGTTAAGTTCTTAATTTCACAGTGGAGTGCTTAAAAGGACAGCAGCACACACAGGCGTTTTAGCTTGAAGTTATTTGAATGCAGTTTCTTTGGCTGTACCTTTGCACCAGACTGCAGTGTCTCTGAGCTGACAGCCCGGTGAAGTGTCTCCTGTTTAACCCCTGAGGACGTGCACTGATCCAAACCCCATTTTACCTTGACTCTGAGGCCACAGGAGGGGATTTAGGAAACAGAGGAAAAGTATGGACAGGCTGGAACCATTCTCTGGCTCAGGCTGATGTCCATACACAGAGGATGTTCTCTCCTGGAGGGAAGCAGCTGAGAAGAGAGAGTGCAGGCTGCTGGGCAGAGGGGTAAGTGCAGTACGTGCCCATCCTTAAATAAAAGAGGATCCTCATTAAAAAAAAAAAAGAGCTCCAGAAAAAGCCAGCAATACTTCCAGAAACTAACTCCTCTCTAACCAAGGTGTCTCTCTCACACCAGCCCTGGCAGGGCACTGTCTAAATGTAGCTCCCTGATGGATTTGGCTACAGCAGGGGGCAGCTGGCCAGACCAGTGGCCTTCTCAAGTATCAGGGTATTTGGCACAAAGACTCACTGGAATTCAACCCTAACATTTACCTGAACCACAGAGATGCCAGTTAGCCATTTGTCCCCAAAGAGCATCTCCTGCTTTTCAAAAACAGCCCTTGGACAACCATGCCTTCCATCTTTCAGTGAAAGATGGAAGGCATGTTCCTTGGGCCCCACCAGCTTCCACACATCTCAAGTCACGCTGCCACCACGCTGTGAAGTAGTCACAGGGCTGCCCCAGCTAGTGATCACAATCGGGACTATGTCTGCACCCTGACACGTGGCAAACTTCAGGACGGAAAGGAGGGTACAGGCCTACCAAGTGCCACCCCACAAAAGCTACTGCACCAACACAGCATCTTGCCTCTCCTGTTGGTTCCTGTGTCCCACAGCCCCTGGGCTGGTTCCTCGCAGTTCAGGAGACCACAACTCGGCACCATGGTGGTTTACACAACAAATGGGACTGAATCATTCTGCAAAGGGAGCTGAAAGAGAGCCAATATCCTGTGCTAAGTGCTTTGGTTATGTGTTAATGTCTCTGGGGAATATGTTCAAATGTTATAAACCACATAGGAACAACTTGAAGTGTGATCTCTAAAAATAACCAGGGAAACTGTACTTAAACCTTATGGACTATTCTGACACAAAATGAGGCTGAAGGTGTTAACCCTCTGCTCTTTGTGCATCTGTAAACTCTATGGCAATACAGAAGGAAAAGGGTGATTGCTTTTCCACTCTCCATCATTTTTATTTTTCTCAACAGACTGAGTACACACAGCCCCCATAGTGCCAGGCCTGGCTATAATCTGCCTATTCCAGCTCAGAACCTGGCATCCCCTGCTCTGTCACCTGAGTTACTATTCTCAGCTTTTCCCTATCCGTGGTTTGCTATAAATACCAGGGAATACCCTTAAAAGAAGAGTCCTGTTAATCTGAAATGCAAAGCGACACTCAGGACTGTACCTCAAGGTCAGTCACTGGCACACTGCCCTGGACAACAAGGATAGAAAGAAAGAAATCACTTGGAGGTCTTTTTCACTGGGAGAGCTGGCAGTGATGAGCAGAGAACTGTGTACTCCCATTGCCAGGCTGGGGCACGTGAGAGTCTCATACTCTATAATTCAAAAATTAGTCTGTTGATAAAATGGAAGTTTCTTTATTTAGAACAAGAACGACTCCCAAGTTCCTCAGGCGGTTGCCAAAAACATTCCCTACGGTCCTATCGCCACCATGTCTGAGCACATCCCAATCATTATTAAATCTTCACAGTTCCCCAGGGAAGTAGGGACACGCTGTTATAAAACACTGTTCCAGCCCCGCAAAAAACCTCCCCAGGGCTTGCTTTTGCACTTCATACAGAGCTCAGCTAAGGCTAACAAGGCTCTCTTAGCACAGCACCTAAGGTAAGGCTGAGCACTTGGAGTTTAAGCAGTGAGGTCCAAACCTTTCAAAACAAACTAAATCAGGCAAAAAAAAAAGTCCTGCTTAGTAACTAACTCATTCTGCAGCTGCCTTAAGCTTTGGCCTTTGTGACCCCTCATTAACACTCCCAGCTGTGCACGGATCTACCTCCACCACAGTACCTGGCTGCTCTCTCATGCCCAGGTACCCCTAAAAGCCAAACATGAGGCTTTCTCCTGTGGCAGGGAATTGACCCCCCTGCACCCTACTGCAGCTGCCCCAGAGAGCTGGGTTCCCTGCCGGGTAAGGGAGCAGATGCTGCACTGTAACTTGTTGGTGGCAGGGCTCCAACCACAGCATCTGTTTAGAAGACACTGCAGCATTTTATATTACAGCACAACATCAAATCCATGGGTCCTCGCCCCAGAGTGCACCTCCCTGAGGAAGATGAGAAAGAAAAGAAAGATACAGCTGGGAGAATAATGAAAAGATGCTACAGCATCGGCCAGTGCTATGGGCTGAAGTTAAAAAATAAATGTCATCTTAAAATTTAAGTGAATGGATTGCTCTTTTTAAACACTTTTGGGATATTTAAAAACGATGCCACAAAAGTCGGATTTTACTCAGAAAGGTATCTTGCATAGTGTGCATCTGCATCACACAAGCAAATCCTAAGGAGTTACATGCCATGGAAGAAGCCTCATAGTCGTGCCCTTGTCCTGGGAGATTGAACATGAAGTAGAACATCATGCTTTGTCTTTCCTCCCCAGTTCTGAGGAGGCTCAATGTTCCCAACGGTCTCATGAGCTGCTGTGTGGCAGCTCAGTGTGACATCCACAGGAACTGTGTCCCAAGCTTGACACCCCCTCCCCAGGCACATCCACCCCTTGGGCTAGGTCTCATCAAGAAATGCAATGGCACTGCCATTGTACCTTGTGGTGTAGGGCCATGCTGGACTCAGACACGGTTAGCTTCTAAGAATCAGATAAGCTTTTAAAAATTCCACAGAGCTCACAATTGTCTGTAATTGGAGGACTAGAGGAGTTTAGTCACAAATGGGAAGACACAACACATCTGCATGCCAAGGGGGACATGCAAAACATGCTCTCCAGATTCTTGTCAGCGTTAATGGGAAGGAAAAGCTAACATTTTCCGGTCACTGGTGAGAGTCAGCCCATTTGATCTACATGGCAAACCTGGAGAAGAGGGAGGGAACACCAACTTCCCACCAGAGCAGAGCAAACCATCTGGGTTTACATGCTGGGCTTCTGCATGCTCCCTTGTGTGGTCACAGCAATAACTGCCACAGCAAGCTCACTGCAAGGAGGAGCAGCAACCCTCATTTTCACCTAGTCTTCCTCAACTACAGCTGAGCCCCAGCCCTCCCACAGAAGCAGATACAAAAGCACTCACTAGCCAATCCATTTTACAAAAATAGATGAGGCCACCACTGCCACACTTCCAGCACCAGTCCCACACAACTGGTTATAAGCCCATTTGCCACCCATAGTTACAGCTGCAGATTGACGGCGTTTGAGACGGCCTTCAAAAGAGTTGTTTTGCTGGCACAGGAGCCTGCTAGCAAAACCCTCCTCCCAATTTACCAGGCATTGCACATGCAAGGCTTCTTCCACAACACCCAGTAGCATGACTGCTTTACCTGTGTGCCTGTGGAAAGCCATGATTAGCAGCCCAGAGTCACCAGCAGCCCCTCGGATAACAGAGTTCACAGTTTCTTGGTTGATTAGGAGCTGCCCCGTTTGATAACATACATTTAAACGGAGGCTATTAATACGGACGGGACTCCTACCAGATGTCCACTCCCCTCCCCAGAGATCACAACCTTAATCCCCCTTGAAAATTCTTACCATTTTAGGTGATCTGAGGGAGAAGAATAGGATCCAGAGACCTCTAGGTCTCTGTAGGCAACATGTAAATACCTGCCCGGCTACTCAGCACCCAAATTAGTCCCAAAGGCAGAGTGTACCTCAGGAACTTGACCCCATGCTAGTACTATTTGGCCTTGGCTTTAGAGCTAGATTGTGTCTCATAACAGTCCCGAGCTAAATTACAGACCTGACGTTAATTCGGCACTGCCGTTGCTGATGGGAAGAGGTGGATCACAGCCCCATGGGGGCTGGAAGGGCTGTGGACCCAGGAACCAGTAAGGGGCTGTCCCCTGGATGTAGGGCCTATAAATGCCATGGGTTATACACATGCTCTCACAGCTGAGAGCCCACAAAAGTAATAGAAGATACCTTCATGAAGGAGGTTAAGTTTGCCTTCAACATGAGCATCACGCTGAAGTCTGACTGCCAGTAAAACTACTGTACCTGGTTCTCCACCAGCTTTTTACCAAGGAAGCTCAAGGCATGAACTGTTGAGAGTGAGCAAGTTTCTGAACAGCAGTGCTTAGAAAGCCTGGTTTCACAGTTATGGGGCTTCTCTAATATCTAACAGTATGGATGGGACCATTCCCCAGCACTTAGCTTATAGAGAGCATTGGCTCATGTCTCTGTTCTCCTCACTCAGGTGTCCACAGAGCTCCTTGGAAGACCCCCAGCTTCGTGGTTCTAACTGACCTATTTCTACCCAAGTCACAACAGGGAGCAGAGGGAGCTCTGGTTCAGGGCTCGCTCCCATGGGGATGTGCAGGCTGTGGCAGCTCCAGGGCCATGCTTGCTCTGGGTCATGCAGTCAGCAGCAGCGTGCACGTTCAGGGCCAGCAGCCAGGGATGTCCAGTTGCTAATCCTGCCTTGACACTGACTCACTGCATGGCCGTGGGAAAGTCATTTAACCTCCCAGCCACTGGGAAGAGCCAATGTTTATCATTCTTTCCAAAGAGCCCATCACAGTGGTGTCTGGCCTCTGAAAAACAATCAGCACAGATTCATAGAATGGTTAGAGTAGGAAGGGACCTTAAAGATCACCTCATTAGAACCCTAGACCAGGTTGCTCAAAGCCCTGTCCAACCTGGCCTTGAACTCCTCCAGAGATAGGGCATCCACAGATTCTCTGGGCAACCTTGCCAATCAAGCTGCGCCATTAGATGCTCAATGTTTTAATGACCATTAAACCAGTGAGACAGTTTCACCATCCTCAGAGTGAAGAATTTCTTCCTGAGAGCCAATCTAAATCTCCCCTCTCTGTTTGAAGCCTTTACCCCTCACCCTATCACTATATGCTCTGATAAAGAGCCCTGAGCATCTTCAGCCCAAGTGGCCAGGAACATCTCTGCTTCTCACTTGCAGAAGGTCCCAAGACCTCCTCGACCACCCACAAGTGGCAAGGCATCACAGCCTCCAGCCCCAGCACTGGGCTCAGTGACCCCCTGGGCCTTCACACCCATATTAGGGCTCCCAGGTGCTCCAAGGTCAGCATCTCAACAGCATCCCAGCATCTCCAAGTTTGCAACAGGGCCTGGAAAAGGCCATGCTTGACAGCATGCCATCCCAAAAGAGAACAGCATAGATCCACTTGTGTAGCAGATTGAGGCTGGAAAACACGCTAACACACTGAAACACTTTGGCTAGGAAAAACCCAGCATCATTCTGCCCCAGCTCATCTATAAACTCAAGCAAATTGTTTGCATAATTCAGACGGTAACAGGAACCCTAACAACTGGTATTTTCCTGTGCTAATCTTGCTGCACGCAGTGTAATATTTACAGACATGAGTTCATTTTTGGCAACACGCATAGAGTTTGCGCCATTAACCATTCTCATTCCTTTCTAGTTCCCTATACAAAGCACTGGCACCCTCCCACTCAGCAGTCATTTCCTACTTCCCCTGGAATACAGTCACATTTCAAATAGAAACAGTAACCACCTCTCCCCATCCCAAAAGGCGGAATAATATTGTTGGACAATGTCAGCAGCTGCCGCGTCCCACCCCAGAGGCAGCTACAGTTCAGCAGTGGTTTGACAGCATTGCGGAGGCACGCGGAGAGCAGGGATGGACACTTGGCCATCAAAGTATTTCATGTGTACAAACAGATGTGTGTTTGCAGCATGACAACAGGCACAGGCTGGAGGAAATGGGAGAAGGAAAGCTTGGCCAAAAAAACAGGAGGAAGACCCAGCCTTGATGATGCCTGTGAAACTTCACCATGAAGCTCCCCAGAGTAGCATTTAATGGCACAGCTCACTCTGCAAGGCCTCCAGTGATTCCCCAGAGCAGTCTGCAATAAAAAGGCCATTTTGTTTTAATTTGTGGCCTCCTGAGCCAGCGCAGGAGAGACAGGCTGGGGAACAACGCTTGCTGAGAGGACAGGGCCTCTCACCTATGGCCCACCTTTAGCCATACGGCTTTGGACAATTCCCTTCTCCTCTCCAAGTCCTTCTTGGTCCACACAATCCCAGGTGATTAAACACACTGATGGTGCAAGGTATTGCACAAGTGCCAAGAACCGACACCGTTGCCCTGAGAAACATGGCAGGGAACAGAAACCTCTGGAAAAGAGGGTGGCCCAGACAGGAGGTGTGCCAGCCCTGTCTGAGCCCTTCTCTGCTAGCCAGCACCATGCATTCACAGGTCCCAGGGGAGAGAACACTACAAACACGTCAGTGAGCACACAGCAGAGCATGCAGGCTTGGGTTTTCATGTTTTTAACATTAAACATGTCCTGTAGGTTTTCAGGACTCCAGGGAGCTGGTCTGGGTGCTCTGATCCCACCGCACAGGTCTGACTGCAAAGCGGCATGGCTGGGGCATAGTGTCATCCACTTAGATAGACAAATGATTCACATTGTGGTTTCCAGACTATTTTCTTGCCCTAACAATCCAGCCAGAAAAGGTCTGGGCGTCTTAGCTTGCTCACACATCCTGCTGTCACTCAAGGTGAGAGAAGGTCCTAAATAGAACCAGTATAACCCAGACATTGATGAGCTATTAGTCACCGTCATCAAAGAAAGAAGCAGGCAGCAGTAAATATGAGCAGGAGGGTAACACACGTCCACCTCTTTGGGTAACGTTGTACCTTCTGCTTCCATACACACTGCACAGTGAAGCTGCACAGAAAAGCACACCAGGCATTCACCCGGTTCCCCATAAAGCCAGAGTCCCCTATCACTCCCTCCCTTCCTGCCATAGCATGTGCCAGATGTGCTCCACGTTCTCACTCCAGGAGCTGCTGCAGTAGCACAGGACCAGCATGGTTCCATCAGCCAGGGCTGCTCCAGGCAGCACCGGGGTTTGCTCTTCGCATCCAGGATTGCTTCAACACACCATTTGCACAAACACTTCCTTCTTCTCAAGTAACAGCAGTTTCAGGGGTTTTTTAATTAGCAGTTTATCTTCGGTGGTATGCAACGTATGTTTTCCCACAGCAGAGAGCACTCCTTCTGCACAACCTATTGCAGACCCCAGTTAAACGTCCTTTGGTTCTTCTGAGGCAGAAACTGAACAAAACAGTTTTTTTTAAAAAAAAAAATCANGTTTGCAGGAAACCAGCCAACAAAGCAGATGGGTTTAAGAGGAGAGGGGACACAAGGAAGAGCCTGACTTTGCCCTTGCAGCTGGTCCATTAGTGGGACAGAGGAGTCAGAAGTCCCACTGCCACAGGAATGCTGGGCAGGTTTGGGATCCAGGACTGACTCCTGGTGCTGATCAAGCTCTCCAAGCACTTGGTATCCCATGCACTTCCCACTACCAGCACTGGCTGGGCATTTTCCCCATTCTGCATCCCTGAAGCATCCTGCAGGCTCTCAAGTGCATGATGTGCTCACACCCAGAGCTCAGCCAGCACGGACATCCCTGTAGTGACAGAGGGAATGAACACACCAGCCTCTGGGCAAGTCCCATGCCCTCAGGCTACCAGCTCAAAGGGGATGTGGAGAAGAAAATAGGCAGCACGTGGCAAAGGCACACAGAATGTTTTCGTTTCTTCCATGCTGAACTCCAGCGCATAGCTGGGTCGGATCCACATGCCAAGCCTTTCAGTGCCAGAGGAGAAGCTTTTAGGTTCAGCTATGGAGGCAGGGATAGAGGAACTGAGAATAAATTTATAAGGAGGCAGACTGGATAACCCCCCATGAACTCAGATATAACGCAAGTAGAAACAAAAAGGGGAAAATTGGGAAAGATAAGAAGAGAGAAAAAAATAATAAGGAAGAGGGTGTAATAACAGAAAGGAAAGAGTGGCCCAGAGATAGTGGAGCTGGAAATAAAGGCATCTGAAGAATAGCAAAACTGGGAAGACATCTAAACCACGTTTTTCCCATCTGTCTCCACCCGCAGGCTGGACTGTTTCCAGGACTATTCTCATGGCAGCTCCAAATTTATTCCCCTGATGCCATCTGCTCCGTGGCTCCCTTCCACACACGCTACTGACTGGCGCTTCTTCCCATCACCTGTTGCTGACATGGCAGACCTCCGGCTGCTGCTCAAAGCCAATTGACACCAGGGCCTGGGGGGGAGTGTCTGCAGATAAATCAAGAGCTGCTTTGTAGACCCAAGGCTTTGTCCAGCTCCTGTGCCCCCTCTGGGCTATGTCAGGGTTGGAGAACAGAAACTGCAGCATGGTGGGGTACAGGCACCCATGGCAGCAGCTCCAAGACATACAGGCTCCAGAGAGGAGGTAAGACAAAGGTGCAACAACATAAGAGGCTGCACAGGGCTGGTTTTGAATCAACTGCACCAAGAAAGTCCATTTCCTCTTACCCCCACTCCCTCCTCCCTGGGGCTGGTTTGCTGTATTATAGATAAGATGCAAGACTATCTTCCAGCAGCAAGGATGCTGAGTGCTTGCTGTGGTCCAGACAGTTACACTTAGACCTTCAGTACAAGCTCAAAAAGGGACAGTCCCAAAAGGCTGAAGATGTTTTTTACATCGCTTGGAAAGACAAATGTATTAAACTCACTAGATTAAACCTAAGCCTTGATCTGCAGAGGGGACTGAGTGTGCAGGCAGCAGGTAGGGAGGCTCAGCAGGCTGCCTGCAACCTCCTGGCATGAACTGCAAGG
Organism: Nycticryphes semicollaris; assembly: GCA_013400055.1. NCBI lineage: Eukaryota > Metazoa > Chordata > Aves > Charadriiformes > Rostratulidae > Nycticryphes > Nycticryphes semicollaris. The sequence goes on from VXBJ01003842.1 coordinate 580,779, forward strand.
TGGAAACCACACATCTGAATGTACCTGGACATTGGACAACCCTAAGGAGATACAAAGGCTTTCTTTGCTTCTCCTGGGAGAAAGATCCATACATACTGCCAAGGGTCCAATTCCGATGCTCTGGAAGAGCATCAAGCCCATAACTGAGCTAAAAAACCTCAAACACAGCATTCACCCCTTCCTTCCCAGCAGCCTTATGGTTGCATCACGAACAGATCCACCCAACAGGGCCATTTGCGCAAAGCTGCCCTGACAAACTGCAGCCAAATGGGAAGTCCTCCTCAGAGGCCATCTGCCCTGGGAGGAGCAGAAATCAGTTGGTTCTTTCAAGTTAATTTACCACAAAAGCAGCTGAGGCTGCAGATTTTACCAGGGAACAGGAGCCAGCAGGCATGGGAAAAAAGCTGCCTCTGTCCACAACATGGGAGCAGTGGGAAAGGTCTCCAGGTTAGCATCCCAGGACCTCAGCAGCACCATGCTCTCACCCACACTGGCCAGGCCCCTGCATTCAAAGCTCCCCTGGAAGAGTTCTGGGGTTTCTGCTCACTGCAGTGCCTAGAGCTTTGGCTGTGGAGCTCCAGAGCACACTCCGTGGTGGCAGAAACATGATGCCTCTCCTTACCAACAGCACTTCTACCAGAGCTGATATGATCCTTGGGGGAGCCCTCTCTGGGGCCAAGCAAGCTGCACCACCACTCAGTTATGTCCCAAGTTATTATCCCAAAGCTTCACACTTAGGACAGTGGAGGTCTTCAGGGCAATCTTGGCCAACTGCAAGTGTTGTTCTTTGTTCAAGTTGAGAAGCAGTCACATGGAGAAGGAATGACTGTTGGAGTCAAACATGAGATAAAGTTTGACAGTCACAGCTTTTCCCCCATGGCTTAGCCCTGGCTTCAGAGCTGAGAAATGTAACTTCAGTCCCTGTCTAATAAATACCACACTGATCACAGCCAGGCAGCATAGCAGTCTCTTCCAGAAAAGATGAGGTCTGATGAACGCTCACAGGGATATAATCCTACCGTATTCACACAGTAAGTGCTCATGTCGGGGCTTCTCCAAGTTGTTAGTAAGCCATCACTGAAATAATATTTCACAACTCCACTACGTTCTCTGCACTCCTAATTGCTTTCAATTACTTCTCACAGGCATGGCAACTGGCTGAGCAATGTTCTCCCCCAGTAAAGTTAAACAGCTCACTGTGAAGAGCACTGAAGGAAGTTCAACTATTAGTTCACATCACTGCTTGAAAGCTAGGTCATTCACCTTCCCTGGAAACCTACCCACCACGAGTCAGAAATTAGCAGCTACCCAGACATCAGCTACAACACACATGCTCTCCAGCATCCCCGCCACGGGTCTCCAGTGGCCCTGTCATCCTCGTGCATACCTGCAATAGGACTTAGCAGCAAGAAGGACTTTTCAGGCTACAGGCTATGCCCAAGCTCTTTCTCCAAGGGCTGAGAACATTTTTGGTGTGATGTTTTCATGTTCCCAGGAAGTTGCTGGGTAGATAGTTCTGCAGACCTCCTTCCTCTGCTCAACAGCACATTGGGCCAAGTCAAAACCCCACACTAGTAGGAGCCTTGGCCTTTCCCCTTAAGGAGTTTTATTTTCAGGGGAGAAGAAGAAAGGGCCTTTTGTAGATGGACTGCAATTCTAGCAAAACACCCTCCAGAAATTCAGCACATGGGAGACCTTCAGGATAGGAAACTTCATCTTGGGTGGTCAGAGATGAGTAAAGTAAATGCTTCTCAGATGAGGACTGGGCAGAAGCACACTGCCTGGCTAAGGGTGAAGGCAGGCCACTGCTTCAATGAGAAGGATGTGCCCTTCCAAGCATTGGTATGCTGGTTGGGAAGACTCCCTGACAGCCAGCACACCATCAAAGCACTGCCCGAACTTGGCACAGACCCCAGGGCCATGCCCCAAGCACTGATTTAGGGCTGACAGGAGGCAGCCCTAGCATACAGGTTTAGCAGGACAAACAGCCCGTCATCCTGGGTGCAGGACAGTTGCCTCAAGCAAGATTATCATTTGGCTATCTACATCTTCAGTTGCTAGAGAGCACCAGTGACCGAAAGGACCAAATCACCCTTGTTATGTGGCCATTTTAAAAATAACCTTTCCCAAAGCCCCACGGTGCATAACCCTCTGTCTGTCTCAGTTCTGGGAGCCGAAGGAGATCAGCTTGCAGGGTTGATGGGTATTTTTGGGCACTCTGACTAATTGTCAGGACATATGCTGGGCATACTTTACAAAGAAAAACAAAGCTGCAAAGTCCCCTCCGGTGAGGCCTATGGGGTTGGATTAGTCACAAAAGTTATTCTCAGAAACCTCTGCTTTGCAAGGGTTTTATTTTATTTCCAGCTTCAGATAAGCGTGTTATAAAATGGAGGAAGGGATCAACTTCCTTGCACCCAGCCATGCTGGGCCACATTGCACCACCACCACCAAGGGCAGGAGAAATGGAAATCTTTCACCTTGAAGTGGCACCAAATTAGCAATGGCTTTTTTGGCACCACATCGTGTGGGCGCTCACTGGCTGTGCCACGGAACCTGCTCCAGGACAAGCCAAGGAGGAGACACCCACTGGAGGGGGGTGAGAAGGCCCACAAGCACCCACTCATGGTGACATGAAGATGGAGACGTCGTTCAGCCTAAGACACCTTGTTCTGGTCCTGCATTATCACACATTTCCTCTGCTGAAACAGATGCCATTTAACCTTCCCCTTGGCCCAGGCCTAGTCTGTGGCCAGAGTTGACTTCAGCCACCATTCACATGAGTATTTTGCAAATCAGCCCATTAAGTCTCTCATCAAAGTCCTGTTCATTTCATGACCACACACCACCCTGCTCAGCCTGGCTCCTTGCCCATCTGCTTTTGCAGGGAAGCTGGAGCCCTTGTGAGACTCGGAGACCACTCACTCTTATCCCTCTCAACTTGCCTTGGCTGCTCTTTCCCAAACTGGCCTCCAAGAGACTAAGGACTCAGACAGAACCAAAGAAGCCAGCCAGACTTCTCAAAAGAGCCTGGAGCCCAGAGAAAGGAGTGTTTTGCCACCCATGACCCTTTTTCTCCCCACACTCATAAGCAAGGGACTCTCAGCTCAGCAACTCCAGAGCATCAATGCACTGCAGCCAAATGTGAAGTCTTCCTCTGAAGCCAACTGCCCTGAAAACAACAGAGATAAGCTGCTGCTTTCAAGTTTGTTTACCATGAAAAAAAGAATTTATTTTAAAAGGAACATGATTTGAGGGTTCTTTGGTTGTAGTTCCTTGCTCCTTCTCCTCCCAAGGGCATCTTACACCAACCTCAACAGCTCTTTAGTCTTACACCACTTTAAGCCAGCACTCATCCAGCTTCATTTCTCTGCACTTAAGACAACAAATAAGGCACCTATGTGCAACATCTCCACAACACTCTGGGACACGCAAGCCCAGAACAGCCCACGTTTCCCCACCACCATGCAAGGGTTGGCTGTACTCTGACTTTCTGTCCAGAAGCCATAGCGATGTTTCAAGCCCCATGACTGTCTCACATCCTGCACAGCTGGCCCACACACTTGTGCTTTCCCTTTTCTCTGGCATAGATCAAACCTTAGTCTTTTCATTCAGCACGAACACTGCACCAAAAGCACACACATCTCAGGGAGGTGAGAGCTCTCTGAAGTCTCCACCATTGCTTTCTGCATATTTTTCCCCCCAAGGTGCATAGCAATTTCCACTGAGGATGAGTGTTGTCTATTCAATTCCTAGTAACAGCATTAAAATGTATGAGCCATTTCTCTGGAGTCAGGGATAATATTTTCAAAGTGCCTGTGTGATACTGGAATGTAAATCTCATTTTTCATAAAGTGATAAGGATCACGGGTCTCCCTGGAAATCATGTCAGATCAGAGCTAAGCAAGGACTATGCTAAAAAAGCATTCACCATACAGTCAGTTAGAAAACATCTATTCTCGGGTTTATAAATAAATAAATAAAAAGGAAAAAAAAAAAAAATAACTTTACATCTTTCATCAGGGTCAGGATTCAATTTTAGCCAAAACTCCAGAACAGGGCTCAACCCATGCCCAGGAGCCCAGCCCTGTTTTGTGGCATCCCAGCTGAGCGTCCTCATCTGCAGGACAGAGGCAGTTTCTGGAGGGAAGAGCAGGGGAATTCTCCTCCCCACAACACCCTCCCACTCTAGTTTTTTTGATAACCTAGCAAAATTTCAGTTGCTTTTGTGCATTTGGAAATAAGATCAGTAAACTAATACTTGGCAAGAGACAGTTCAGCCAAAAGCATTGTGGAGAGGCAAGGTTATTTAAAATGAGACATTTAATTTGCCTCCCAATTGCGGAAAGAGCAAATGCCTTCATCCCCCACCTCCACAGGGATGGGCCAGGGCGCTCAGGGACAAGAGAAGATCCCCTCTCCTCTCCTGTGCTCCCCCCAAGGCTCTCACAGCAGCACTGCACCTTACAGCATTTCCATCAGTGCTTGCTCCTGGAGCAACAGGCGAAGTCTATGGGCTGTTACATTTATTAAACACACATCTTGGAATAAGAAAAATAACATACTTAGAAAAGTACTTGATTTAAAACACAGAAATAAACCAACTGGAGTTGGTGCAACCACTTATGTGTTTGATTAAGCCATCCCCTGCTCTGTGGCTGGATCCAGGCAGAAAAATTATTTTGTTTTTCCTTCTCAAGTAGTAGTGAGACAATAAATCCAGGGACGAGTAACACAGTCTGCAAAGAGAAACAGCCCTTCTCAATACAATTGCTGCTGGCTGTCAAACTACTGTCCAAACCAAACTATTAAAGGATTGGCTCCATGTGACAAAAAAGCAGCGCTAATTGCACAGGAGTGCCAGAGAAAACTGTTAAAAAACTAAAGCAGCTGTGAAACAGTAGAACAGCTTTCTTTTAAAACCAGCTTGTGCAGCCTCATTGCACAAGAGCCCACATGCAACCATATCCTGGGAATGCTACAAGACAATGGGGAAAGGGTAGGGCTTCCAAATCATCAAGGACCTTTCCTGCAATAGTAAGGACTCTGCTGTCCCTTTGATAAACTTATGCCTCTTGAGCCAAATTGTCTTCTCAGCTGTGCTGGAACAGCCCAGTAGCAACCCTTGCCCGCTTTATGCCAGGGCTGAACAAGGTTAGGCTTGGTCCTGGCCAAGGCCAGGATTTGTGAAGTACAGCAGTGTTTTCAGTTGCCCAGAGACAGCCAAAAAGTAAACACAATTTGATACCAAGTAGGTGAAACACTGGAGTGAGGACACAGGGAATAGAGACACTGCAGACCTGCAGGGATGCCTGTGCTGCTCCCAAACACTAATGCCCACTGCTCGGCCCTGTGATAAAGAGGCAAAGCAAAGGAATATCAAATAATCGGTGCACATGCTAGAAATGCTGTGCCTTATCTCCGAAGAGCTGCTGAAAGCCAAAGATAAAATGCTGTAGAGGAGTTCGATAGCTGTCTGCCAGCTCAGATATGGGCAATATGGGGGGGACAGTGGATGGACCTGGCCCAGGCATGCTACCAAGAGCACTACCAACTATAAAATGCAAATGTGTGCAGCTGAAATCATGTCTCTTTCAGCACCTCACATTCAAAAATTCCCTTCTTTCAAATGCCAATCTACTCCAAATATTAGTGTTCCATGAAGCCCTTTCCCAGAACTGATGGCTGAATGCACTGGTGGCTGCAACAGAGCTGCCCAGGATGCTGAGGGATTTGGATGTGTCATCAAAGCATTTCCAACATGGCTCCAGAAAGCAGCTGGAATAAAGCCACCCACAGGCCTGGAAGGGACTTGCAAGAACGCAGAGACAGATTGCTCCATGCTTGTAAAATTATAATTAAAAGCTTCCAAAATACAAAAATACCTCCCCAGAAACCAGTGCCTTTTTCATTCCTTGCTCCAGAAAGCCATGAGGTTAATCCAAAAAAAGCTTATGATTTTGCATCATGTGAGTAGGTTCATAGGTTACATTTTGGGGGCTCAGCTTTTGTCTGCATTTGTGCTGTTGACAACTGTTACCCGTTTTCAGTCACTGTTAACTAAGTCTTTAAAGTTTCAGTGAAATCCATCAGTGGGCCTCTGCTAAGTGGCTTATGCGTTGCTTCATCAAGACAGCTGCCAGGCAATATGGTGATGTATTTCTACATCATTTCATGATTTTGACAACTCAGCAATGGGGAGCAAAAAGCGAGAAAAGGGAGCAGCATAGACCACTGCCACATGTTTGTCAGCCTCTCCCCTGCAGCATCTTAGTGCACAGGGACAGGCAGTACGTCGTTCTACAGAAAGACTTTTTTAGTTAAAAATTTTATTTATTCAGGAAATATGAATTAATTGGATGGAAGTACAACTGGAAACACCTCCACCTTAGCAGAGAAAGGTGCAGAAGCCTGCCTGGACCTCTTCTGGCTGGACTGCCAGAGAGACCCAGTCCTGCCTTTCCAATTCGCATGGCCAGCAGGCCAACAGCCTTACGAGAGCCCCCTCCAATCTCAACCTCTATCACCCACCAGGTCTCAGCTCAGCAGCAGAGAGCAAGACAGCCATCTCTCTGCTTGCAGCGGCTGCTCCCAAACTGCCCACTGTACCCTGGCAGGAGGCGACCCCTGTGGCTGTCCAAGCACAGGTCCTCCTGACACCTAGTGTCATCTGCGGGCTCATTCCTGGGAGCAACCACAGGGACGGACAGAGGGAAAGCTGCAAAACCCTGCCATTAGCATCAGCCCTTCAAAAGCTCTACTTAAACTGGGGGTACTTCGGGGTGAAATAATGGCTGAGCCCAAATTTTCAAGCGCCTGCCCCAGCTACGTTGCAGAAGAGAGTGAGGTTTTCCCCAACTCCTTACTCCTGTGCCTGGAGCAGCAGCAGGGGAGAGGCTCCACCCATCAGATACACCTATCTAACTAGCTGTTTAAAACGAGCCCTTATCTATGAATCAAGCATCTAAATCTTCCCCACAATCCCTGCACAGGGACAAGTCTCCAAGCTATGGGAGACAGAAGAGACCACCCCTGCAGCACCTTAACTCACTCCCGGGGCTCTCCAACCCACCAGGAACATCACCACCACACTTCCAGGAATTGTAAAAGCCTGGGCTCAGCAACCAGCCTCACGCACAGGTCCCCTGCTTGGTCTCATTTGCAAGGCAAAAGCTCTCTGGCAAAACAGCTCACAGAGCATCCAAGTGTCGGTGGAGCAGACAGCGTTTCTGGCACTGGCTCCCTTTCCAGCTGGCTGCTCCAGCTCAGGCACCAACGCTACTCAGAGGATGAGCTCATCGCTATTTCAGGTCGAATTTGCACTTGGCAATCTCCCTGGTAACCAAAACAAATTACTCATTGGTTTATAGCAGATTTATTGGTTGTTTGTTTCAGTATCTACTGCAGTACACAGAGAGCTTCACCACATTATAGGACCAACACAGCCTGAGGTAAGAGCACATGGAGGACGGATGGTATTCCAGCCATTGCTATGGAGATGGGCTGCATTAGCACTGGAGGTCAGAGGGAAAACTAACTTAGGGCCTGATCCCCATGATATAAAACCACAAAAAGGAGGTGTTGAGACATGGTCTTTGCTCACGCACACCCTTCAGGGCAGCCTCCTGCCACCCAAGACACCAGATGATGGTAGCCTCCTCTAGCATGTCAGATTGTTGTTTGTAATCCTCTCTAGTCAGAAACCAATCTTTCCCTGAAACAGGTATCAGGAGGGTCTGACACTAGCATATACACTAGCCCCAGCCATCATCATCTCCATTTCACGTGTCCGGACTATGAGAACATGGCCACTTATAGGTCTTCCTGCCTGTTTATGCTCTTGAGCAGGAATTTCCTCCCATTCATCAGCACACACATCAGCACAAAGTGCACTGAGAAGCAGGACTAACCCCAAGGTATTTGCCTGCTCTGATCCACAACACAGAGTGCTTGAAGGAGATCAGCCATGTCTGGTTTTCTGTACACCTAGACCCAAGCCAAAATACAGCTCAGAAGTTGCCCAAATCACCTTGTACGTTTAACAAAGAGTCTGGGGCGATTTGATGAATGCATTTTTGCAAGAAAGAAATTATACCCTGACCAGCTCAATCCAGCAAGCTGAAAAGTTAGCCATGGATTACATATCTTGACCAAGCCCCCAGGCCAGCCTTCTGAAATGAAAACAGGCAGGTTGTGTGCCAAGCTCACTGCAAGAAACCCATCCCACCACAGACTGATCCAGAGTCAAAGCTTCCACTTTCAGCCAAATAAAAATTCGATAGTGGTAACAGTGGTATAAAAGAGAAGGGAAGATTACAGTGAGAGGTGGACAACAAGCTCATGCACCCAACAAAGCAAGTCTGGACAGAACTAAATAGATTTGCATCCCCAGTGGGTGCCTTTGTGTCACAGAGACGAACATAGGCTGTTCTCCATCCTGCTGTGATGCTGCCATGTGGGCCATTTCCAGAGGCAGCAGATTCTAGATGAAGTGGCATTTACCTGGCAGGCTGTCCCAGAGGGGAAGCACGACTGGCTTTCAGTCAGCAGGGCAAGGGTAGATAGGAAACAGCATTTGCATGTGTTGAGTGAAATATATAGCTCTGTGTATTTTTAAAGTGAGATGAGACAGAGAGAGGGGGAGGGAGATTCTTGCACCCTGGACTGCTCATTACTGCCTCTGCAACAGCAGTGCCAGAAGCAAGACCAGGTCAAGACAATGATTAGAGACACCAGGGAGTTTTAAAGTGGACATGGATCAGTAGGAATTGCTCAGACTTCTAAATGAAGACCAGACAGCCCTGTGCTTCTGGAGGTGCTGTCTGCATTTGCATTCCCTCAAAGGCCCAACTGCCCCACATTTAACACTGTAGCAAAGACCAGGATGTGCTCCAAGCCCCCAAGATGCTTTCACGATCTTTCCACTGCCTCCACAGGTTGTTCATCTGAACAGACATGAGCCAGAACAACTCATCTTACTGGATTACGTAAGTCATGCTAGAAAAATCCCTGTAGTACCCAGCAGCAGTGTGAGTGCACACAGCTGTCCCAGGGCAGCATGTCTTCTGGGAGGCCGGCAGTCCTGAGGATGACACACCTATAGGATATTTTAAAGAGCTCTCTGCTATGTCAGCAGAAGGGCAAACCAAGAGGCACAGAATGAAGTGGAAAAGGCTCAGAAGTCCAAAAGGGAGATAAGACAGAAGCTGGAAAGACAAGCAGGCAGTGCCTCAGAAGTGACTAATTCCAAATCTTTGCTCCGACGTTTATTATAGAAAAGAGCAGATAAGAAAGGCGGCTGATTGTAACAACTGCCAGGGGCAGCCAGTCCCAAGTTAAATAAATACCAAATGCCTCGTGAGTAGGCTGCCAAGTCAGAATGGTTCCCACAACTTGGGGCATTTCTTTAAAAGAAAGTACATAATTTTCTCCCACCCCAGCATCCTATCAGCAATGGAGGAGCTATATTTAGGGTGATTTCATAGTTACTCTTAAGGGGATCTTTGGTCAGAGACCACTGGAAGCACATAAAAACTGAATATTCCCAAGTGAAGGCATTGGGGAAGAGCTGAGAGCCAATTCCCTGCAGGAAAGCCAGCTAGCAACCACTGGGGGCTGGACCAGCCATGGCTTTAGTCTGATGAACTGCTTCTATTTTTCGTAGCAAAGGAAGAAAGGCACATCCAGCACACTGGTTCATAAGACAAGGTTTTGGAGGATTGAGTGGATTTTTTTTGCTCTCTTTGGCCAAGCAAAACGACAGAGCAATTCTGCCAGAAGCTCTGAAGTCCTCTGCTGCTTAGACACTGGTATAACACAAGAACCTTCACATATTGGGGTAACTGCTTTGGCATTAAAGGTAGCTTGCAGTAAAATAGGTGGACCATAGATCACTACAAACTGTGCCTCTCCCTCAGCATATCTAGCACATGCAATTTCTTGTTAACAGTAGCCTCTTAAACCCATCGTTTTAGTAAATAGACACCACTAGAACCCGCCATCATTTATTTGAAGCTCCTCCTATTTCAAAGCATCAAAAAGTATGAAAGACTCATGTCTTGAAGGCAATCAGGAGGATATTTTTTATTTTTTTAGCTATTTCTCCTGTTCTCCCCCCCCCTCTTTTATATCAGCACAGACTCATTTCACTTTAGCTTTGCAGTTTAATGAATAAACTGGCTCTGAAACTGACTCTCATTTTAGTTTGAATTATTAAAACTCAAGCTATACCTATCAAGCAGCTTCTGGTGGGCAAATATTAGTCCCCTTTTTCACTCTGATTTGGTTTCCCCTTTCCAGGGATGGAAAGCTATTAGAAACAAGGAGGCTGAAAAGCCATCCCCAGTGCTTGTTCCCAGCAGGGAGCCAATTCCCTGCAGGAGAATTTTTCCTTGTTCTTCATTAGAGGCCTGGGTGACCACTGGTATTCTGCATTTGATGCCAACAAACCATAAATGCAGCTGTACCCAAGCGCTTTTAATCCCTCACAGTTAATGACTGTTGACTGCCTACTCACATGCCACACAGCCAGCTCTGGCAAGCAGGAGGAAGATAGGGAAGCATCCCAAATTACATCAGTCACTGAGGTAACCTCAAGAAACAAAAAGATCAGGCACATCAGTGGAATAAGTGGGTCTTCTGAAAATATGAATCTGAACTCAAGAGGTTTTGAATTTCCTATTTACAAGAAGAATGCAATTCTATAATACCTTCCAAACCAAAATTCTAACCCTGCCTTAAAGCTTCCAATCAGGCGCACAGCAAAACACCACCCCTTCCACACTGGGCTGCAGCTTCCTTAATGCCAGGAACCCTGTCCTGGCTCTCCAACCTTTTCCAGGGCACTCTTTAATTTTAATCGCTTTTGAACGAGTGTTTCCTCAGAACCCATGCCATTTCAGTGTGGGTGTAATGCAATCCTTGCCCTGCTTTTGAAAAGTACCAAAGCCCTAAATGTCATTTTAGCCCTGTCCTGCCAGAGGAGAGCCCTATTTGACAGGGGGGAACGAGCTGTTTCCTCAGAGGGAGATGAGAAAACTGGAGAAGTGTAAGAGCATCCATCCATACCCCCAGATGACACCACACTCTCTGCTCTGACAGCAGGAACTTGCTCTGGCAGCATTCTTGGCACCACACCGGCCTTAACTGCTCTGAAAGCATCAGGGGCCAAATCCTGCTTCAGTACACACTGCAGAGACATGCAGGGAGGGCGAATGTTGCCCCGCCAAGGAGGCCTTTTTGTGGCTTTCCACATACCAGCTGGGAGCAGAGAAAGTCAGTCTCTGGTAGGAGAGAGGTTTTTGGCTGTGTGCCTGGGGAGGGAGAGCACATGGGATGCACAGCACCTGCATCCCCTGGGTAAGAAGCTGGGACAGGGCTCTGTTCTCCTGAGACCCATCCTTTCTTTACACCCTGCATGTTTTATGGGAGCAGCACCCATCCATGGTCTCTCTCCCAGCCCATAGACTTCATTTTAGCCCAACTTTGTGACTGCCTCTAGATACCACAGGAATAATTCACTGCATGAAGCAACTCACAATCCTCTTTATGGGACTTTACTCCAATTTACACATCATTTTAGACCCCAAGTTTCTGCAGTATTTTTGCTGAGACTGAAGGTTCCTTTTGGACACAGGTGGAGGGTTAGAAGGGAGAAAACCTCACAACAGACCAGGCTCAACCTCTCAGATCCGATTCATTCCTACAAAAGCCAGGTGGGGTGATGTCCCCAGAGGTGGTTAGGGGCTGCCCGTCTACAAAACACCACAGTCAAAGCACATCATTGAGTCCAAACACACTGGGCTTTATCCTGTTTCTGAACCCCGGGGAAGCCCCAGTGCCTTTGCTCCTACACCCAGTCAAGTAGCTGCAAACAGGGATTTGCCAGGACTCAGGGATAAAAGAACTGAAGCCAGAATATATGGCACAGTCCTCCAAGGACAACGCTGCAGAAGCATGCGTTTATCTAAATAGCATTTAATCCTTTAGAGTCCAAGTGTCTCAAGAACCATCTGCTTAAAACTCCTCTCCAAATCAGGGTATCTAAATGAAACATGAGGTATCTTTCTTCCTCCCACACTCACTCTGCCAAAAATCAGACATGAAATGACTGATCTCAGACATTTCTGCTTTGTTACTCTCCCTGTCTGCGTCTTCTGTAATAGAGAAATAAAAAATTAAAAAAAAAAAATAATCACAAGTCAGGTTTAGGAACATTTATTGCATAGGCATTATTACCATTACCCTTCCAAACAAAAGTGATCCCACATAGTTAAAGTTACAGAATTGCACCTGAAATCTCAGCTTTGCTACCTGTGTACTCCGACACTCAGAGGTTAGCTGGGGACCACTAGGGTGAGAGGCAGACACTGTCTCAGCACCCTCCCAGCCGCTAGTGACGCCTGTATCTCCATGCAACCAGCAGCCAGAACTCAGCTATCGCTCTCCAGGAAGCTGCTCTAATTTAGGAGCACATCCAAAGCCTGAGCAAACTTTGCACATTGGCGGTGGTGAAGTTTATCTTGCTGCATTTAACACCACTCGGACTGCAGGCCTAAGCAGCACAATGAAAAGGGAAAATGCTAAATATAGGCTGGAATAGACTGTCTCATCAGCAAAGATTGGAGGAATTTTCCAAGGTTCTTTAAGGAGGTGACACCTAAATCCTTCAATGCATCTCTTGGTGAGTGGAGTAAACTTACAAGGGCATCATTCACACAGGCTGCTGCTAAGGGGACAATATTATTCCTTGCTCACATCATTAGTTGTCTCCACTGAAGCACTGGAAGTTTCAGCCACATCCCAGCTCCCACCAAGTACTCAGACCTGTGTGTATTGGCAGCAAGTACGAGTTTCCAAGACGGAGATGGGGAAGATAATCACAGCCACAGTACCCAAGAACCACACCAAAGGAACACGTTTCCACCAGCACACATGTAGCACAGGAAGGGCTGTGGAATATCCTATAACACGGACCATCTTCTTTTCACATAGGTATTACACAAAAGGAAGTTGCCTCCTGGGGGCAAGGAGGGCAGTTACTTAAAGCTTTTGTTATATCCTAGAACCATGGGTGTGGATGTAAATCATATTCATGGGATACGGATTTGGATCAGAGATAAAGTGCATTCTACAGCATCGATCGCCTATTCATAGAGGGGATAGGAACCTGACAGGGCTCCCACCACCTGTTTCGGACCATATGTCTGGATTTTCCAGTGGTGGTACAGTTTGATGGAAAGACTGCTTCCGAAATAAAGGCCAGCCAAGATGGGCTAGGGAGAGTGTTTATTTTCAAGTGTTTGAGTGCCCTAAACTTTGTCTCCTTTGAACAGCTGCCATTATTTACATTCAGGCAGAGAATTATACCAGCAAGCCACTGTTTGCAGCAGGGAATAACTTGTCCTGATTGAAGCACTTGAAGAGCCCAATCTTACAAACCTTCCCCAGCCAAAACTCCAACAGCAGTACAAGTCCAAAACCAGCAGTAAAACCCCAGCCCCAAAACTGGTTCCTCAGAGCTGCAGTCCAAAACCTCAGCAATTTTCTTCCACTGAGATCTTAAGGGGATTTTTTGTACTTGTGGTGTTACCTCTGAAACCTCTAACTAATTTTTCTAGCCACATTTTTTAATAATACTTAATGAAATCCCACATTTTTTAATAATACCTATTCAAGAATGAATTTTTATATACTGAGCTCTTTAAGGAGAAAATAAGAACTGATTTGTACTCAAGAATGCTGTACTTGGGGGGAGGAGCAGGGAAGAAAAAAAAAAAGAGAAGGGTGTTGTCACTGAAGTATGTGGGTGCTTTTATCATTAAAAAAGAAGTTTTAAAGCCATATTTGGTTGCTCAATCAGCTATTTGCTTTCTACATCATGGCTTAAGAATTTAATCAGTTTCCTTTCTGAAGTTGTTTTTGTTTTTGAAAAACACTCTTCCTCTCAAAATAAGGTGAAAGACTAATTAGTAGGTGGATTGTTTCAATAATTTTTCCCCTCCCTTTCATGCGCTAGATTTCAGTGATTTAAAAAGCAGCCACATCCATTTCTAAACCACAGATTGGCTCCTGCTTACACAATACAAACTGTACCAGTCACGAGCATTAACTTATCTTTTGCCTATTTGCTAAAGAAAAGATTAATGACAGAAACACCCATCTTGCAAACACATGGGTGAATAGTTTCACTCATGCAAGTGATTCCACAAATCTATACAGATACAAGGGTGCAGTGTTTGTATAAAGATAAAGCAGTTTGCATTCACACATTCTCATCAGAAATCCTGCAACTGCCCAATATGCCATAATACAGAAAGAGGAAGATGTGATAATTATTAGGTAAAAGCTTACATTTCCATATTCCCTGATTCTGTTACTGCCAGCCGGCTCCCATGATTCAGAGGGTATCGTCCCTGACTGAGAGCACCACATCACCTGAGAGCTCACAAAACAGCCACTGCTTTAGGTCTTTCCTCCCCAGTTGTCATTAAAAGCTTCAAAGAAGCACATCTGATCACCTGCCTAGGAAAACACACAGCTGACAGCTCTTACACAGCTCTGTAACACTGCAAACACTCCTCAAACACCCCTCAAACACCCACTCAGCTGGGAAGCAAAGAGAAAAGCTGTATTTATACCCCAGTGGCTGCCCATACTTTCAAAGCCACCACCTTCCAGGAGGGAATACGTCTATCAGAAAAAGAGGATGCAAGAGAAATCAGAAGCAAGAATTTAGATAAATCCCATCCCCAAAACACCCCATAGAACAGAGGCAGTTTCTGAGGTTAACTCAGTGATCCATGAGGAAACTGCTTGCTAGAAAGAGTGTTTTAGAAGTACATTATATACCCACACACTTCCCATATCCCCAGCCCTGCTCTCCCAATCCCTTCCCCAGCAGAGCAGTAGCAAAGGGGAGCAGAGACCCAGGTCAAGCCCAGAAATCCAGAGATCCACGGAGCACGGGATGCTGAAACGCCCCCTGCCCAGCCAGATGATGCTTAAGAGGGAGAGACAGAGGCATGTGCTTACTGGCTGTCAGGAAGCTGCTGCGGGGCGGCTGCTGCCTGCAGGAGGGCAGGGATGGACCGAGCTCCGAGGACAGCACCTCAGCAGCAGGATGGACCTGGGAATGCTCCGGTCCAGGGCCGAGCCTCCAGCCTGGCAGAGGCAACACGCCTGGGCTGGGGTGTCCAGCTGGCGGGACAGCCGCTGCTTTGCCACTTATAGCAGGGAGGCGTGTTGCAAAAAAAATAAATTAATCCAGCCAATAGCACTGTTCCTGCCCGGGGAGCAGCTGGAGTGGGGGAACAGCCTGCTCCTCCCAGGGTCCCTGCAGGGTCCGTGGGGATAAACCCACCCAGCAACAGCACTTGGCCAGCATAGCTCTTCCCCTGTTTCCCCACAACGGCAAAGCGCCGTTACTGCGACCCATAGGACTCACCAGGCTGGGTGAGCCCTGCTGCCCACAAAATGCTAGGAGTCGCGCTCCCAGACTGTTTCACACAAGGAAAACGTGCCACAAACGCTTCATCTTTGGGTGGATTTGTCGCTAGCCTCCCACCCTGTCCATGCTTGCACCCTCTCCCAAAACTAAAGCTTTTCCTGGCAGCTCTGTTACAATGTGCGTCACCTTCAGGGTCATAGGACAAAACAAACCGAAGGGACTCATTGCAAGTCAGCAGCCACCAGGGAGGGGAGGAACCCCGCTGAAAGAGCACAGAAAATACAATGCCAGAAGAGGTGTATTTTCTTCAAAGCAGACATGAGAGAAAGTACTACCAGGTAGCAAGTTATTCCTGTTTAAAACAAATCTGCACATTTGTGCTGTGCTGCACCACACCAGACAAATCTGACAACATTCACATCTGTTTTCTTTTCCCACTCCGTTCTGCATCCCTTATCCCTCACCCCCCTCAAGTTTGTCCCCACTTTCTTACATGCTTCTGCTGCTGGGTAAGTGGTCCAGCAAGTAAGTTTGTCTTTTAAACAGAAGGTGCTTGGGTTGGAGCTCTTGCACTGCAAATAGGCTTTTCTGGTGCCTTGGAGAGCCACAGAGCTGCTGACTAATGGCAGGAGAGGCTGGGCATTCTGGTGGGTATCCCTAGAAAGCAGATCATTACTTTTGGGACAAGGAATGTCTGTTTCTTTACTAAAATGAAATAAACATTGCATAAGAGCAGATATACTCTCTTTACAAAAGCATTTGTATTCCTCTGTGTCTTTATTCTTTTAATCGGTAAGTCCCAGACTCTCGGGCACCCCATCATCCATATTAACAAACATTCCTAGCGGGGATGAGAGCACTGGGTTGCCCCGAGGCTCAAGGCTCAGACTATCACCACTTGCCAAGAGCAACTTCAGTCATGCATAAAATACAGATGTAGAACACCATCATTATTTATCATTACAGAGTGAAGTTTACATCTGTTTTTCAAAAGAATCCAAATACCCATTTCTAGCTCATTTTTCCAACAGCTTTCCCAACAACCATAAAACTTAGTCACCATCAGCAAGAGAGCTTTTCTCTAGTGGCTGTCCGTCACCAACAATCTGACCAACAAGAACATTAGCAAAAGCCCTCTGCTCCTGAAGCATGGTAATGCTTACATGATTACAGCTACACACCTCTGGGATTCATGAGAAATCATAGAGTACTAGGTTGGAAGGGACCTCAAGGATCATCTGGTCCAACCAAAAAGCAAAAGCACGGTCTAGGCAAGATGGTCCAGCACCCTGTCCAGCTGAATCTTAAAAAAAGTGTCCTATATTTTGGAATCCACCACTTCCCTGGGGAGATTTTACCCATGGCTGATAGTTCTCATTGTGTCCAATTGGAATCTCCCCAGGATTAACTTGTACCCATTACCCCTCTTCTTTTCCATGTGACTCCTTGTAAAAAGGGAGTCTCCCTCCATCTTCTTCGTAGCCACCCCTTAAATATTAGAACATGGTGATAAGGTCTCCTCTAAGCCTTCTTTCCTGAAGTCTGAACAAACCCAATTCTCTCGGCCCTTCCTCATATTGCAGGCTTCTCAGTCCTTGGATCATGTTTGTGGCCCTTCTCTGGACCATCTCCACCTTTCCCACATCTTTTTGCATAGCAGGGACCAAAACTGAACACAGTATTCCAGGTGCAGCCTGACAAGTACTGACTGGAGTGGGATAATGACTTCCTTCTCTCTGCTGGTGATGCCTTTCTTGATGTAACCCAGCACCCTGTTGGCTTTCATTGCTGCTGCAGCACACCGTTCACTCGTATTGAGGTTGCTTGAAAAAGAACTACTGACAATCACCCTCTGGGCACATCCTGTCAGTTCCCCACCCACCACACAGACCACTTGTCTAGACCGTAACACATCAGTTTGTATAGGAGAAGGCTGTGGGGAGTCATATCAAAAGCCTTGGAGAAATCCAAGTTGACAACATCCACCACTTGCTTCACATCATCTGATCTACTTTGTTGTATAAGATGATTGGGTTTGTCAAGCACGATTTGCGCTCGGTGAATCCATGCTGGCTTTTCCCAGTCACAGAGGATAAGGCCCCTCAAGGATGAGACATTCAGACAGAACATTTCTAGCAAGATAAATCAAGCCAAGAGCTCCAGGAGAATCATGAATTGTAGAGTGTTGGTTTATGAAGACAAACTAGGAGTAGGTGCTGCAGAGCTCATGAAAGTGTCACCAGGGTAAGTTACTCTGCAGCCACCTCCTGCAGGATTTCTTCCTTCAAAGAAAGGAGCCTCCCTGGTTCTGACAGCAAGCAGAAGTAGTAAGGCACGAGCTTAGCAAGGAACCAGGAACACCTGTACCAGTGGAGCTTAGTTAATGCCCCTTTCTCCAGAGACTGGTCAGTGCCCCTGCCACCACAGCAGTATTTGGGGACTGACTCAATTGCATCTTGGAGGAATGTAACAGCATGATGCATCCTGGAGAAGCATAAGCATGCTAGTAGGTTAACAAGCCCAATGGGAGGTACACAGCCCACCAGCAGCATAAGAAGCATCCCATCCCAGGCAGCATCCTCAGGCTGCTGCCAAGACCCTCTGCCTCTTATTTAAAATACTAGATGCCTTCCACATACAACACAAACTAGAGGTTTCGCTGCTAAATCCCAAAGCCCATCTACCATCAAAAACAATTCTAAGGCAGTATACGTCTCTTGGCCTAACAGAGTAGCAGATAAATAACAAATTGATCTATTTAACATACCTCTTGCTAATTACAGCTGAGCAAGTTGTTACTTGAGTACCTAATTGCTCGTGTTAGATTGTAACTCAAGGCCTGTTCCTACACTTGCTGCATCCTCCAGATCTCCTTTGCCTTCCCCGGCCGGCCCCATGGTGTCACATCCAAAAACAGAGGCAGAACAAAGGTCTGCGAAGGCACAAGATACAGATCAACCACTCTGCCACACCTTCAATATTGCTGTGCCTGACAGCACCTGAGCATTTGCAGGGTCAGACCTTAAATCTGCGTGCTTAAAATGACCAGTATACCTGACAGAAGAATTTAAGTGCTCTTAACCTCATGCATATCACAACAGCAGCTTTATTCCGTTTGGAAAAGAAAAGAACAGAAGATGATTTAGAGAGCAAGGACAGCACGCAACTAGAGTCAACGAAAAGACACTTGGGCATTGCCTTATTACAGATATGATACAGTGCTATAAAAATCTCTGCCAAAGCATTGGATTAAACAGGAATAAATGCAGGAATGACACAACTCATTTCAAAGGGTTGAGACTACACTGAGTCAACCCCATACTTTCACCATTGCTTGCTAAGGAATATAATCAGTTACCGTGCACATTGATTTTTGGCAAACCACAATATATTTTTTTTTCAAAAAGAAAAAAAAAATAAAAGGATCCCAATGCTCCAATATATCCTTGACTGGTTATCCAAACAAAATGAACTATGAGCAGAAGCACTTAGAACTGAGTCAGTTGAATTACTCGCTCAAATCTAACTGCTAAGGAGCTTTATTTGGAAATGGTGGAGCTTGTAGGGTTGTGGAGGGAGGCTGCTCTAAAGCCAAGGGCTCTGCAGGAAACCCCACAGATACAGATACTATCCCAAAGCAAAGGGCTCACCTCAGACCATAGGCTTGTCCACACTGGTGAAGACAACGTGTGTTGCTTCATCCTTGGGGTCTCTATGCTGTTTTCATTAAATCACTTTGCAGCCACAGAGAACACAAAAGTCTTCCACACAAGAGGGTCTGTTTTTGCAAGCTGATGCTCTGTGGAAGGAATCCACATGCATTTTGGGGTGAATCCACGCAGAATAACATTCACATGTCCCTTCAGTGGGCTTGGCTGTCCTGATCCCAGGTGCCAGGCTAGGACTGGGGGTGACATACCCACCTGTGATGTCCCCTGGTCAGGGCTGACAGTAATGACAACAACCACACATAGGGGACACAGCTACCCCACTCACCTCTCCTCCATGGGATGCCAGAGCCATGCCAACCACCACACACCATACCAACAGGGATGACCCCCTCTCAAACCCCACCTGACTTCTTCCCCTAGTATGGAAGGCTGATATCTCAGCTGCCCTCCAGGGGGGCCTCAACTCCAGGTGAGGACAATTACCACTCCTCCTCCTTAACTGTCTCCAGACAGACCTCAGTTCTCACAAACAACGTTGCCCCTTCATACAAAACAGTCAGGAGGGACTCTTTTTTCCTTCCAGCATTGTGACCTGAGGAATACAGCCATTCAAGGGATGAGACACCATTACAGACCTCTCACTTCCTCACCAGATCCCCCCCATTATTTGCCTAATTGATAGACTTCTTCTGCATAAGCACTACCACCTCCTCCCACCTGCCTCCTGCTGTCTATTCAACTGTCCATGACTGTGTGGAAGCCAGAGCCAAGCCCTGGTTTGGTGTGGTTGTTTTCCCACTGGCATATAAAGCACTCATGACCCACACAGGGCTCCCGTATGAAAAGATTAAAGGAGAAGAGTCACATTGGAAAGCATCACCTCAAGCCCCTGGTGATGGCCCCCTCCTCAAACTGTCCTTTGAATTCTCCAAAGACTGTTTTTAGCCCCAGAAGCACAGGGGAAGACAGAGGGCTCTGCAGTGAGTAATTTCAAGCTATCTGAGAAGGAAAGGAGGGAGGGGGGAAAAAAAGAAATAGGGAAAGAGATACAGCAGCGTCCCACCCCTTGAACCAGCTCACCATTTTGTCGCCACGAGGGAGAACTCATGGCCAAATTGAACCCCTCCCCTGCAGGGAGCAGGCAGCCTCACCTGTCACAGGCTGATTATCTCGCAGGCCATTAGCAGCAAAAGGTCTCCAGTCAGGCAAAGTAATGGAAAAGCTGAAACATTTCCTAGTCATTCCTCTGGAGGAGTGAGGGTGGGGCTGAGGGATGTTTATAACGGTGAGGCTCAAACATCAGCGATGTAAAGCCTTTTTTTCCATGGAGTTCAAACACAGAATGTGGCTGCAAATGAGAGCATTGCAACCTGTCTGTCCTTGGTGGGGAGAGCCAGGCAGCTGCCAAGTGCACCTCAGCAAAGACCAGCCGTCAGCCAGCTCAGTCTTAGTATCTGTTGTGATTTTTCCTAACAGTGTGGTTTGGAAATCATCTGCGTGCACAGGAGCGAGGGGTTATGTTGCTGCTGAGGGGTATCAGTGGATCTACCTTTACCAGTGGCTGTGCAAACCAGCAAAGAGTGGGGGAGGAAGTTCTCCTCAATTTAGTGGGTAAAACAGTTAAGACACAAAAAAGGGTTGTGGTTGGGTTGGGTGCCATGCATAAAACTGCTCAGCTTTCCACCCGTTAGTGTCAAAATATGTTTGCAGCATAGCCCTGCAAGCCTGGATCAACGGATCAAAAAAGGTTTTCAAAAACTGGACAATCACCTGTTGAAAGACAGCCATCAAACAGCCCGTGAGTAATTACAGGGAGCGCGTTATTCGAGGCATCACCACGACTCAGATTTTCCTGAGTGACACCAGAACCTGCACTCTGAGAGAGGATCCAACTAGAGATTGTTCCCACCTTTAAAAAGCAGCTGCAGGGATGGCTCAGCTATCAGATTAAGATGAGCGGCTGTGTCAGTCCGCTAGGCGACCTTTGACCGAGGCCAAAATGCTTCTCCCAGTACAAGTTGCTCCTCTTGGGCATGGAAAATTACAAAGGTGACTCCCTTTTATAAAAGATGATGTACCAGAGCCCCATAGAAACGGACCCATCTCATCTGTTGAGTCTCCAGCCCCAGCAAGGCTACAGTTTGAAAAGGCAACAGAAACTAAGGTTTCCAACTGTCTTTCCAGCAACAATATAAGTTTTCAAGGAATGTTGGCAGCAGTCACAGCTATTTATCCACAGCCTGCAGGGGGCTATTCAAACACACCGGGTTTGCTGCCAAGGGTAGGGCTTGAGGTTTTCTGCTCCACGGCCACTTGAACCTCAGCGTTTCCGTCCACATTCATGTGCTGGGTCCCAGTGTTGTTTCTGCTGCAGGCAGGGATGTGGGAGCTGCAGGCAGCTAGTGGGCACAGGCATCGCCCCACCTGAGCAATGTGTGACCCATGGGACACGCTAGCCCTGTGAGCATGGACACCTCTGCCTTCCCATCCCCGCACACCAGCCTTGTCTGGTCTCCTGGTTTGTGTAAACCCTGTCTAATCCTGAGCAGAACCCACAGACTGAAGTGCAGGGAATAGTCCGGGCAAACAAATAACTTTGCTCCTGCAGAACTACTGCTATGGCTGAAATTTTTCAGCCACCGTCTGTTGGAGTCAAGTAAGTTTCCATTGACTTCATCAACTGCTGGGTCACAATTCCCTTAAGTGTTTCCAGACTTTGGCCTTTTGGCCAGCTGTTAAAAAATAACTGAAATCTATCAAATATTGGAATATTTGCATCAGCAAAACAGATAAAATTTGAGATGAGGTTTAGTTACTGTTCTTTTTCTGTTGGTCAGCTTGGTCTTTATTGGCATCTGTTTCGGTAACTGGATGGATACATATCCAGAGTTAACAAAGAATACTCATATCAATGAGTTAAAGTGATAGTAATATAATACAAGTTTTTACTTTTAGCAAAGCAAAGGTATGTGTTATGGACACCTAAAACATGGTTACCTTTATCTTACTATACATCATTACCCTCACAGTGGTCTTTTATTTGGTGTCAGGATCACCAGGATTGCCGTGTTCCAGATTTGAAAAGATGACTTCCAGGCCTCAGACTGAAATTAGGCCCCTTTATTAACTTTAGCTTTAGATTTTAGGCTCAGAAAAAGATTAATTCAAGGTACCCACAGGTTACCATAAGTAAAATAAGTGTTTTGATAGCAGAGGAAGTTTTTGAAACATGACAAATTTCATTTTGCTTGAGTCTGAAGCTAAAATCAAATCAATTAGGAAGCTAAGGACCATGAAGAAACACACACAACTGGATTAGATGGTTGCAGTGAACAGAAGTGATAGATGCAGCATGGGCTGGGACTTACAGCATTAGCCTTCAGCTCAAGGGACTTAAATTAAATTCCTCATCCAGGTACAACCTTCTTGCTTGACTTTGGCTGAGCCACGCAACTTCTGTCCCTCAGGCACTACCTGCCTGACTCCAAGGCTGCTGTCTGTGACTGTGGACATACTCCAAAAAGGAGAACTTATACTCAGTGCCTGCAGCCCCTCACTTAACTGGTTTGCGGCTGCTTTTGCCCTGTCTGCACTGCCATGCTGGAGGGGTTCACTTTGTGCCTAGGGTTCCTGTGTGTATAAAAAGACCTAATAGCAATTTTTCCTTCCCACATGTTTCTTAGGGCGATGTGTTATCAAAGACTGTGAGTGGCTTGGCTTCTGTTTAAAATGGAAGCTTTGCAACGACGATGGATAGGTAGAAAGAGGACAAGCTGTCAGATATAACAGCACCCCGTGGAGAAGATTCGGGTTCAAAAAGCAGAGCTGGAGCAAGGGACTCCCACAAACATCCTGTGGCCACAGCCTCTTCCAGACTGCTCAGACATGAGATGGGACGCAAGTGCCTACCCCCCAGCCTCCTCTGCCACCCGCTTTCAGGGTGTCCATGTCTCTCTGAATACCAGGCCTTGAGCTGGGGAGTGTAATAAATGTTCTGATGGCTCTTCGCATAGGGATTTTGCATGACTCACACTTACTGTCATTGAAAGTCTTATTTAGTAAGATAGTTAATGGCACCTGAAAGTATGCAGAGGCTTTGGTGTGCTCCGGGGTATCAACCCAAACTGCCTACATCGTGCCTGTGGCTGCGCTGGGGGTAAAGTGGAGAAAGAAGCCGCTTGTCCAAGGACACGGCTGTGATCTGCCCCAGGGGCTGGAGCCAAACTCCAGGCCAGATCCCCAGACGCGAGTGCCTCTGGCTAAATCAGAGTCAAGTCTTTTTCTTGTATATAAATGGGCTGGGAATCATACTTACTACTCAGGGCTGTGCTGATGATAACATAGAGAATCCAGGTCACACCTTTCTGCCTTTTCTGCTTGTTCCTTGTGCCTGACAGCACTGCCCATGCAAGTATTTTCACTTTCTCTGTTAGATCAACTTTCCCTTTGCTAAAACCTTTGCTATTAAAATTATAAAGCTATTTATGGAAGGCTTAGTCACAACTAAGGTTGGGGTATTTTATTCCCTATCCCAAACAATTTTTTTTTATTCCCTATATCAAACAAATTAAGTGAACTGTATCTCCTTAAACTACATATGCTTCATGCTAGCTTCAGGGTTAGGCAAAAAGTAAAGCTGTGTGTGCTTTTCAAAGGCTTTGTTGCACAAACAACAAAAAAAAATGGAATAGTCATGGGAAAATTACAAACTGTTTGGTACTAAGGAAATTATGAATGCAATTTCCTGAGTTCAGTGTGCTGAAGGAGCTAGAGTAAATAGCTGTCAGGCAGCTTTCTCTACCAAAAGATTTTAGACATGATACCTGGCTGTGAAGGAGATTTGTCTTGTACTGAACTTATGCTCTCCTTCCAGCTCAGATGGGATTTTCAACTGATTTAGTTTAGCTGGCACAAAGGGAGTATGGGTGTGTTTTCTTTGGTTTAAACCAAGTTTTCTGGGAATCATCTCTTATGCGAAAATGACAGAGCTCATGTCTTTGCTGCATTCTGCTGAAGAAAAGTGATTTAAAGACGGTTTGAAGTCAAAGCTGAAAGAGACCCAAGAGAAAGATCTCAGATGTATGCATGGATATAGAGAAGCTGTCTTCCTGCCACTTCCAAATTGAAATAAATATAATCAGTAAAAACAGATTGTGATTTTTTTCTCCTCAGCAGCTCAAGTGAGGGTTGGGAGCAGAAGAAACGGAACCAACAGTGGGGAAAAATATTTGGCATTAGAGACTCTGGATCTAAGGAAGAATGTGAGAGTTATGCAGAGACTGTTTAGATTTTGGTGAAGGAGCCTCTCTCAGAAGACCAACAAACTATAGCAAAGGGTGACAGAGCTGTCCCCAAGAGGAAAAGGGCTCTGGGTGCTGCGCATTTACTCCCCACCTCCCCCACACACCCCTGAGTGAAAAAATGCTGCAAAACTGACTTTTGGGGGCTCATCAGTGTCTCACATCCCCCTTCCAAGAGCCACAGGATGGGATGCAGGGGATGGGTGGGTGCTGCTGTGATGTGTCACTACAACCAGAAACAGCTTTCGCTGCCAAAAGGAGCTGGTGGGTGGCCCAGGTACTGCCAGGCTGGCCCTGCTGCCTCGGGGATGTGCCGCAGCAATGCCCCTGACTCCCATCAGAGAGGTTTCTGCCCCTTGAAGAACCCTGCCAGTGTCCTTGGCAACTGAGAGCCACAAACATCAAGTGGTAGGAGCCAAGAGGGACTGGCCAAACATGAAACCTGGTAACTGGGTTATAAATATTTACACACTGCGCCTCAGCTTTACTCATCCTGCTGCCTCAAGAGCAGGGCCTGCCACAGAACTCCAGGTATTAACTGTCCTGCTTGTCGTGGTCCAGGACTTTCAGCCGGACCATAATCCGCACCATTTCAGCGTCCTCGGTCAGATCCACTCCCAAGGGGGGCAACAGATGCTTCTTGTCTCAGCCCGAGGTGCCAAGGGCATCTCACTTGGATTTTGGTGCATCTGCAGCATTAGATCTGCCCACCCCTCCCCAGATCAGCAGGGTCCAGGAAGCCCTGCGCTGCTGTGAACACAGCTGCTCCGACACCATATGGGCACGACTGCCTGACCCCCCATCTGGGCCTTTCCCCCTTAGGGTAGTGAAATTCAGTTTTCCAAGCATTGCTGAGGCCTGATGCTGGCTATGGAATCTCAAATTAAATGTCTGTGAAGCTAGGATGATCCATTTTTTCCAGAGAATACTTTACTCAAGCCCTACACCCTTGTCACGAGTGCCATCAGTCTATTATCAGATCTGTCACAGGAGCATGGCCAGATTCCAGCTGAAGCAACAAGTCACTGACAGAGCTGGGTTTAGGCATGTAACTGTGCCAAATGGCACTGGCTTCTCCACAGCGGGACAATAGCATTCAGCCCTTTAAGGCATCTGACCCAGAGCTAAGGCATTTTATCGACAGCAAATATCTCAGCAACAAAGCTCCAACTGGTGAACCAGCTAATGCAGAGCAGAAACAAAGTCACAAGAGGAATGAATTTGCCTTTTGTAACGATTTGAGCGTTTTCATGTGAGCAGTGGACCCAGCTCTGAAGTTCCAGGGTGGAAAACATCACCGAGACACACCTTACGCATTTGCAGCGTTGCATCCCTTAACATGCCTTGTCAGAGGAATCCTTGAAAAATGGACACCAATGGAAATAGTGACTCCAGGCCACTCAACCAGACATATTTTAGTTAAATAACCTTGGGATATTCATGTTTATTCCAAAGATAAAAAATATAGCAGAGTATTTGTTGAAGAGAGAAATTTGTATTAAACTTGGCCTTTCTGTCACTGAAATACAGAGGTATTTCCAATTCTCTCTTATTACGGATCTCAAAAGCTTCAGAGGCTGGGAGAATTCACACAACATATCCAAAAGCACCAGTGATTAATATTAACTGCCTGGGAAAAGCAAGCAATGCTGCATCTGCTGTTCTCCTTCCTCCTGCACCTATGGGAGTTTTAGGAGCAAGCTGTATTACAGAAGACCAGATTTAGCCATCCACCATCAAAGGGTGCAGAGGAGACACTTCAAGGCACTGCAGAGGATGAGGATGCTGCCCAGTTGTGAGAGTCACACTGCCCTTTTCTGTCTTTAAGGTTATGCCCTTAGAGCTACTAAGCAGCAAAGGTGTATTTTGGTACATGCTAGTGCTGCAGGAGGGGTAAGGGGGATGCTGTAGGTGGGATGCAGGTGCAGAACATGCCTACTGTGACCCTCCCCTCTGGTTTTCTCTGATTAGCCCATTCTAAGTCAGGCAAAGGGGCTGCAGCTGGCATGGTGGGGAGAAAGAGGAGGTCAGTGGGTTGGCAGGACATTTACTGCTACCAACACTGAAGGGGACAATACCTCCTCTTCCTGCCTTTGGAGAATGAACAGAGCAGGAGCTAGCTATGGGCTGTGGATGCCAGGGCACAGAAACAAGGAGTAGGAGGGAGATGATGTCCCTGGAAGAAGGATCAGGCAGGATTCAGGGTAGAGAAGTCCCTTACAATCAAAGAGGGCTCAGAGGCAGCTGTCGAGTACCTGTATTTCTTGGCTGTAGTTTAGCATTGCTTATAGGAAGAGGAAGGGTAAGGGAAAATATTTCTGCTGCTGCCTCAGCCAAGGCACATTTACATTGTGAAATGCTTTGATGCTCGGCTGGTTGGTGTTTTCCTATTCACAAAGCATCCTTTGCACGGCAGACACTTCCCAGCGCAGCACCCATGCGGGGAGTCTGGAATAACTGACCTTGCTGCAGCAGGTAGGAGAGCTGACATGTGGTTTAATCTAATTTATGCACTTTTTGTCTTTGCTCGCATTCCTGGGAGCTTAGGCATACAGGAAAGGGAGCCATGTTCACACGTATCCTTAAAAGTAGCTATGATCACACTATTCTGTGAAACACGCAGGGTTAGGAGATTGCAACCATATATGGACTCCTTGGAGCTGGAGCATCGCTGGCACCCCTCGGAGGAGGACAGCCGGTGGAATTTCCTATGAAAGGCCAATTAATAAAGACCAAATCCTTTTGTATATACGCTTGTCTAAATATTGGACAACAAATTCAAGGCTCTGCTGTCCCACAGTCCTGAACCTTACAGAGTCTCCTGCAGTCAATAAGGGATCTCATAGCCTCTGACCCAGGCTCTAAGTGCCCAGTGAGGACTGTTAGGGCTGGAGTAAGGAAAAGCACCAAGATGGGCTGTGCAAGTGCTGCATGTCCCAAAGGAACATGCTCTAGAGACCCACATTCTCAAACTCCATTCTGAGAGCAGAGCTTTGCACACCTTTGGTACCAGCCTGCAACAACCCACTGCCTTGCTGTGCTGCTCTTCTTTTAGCCACAATAGAGAGAACAGGGGACTGGGAGCCAGGCTGCCCTCAGTGCTGCTCCTGCCAGCAAGGTGCAAAGCAGCTTGTGATGTTAATGTGGTTGAAGGGAGGAGGTCAGTTGTAAATGCCTTTAGATTAAGTGACCCCCACATCACTCTCTACTCAACAGAGAGCAGAGGAGGTGGAAAGCAGCTGGCACAGGCAGTGTTTGAGTTGGGCAGTGTTGCTACATTTACACCGGACACAGAGAGTACACAAATACTCCCACAGCCTCTGGGCTCTCTCATCGGCTTGGCAGATTTTATTATGATTGTCAGCAAGGACACTGTTTCTTCATTTCCCTTTTACTTGCCTCATCTTCCAGTTAACCTCCAGTCACAGACACACGTAGCCAAAAGATTTTTTGCAATTTAGTATTATAAGAATATATTTTGGCCCACTAGCATCCAAGAGGCACTTCCATCCCCACCTCTTCTTTTAATCCCACCAAGATATTGCATCCAGAACCTTCTCCACATCTGGTGACAAACACTATTTTGGGGTTGTAACGAGCCAGAGCCAAGCAGAGAGAAAAGTCCTCTTGCAACAGTGCAAACAGCCACCATGACCACAAATTGGCTGCAGGTGACAGCAACTTCGAGTGCTAGAAATGGATTAAAGCCCAGGTGATGCCCTGCCTGTCAGAGCTGGGGAGCCTGGAGGGAGAAGCGCCATGGAGGGAGGTGTCCTTGCAGGCTTGATGCTGGGGGGCAAGGGTCTGAACTAGCTCTGATACTTGTCAGCCACTCCAGCAAGGGCTGCAGCTTGTCTCTAAGGGGCTAAAACCAATGCTGCAACCAGCTTGTGACCACCTTAAACTCCTAGTTATAAAAGCCTAACAGGGGAAAAATGCCAACAAGCAGCTGGCCTTAAAGGGGAAAGCAACATGTGGGGTAGATGTACAGTCTCCAAGCACAAGGTCACCTCAACTGTCCCCAGACTCCTGATTGTTTGAGAAGGTGGTGACTTCTACAAAGGGGATCAGGGTGTAAGAGCAGTCACTGTTGCAATGGAATATCTTCTCTTTTCCACAGATAAAGATTTGAGCTGGATGGTGCTTAAGACACAGTGAAGATGGCAGGGGCTGGAGAGGGCCTCTGGAGCAGGGGTGGACTGGCAGTCTCTGCACTGCCCAAACTGTAGGAACACAGTGGTGATGGACAATTACTCTCCTTTCCAATATTGCCATCTAGAGGACCCAGCAAGGACAAGAGCTCCTTGCAGGCTGTGACGAGATAAAGAAGAAGAAACAAAACTTGGGGTTTTTTTTTTCAATCTTACCTCACATAAGATCATAGAATGGTTTGAGTTGAACGGACCTTAAAGATCATCCAGTTCCAACTCCCTCCCCCCTGGGCAAGGACACCTCCCACTAGACCAGGTTGCTCAAAGCCCTGTCCAACCTGCCCTTGAACACCTCCAGGGATGGGGCAGCCACAGCTTCTCCTGGCAGCTTGGGCAGTGTCTCACCACACTCACAGCAAGGAATTTCTTTCTAATATCTCATTTAGGTCTACATAAATGCTTCCTCACCATGACATGGAAATGGAAAACCAAGCACATAGGGCTGTCTGTGCCTGGAGCATGAGAATACAAGATTGCTCTAAAAACATCCCTGTGATTTCTCTGAGGCTGTAGATACCCAACGTTGGCCCATTTTCTAATGCTTTACTGATCCCCACATGAATGTGGCCAGCTGGTACAATAGCTTGACTGAAAGTTGTCCCTCATCAGCCCAAATTAAACTGAACTAGTAAAACAGAGACTCTTCAGGCTCTATGCTGTGGTGCAAGTCCCCCTCCCCAGCCTGTGCAGGGATCAGAGGGTCACAGAATGGTCCAGGTTGGAAGGGACCTTAAAGACCACCTAGTTCCAACTCCCTGCCGTGGGCAGGGACACCTCCCACTAGATGAGGTTGCTCAAAGCCCCCTTCAGCCTGGCCAACCTGGATCTTCCTCATCCCTTCTCTCAGTGCCTCTGAACAGCATCTCTCCAAAATCTGTTTGCACACTGCCTGCAGTGCCCTGCAGTTGGGGAGGGTGGACACACGCTGGCTGGTCCTAACTACCTTTTGGGCACATTGTTTCAACAAAGCAATTCATTTGCAAGGGGTGTGCTGCACTTCTTTTGAGGGCTTGCAGGGGTAAAGAGCTGCCAAAAGGCATTTGTTCAATTGCTGAACTACATCCTTGCTTGATTTAGTTATGCACCCAAGTATGACCTGGGCTGGAAGGTGTGCCTACAGCAGGATTATCGGTGTTGTCAGCATTTTGAGGTGTGAGAGTGCACGGTGGAATTAGCATCATTTCACAGTAAGAAAATAAACACCATTGTCTGCTGTCCTGCTCCTCTGACTTCCAGTAGCATTGGCCACCCACGACCAGTGTGGCACTGGACAAGCCCTTCTCCCTTGCACACTCGGGTATTTTTGTGAGCTGCAGCCAAGGCTTTGGCAAATCCCAGAGGGAGAGCTCAGGACTTGCCAGCCCACATGAGGACCACAGTCCCTTTAGAAAGCAGAACATACACCCCCTCAGCTCTCTGGTGCTGATGGGAAGTAAGTATGTTTAACTGGGTTTTGGGGGCTATCCTCCTTCAGCAATACAAAGATATGAATAATGTATTTTTAAGCTTTTTGAAAGGTGAGGGTTGTCCTTCATGAATCAAAGCCCCAGAACCCAGATTCCTGAAGTTTCTGAGGTGCCCTCTGTATTGAAGGGCTGTAAAGCACTTGAACAGCAAACCTCTTCAGCTGCTCTGCCAGCACATAGCAGCAAAAAAAAATGGCAGACAGGAGAATTGCCATGAGCCCAACTGCAAATTCAACAAAAAAACTCAACATAAAAGCCCAGGGAAGCTCAAGAGTCTCAATCTTGCAAACACCCTGAAGTGATACCTCTCAGGCAGATCCACCCACTGCCCCAGGACCAGGGAGGGAGCAGCTATGCCCCAGCTGTATTTTGCTACTTATGGAGGAGCCTGTGAGCTGCAGCAGCTTTTAGCAGACAACAGCTTCTCTTGGCTCCCCAGTGCCCGTTTCTGCAAGGGAGGACAGTCCCAGGGCTGAGCTGTGTCACAGGAGCACAGGCAGGAGCATGGTCGGTCCCCAGCCCAGCTGCCCTCCAGCCCCTGGGGTTCAGCATCAGCATCTCTGGCTGCTGCTGTACCCGCTTGCCAAAGGCCATGAACAAACTGGTCTGAGAAGGTCAAGCAGCACTTCAGCACTTTGCTACAGATTTATTTCTGTGTGAATTAATGAAACCGTACACACAATTCCAGAAAAAAAAAATATATAAATTTATAGGCCCATAATCCTTCTTTCACAGTACAACGCAACAGTAAAGGATTTAGTCAGTGTAAACAGAAGGTCCAATAGTGATCATCAGCTATCACAGATCAGCTGCACAAACACCACAACTACAGAGTTAATGCCATTACCGCACAAATTGACAGTACTAGTACAAATCATAACTTTACCTACAATGCTTTTTCATGTGCAAAAAAACATGAAAATTCAATTTACAGAAGAAGGGCACCTTCTCTAAATCTTTGTGGGGGCTGTAAACTGCCTCCTCGGGGCTGTCTTATCTATTTGGCAAAAGGTCTCGGGGCCTGATTCTCCAAGGTACCCTTAACTTCATCTGCAGCACACAAGCCATCACAGCTCTGCATCTCACACGTTCTGTGCTGCAGCAGGACAAGAAAATAATCAGCTGAGGATGAATCTGAGACATTTATCAAATCACTCCTGAATTTCAGAATAGATTCATTCATTCACCAAGACTATTCAAAACAGTCCTGGCTATATTATGTATGGATCATAAGAGTTCACAGGTAACTCATAAAATCATCATTTGTTTCCTTTTTTTTTTTTTTTTTTAATGTACTATCTGAACTACCACTGGTGTCAAAAGCTGAGGCTTATGGTAATGTGTTGGCAAGCTTAAAAAATTGAAGTCAAAGGGTCAGAAAAAGAAGGGAATGCTACCGAGGCTATGGTAAAACATGATGCTGTGACCACCTCAGCTACACTCACCCCTGGGGGGCTGGGAATGGCCTGGGGCAGAGCCCTGTGCTGGTGCAGGGGACAGAGGGGACACAGGCTGTCAGAGGGTGCAGAACCATACTGCACCTCCTGCTGCACCAACACCAGCTTTTGTAAATTGAATTCATAGTCAGATTAGACAGGAAAAAACAAGAGGTAGTTATTTATCATACCTCTTCAAAAAGGCAAAACAAACGCAAAACAGGACGTGGAAGTGATGCAGTAAACCTAAACTCAACAGGTACCTAACTTATTGTTTTTCTCCCGTTTTTGTTTATTTTTTAAACACATGAAGTTAAGTTACAGACATCATATAAAATGCACACTTTATGGAATTCCTGCATAGCAGGAAACAAAGAGGCTAGCGCTAATCCAACAGCTATGTTAACAGCGAGACTGCCATTTACTGGTGCAAGGAAGATGTCCTATTTAAATATAAACAGAGCGTTACCCCCCTTCTAGAGGAGTCCTATGGCAACACTTACACATTTTGTTCAGAAGGAAAAAGAAAGCATTTTCTTGGGGATAAACTGCCAAAATAATTAGTTTCACATCTGTGAATTTAAGGCTATGTTACTTAGACCTGAGAAAATGAAAAAAAAACCCCAAAACCAAACTTAAATTTGTTTTCTCAACTATACATATACACTCAAAATCTCCATATTTCCTGGGGGAAACAGCCATGGGGACACTGCTCTGAGCTCTCAGGGTCAGATCCTGAGAGATGCAGAGTTTGTTCCAAGGAAAGATAATGGGAGCTGTGAGTGCTCATACTCACGCGTCTCATTTTCATATATTCTCTTTTAAAACAGCTCTGTTTAAGGCCTCTGGAGAGGGTTAACTCCAGAAGAGGGCCTGTAGTGCACAGATAACCCTGAAAGATTTTCATAGCAAAACTGCAGCTAAAATAGACGATAAAATTACATACAGTGAATTTATGTGATTCCCCCTTTTCAGGAGAAAAAGGATGTCGGGGTTATCAGTTTCACTGCACCTTTAGCCATTCTCGTAACTAGAGATTAAATCCTTTAACACTAGTGTGAAATCACAAATTGTTCTGCGCTCTTCCTTGGAAAGTAAAAGTTAAAAAAAAACCAAAACAAACTAACCAACCAACAACAAAAATAAATCAACTCGCAAACGTTTCTCATTAAATGGTAATAGACATATGAGAGAGATGGGGCGGGGATTACAGACACACAGCATGCTAAGGAGTTATTAAACAAAGTGCAATGATTTTTGACTATACAGGAGGACGGACGGACAACTCCCCTTCAGTACCACCTGAATGCTTGGAACCTCTGGAGAGGCCTGGAGGTACCATGTCAGTCTGTAGCTGTAAAGCTCGTATTCAAATTTGGCCAGCGTCCCAGGCCTGGCGTGCAACTGTGGCAGCTCTGCACGTCTCAGCTACACTCCTGACTGCGGGAGAAGGGATTCGCTCGCACAAAGACATGTGTCACACAGACACGTGACATTAGTTGAGGATTTGATGGCTGGTTCTAAAAAGCTGCTTGAGCCACAACTGAAGGATGGACTCGGCCCTAAAATCTGGGCACGCTTGGTGTAGTTTCTGTGGGATCACCTCCTTCTCC
This sequence comes from Nycticryphes semicollaris, assembly GCA_013400055.1. Taxonomy (NCBI): domain Eukaryota; kingdom Metazoa; phylum Chordata; class Aves; order Charadriiformes; family Rostratulidae; genus Nycticryphes; species Nycticryphes semicollaris. The sequence continues at coordinate 613,924 of VXBJ01003842.1, forward strand.
TAAACATGACTGAAACACAAACCATCCCCACCCTCCTGCTCCCTCCTGCTCTCATCCCAGCCGCCAGACACCCACCATCCCGGCTGTCGGCTTTGCCTGGTGCTTGCTGTGAATCTGCTGAAAGCAGGGCTTGGGCAGAGAGTCAGGAAAAAGCAGAAAATCTCCACGTTTCCCACAGAGCGAACAAGTTTATCACCGGCCGCTGCCTGGCGCGAGGGGCTGTGGGCAGTCTCTTTTGCTGAGATTTCAAACGTGACCATCCAAAGATCAGAGACCAAAAAAAAAAACCAAACCAATCCTCATTGAATAGAAAGCAATTTCCACAGCTCACCAGCACCTCCCTACCCTCCTCTCCCAGGCTCAAGGGATGAACAGGGAGTCAGCTTCTTTACTTACACCGCTGGGAACTAAACCCTTCGTCAAATCACACATTAAAGAAGCTCACTGTGTGCAAAAGACTCTTACGCTAAAACAGTTCCACCCTACATAGTGCAGTCAACACAGTTTTTAACTTAAATTTGCAGCTTGTTCTTTACAAGTGCTTGGCAGAGAATATTTATATTCTTCTGACACCATATAAATAATATTTATACAGCTTAGACATTTTGATACATGCATTAGACTTTAGGTAGTACATATTTCTTGATCATATATGCAAATAGTACTGTCAATTAAACCAAGCAACCTTATGCTGGACCGTGTCTTGCATTATCCAGGATGTTTGACGGTGGCTCTGAATCGTCCATGGGAAGGACCAGGCGCGTTCCCCGGATTACGAGTTCATGGTCCCCAAAAGCAAGCTCCCGATCAAGCGCGTCTTCGGAGCTGTTTCCCACGAACCGCCGTGATGTGCCACTGGATGCCACGGAGTCGGTGTTGACGGTGGAATCCCCGTAGGTCAGACTGATGTCCCCATCGTTCAAAATGAGGTCGGAGTCATCATCCTTCAGCTGCTCTTGATTCTGGGCAAAAAACAGGAGGGAAGTACTTGTTTAACTCTTCCTGAAGAGCTACGTTTGAAATCACATAGTGGCAGTGAACGAGCAGAGAGAGGCACCAAATCACAGACTCTCCTGCACCATCCCCACAACCAGATGGGCCAGACACACATACCTCTGAGCCCATGAGACTCACACAATGCACCAACTTCTCTGCAGACAGTCAAAGAGGGCTCTTTCAGCTGTTTTTTCTGATGCCATAGCCATGCCACTGCATATGGGGAATGCAGTTTTGAGTGGCTTTACAGAATAATAGAAGGAATGATATGGGGTTGGAAGGGACCTCTGGAGATTATCTATTCCAACGTCCCTGCAAAAGCAGGTCATCCTAGAGCAGGTTGCACAGGAACTTGTCCAGGCAGGGTTTGAATGTCTCCAGAGACAGAGACTCCACCACCTCTCCGGGCAGCCTCTTCCAGGGCTCTGCCACCCTCAAAGTGAAGAAGTTCCCCCTCATGTTCAGATGGAACTTCTTATGTACAAGTTTGTGCCATTTTCTCTTTTCCTCTCACTGGGCACAACTGAAAAAGACTGGCCCCTTCCTCCTGACACCCACTGTTTAAGTATTTGTAGGTGTTGATCAGATTCCCCCTCAGTCTTCTCTTCTCCAGACTAAAAAGACCCAAGTCCCTCAGCCTTTCCTTGTAAGAGAGATGCTCCAGGCCTCTAATCATCTTGCTGTACCTTCTCCAGCAGTCCCTGTCCTTCCTGAACTGGGGGGCCCAGAACTGGACCCCAGATGGGGCCTCACCCAGGCAGAGTAGAGGGGCAGGATAACCTCCCTCCACCTGCTGGTCACACTATTCCTGATGGACACCAGGATGCCATTGGCCTGTGGATATCTAATGTACTTAACTGTTCCCTAACTTGGTCTTCCTCAACCAAGGGGAAGTCTTCTTCTGTCCAGACTTTCTCTATTTCTACCAAAGTGCAGGCTCCTGAGGGCTGGCCTGAGCAGTAAAGACTGAAGCGAAGAAGGCGTTCAGCAGTTTTGCCTTCCCCGCATCCTATGTCACCATGGCACCTATCTCATTCAACAGTGGACCCACATTTTCCCTCGTTTTCCTTTTGCCTCCAATATACTTGAAAAAAAAACCTTCTTGTTGGCTTTGACATCCCATGCCAATTTTAATTGCAAGGAGGCCTTGGCTTTCCTCATTTTGTCTCTGCATACGGCTTTCTTGTAATCTTCCCAAGTGGTCGGTCCCTTTTTCCACTCAGTGTAAACTTCCTTCTCCCACTTGAGTTTTTTCAGAAGCTCCCTGCTTAGCCACGCAGGTCTCCTGCTTCCCTTGCCTGATTTTTTTTTCCTTAGGGCATTGATCCTGAGTTTGGAGAAAGAAATATTTTAATATTGTCCAGCTCTCCTGAGCTCCCCTACCTTCCAGAGCCCTAACCCACGAGACTTCTCCAAGCATTTTTTCAAGAGGCCAAATCCTGAAATCCAAGGTTTCAGTCCTACTTGTTGTTTTGCACATATTCCCCATGATTCTGAACTCTGTCTTTTCATGATCACTGCAGCCAAGGCTGACTCCAACCTTAATGTCCTTCACCAGTCCCTCTTTGTTTGGCAGTACTAGGTCCACTAGTACACCTCTTCTTGTTGGCACCTCCACTACCTGAGTCAAGAAGTTATCACCAACACACCGGAGGCACCTCCTATACTGTACATGTCTGGCTGTGCAACCTTCCAGCAGATATCAGGGTGATTGAAGTCCCCCCATGAGAACCAAGGCCTGTGATTACAAGGCTACCTTGAGCTGTCTGTAAAAGGCCTCATCAACTTCCCCATCCTGATCAGGTGGCCTGTATAAACTCCCATAACACTGTCCCTCATATTGGCCTGCCCCTTATCCTCACACACAAGCTCTCGATTCTTTCCTCATCTACCCCCAGGGAGGGCTTTAGGGACATCTCTTCATTCTCTATCCATTCCTTAACACAGAGGGCAACACCTCCACCCCTCCTTCCTTGCTTGTCCCTTCTGAACAGCTTGTAGCCCTCAATAGCCACACTCCAGTCGTAGGATTCATCCCACCAGGTTTCAGTTATGGCCACTATGTCATAGTTTTCCAGCTGCACAGTAGCTTCCATATCCTCCTGTTTGTTGCCCATGCTGCATGCGTTTGAGTAGAGGCACTTCAGCTGGGCTGTTGGCTGTGCCAGGACTTCGACAGGACTAAAATAACCCTGACCACAGGAACCACATCGCCAACCCATCAGAGCCATCTCTGTTTTGTGCAGGGAACCTGATGCTGACACTTCGTGGACGGGGCAGGAAAACTCCTGCCACAGAGAGATGCTGCTCCAAGGGGCTCCTTGGCACAATGAGGACCTGAGTGTTGAGGTGACACCAGAGAGCCCTGTTTGCGGTATTTACTCACAGAACCAGGAGGACAAGCTTGACCAGCAAACCCAGCTCCTCAAAGAGTGTGGGTGCACACAGGCTCCACAGCAATAGTGGAAAAGGTCGCTGCTTACAAGCTTTCCAAAGCTGCTGGTCACCTGCCTGCCCCTCTGGGCTGCTCAAACAAGGGCTCTACTGTTTCAAGAGAAAATCTAGTGGGAAGTGTCCCTGCCCAGAGCAGGGGGTTGGAACAAGATGATCTTTAAGGTCCCTTCCAACTCAAACCATTCTATGATTCTGTGAAAATCAGCCCCAACCTCTTTTGTTGCCAGTGATGCAGCTGAAGGGTCTGCAGGAACAGCTCAGCTGCAAGGCTAGAAGTAGAGGATGGGGAAATGGTGAATCCTTCCAGCTGGGGATGGGGAATGGGAAGGAAACCCGTGATAGCTTCATTGAGCGAGTCACTGAGTAACCACCATGAATACACCACGAGTCCCTTCATGACCAAACAGTCAGCTGGAAAAGCAAAATGCTCACAGGAATTAGCTCATCCATCAGCTCCAGCATCTGACCTCCCTCCAGGCTCCCAGCTCAATGCTGCAAAGCAGAATCCAAAAGCTACACAGAAACATAAACATGTCAACTTCCACCAACACCACAACAGAAAGGACACTGATGGACTCACTTCGTATGCCTGCGGACTCGTCAGGCACCGGGCAATAGGCCCACAGCACCCCGGGAGTGTGGTCGTCAGAGGAGGACCGCTGTGCGTCAGCAGGGGCTTTAGATAGCTACAGAGAGGGTTAAGGAAGAAAGGGGAATAGTGTGATGTCAGTAAATCAAGGGGTGGGATGCAGAAGCAGTGGTAAGAAACTTGGTGTTTCAAGGAAATTACTGAAAGGAAAGAAACACAAGTCCCCAGAGGCTCAAAAATTCTAAGTATGAGCAATGTGAATGCAACCAAACAGCAGGACTTGAGCAGACCAGGGCACAGTCCCAGTAAAAAAAGGTTTGGCAGCATCACTTGTCCCATCACCCTGTGCCTCTCAGCCTGACAGATCACTCCTCCTCTAATTGATGGCAAAGCATCTAGCAATAGGGTGACAAATGAGAAGACCCTCTGACCTTCCTGCTAGCCTGCCACAGGAATCAAGGGCCCCCTGGGCTTCCAGCCCAGGAGAGCCCAGCTTTGAACTGAGCTACTGCTGCACTCCAGATTCATGGTGGATGGAAATGGTCCTTTCTCACAGCTGCAGACTTGAGGAGGTGCAAATCAAAAATCAGCAGTGCGACAGGAAGTAAAAACCCTGGCTCTTCTGCTAGACAGGGAGCGAGTCATGCTCAGAGTCAACGGAGTTGCTCAGAGAGACAGGATTTGGCACAGCACGTGCCAACCACCATCCAAGGATACTTGTGATCGAAGTTGTACCACATGCGGAAGAGCCAGGCGCTTTCTGCCTTCGTACTTCTCCTTTCACTCTCCGGGACACCCTGTGGGAGAGCAAGACATTAAACCGCAGCAGGGCAACATGCCATGACCTGGATCAGGCCCCTGGTTATCCCCATGGGGGCGTAAGAAGACACACACCTTCCCACTGCCTCTTCAGAAGAAACCTTTGGGTTGTAGTGAGTGTATAGACATTCACAGCATGACAGGCTGAAGGTGTTTCCAGCAACATGCTCTGTATTTAGCAGCGTACAACAGCCTTAGGGTGGTGGAATCAAAGCCCAGAGTGACCATGTTTCTGCTACAGCCTTTCAGTTTCTGGGGCCAAGGTTTAAAGTGCCTCGGAGCCAGAGACTGCATCTAAACATTATATTTAATAGAGACCGACAACTTCAACCTCCATCAAATCTCGCCTGAGATTTTTGTATGTGTGCAAATAATCATGTGTTATGGGCTTCCTTTTAGTCAGAGAAAAAAATATAGAACAGTTTGGAGAGGATTATGAATATGATTACATATTTCACAGAAATTTGGCTTTGAGATTTATAGCTCTTGGGCTGCCTTTAGCATTTGACTCTTTCTCTCCAGGAGGTGAAGAGCTCAATAAATGGCTCTGAATAAAATGAACCTCCACGGTGCAGGACCCACACTGAAACCAAGCAGAGCTACAGCCACAGCATGGCTGGGATCCAGATGCAGGAGTGAGACAGTTCGGGGCTACTGTGCAGAAAAACTCCTGATGCTGCAGGGCTCCAGCATTTATCTCAGCGTGGCCGGTGGTTCTGGGCTGCCAAATAACTACCCACAGGAACTGCAGGGTGCAAAAGAGAGGTTGAGGGTACCTGTGGGTAACAGAGGGATGGAAGATGCTACATAAAAAGGGCCAGTAAATGGCATTTCTGTACTCCCCTGGGTGTTTGGATAAGGCAGAAAGCCTCCGTGACATGTACATTTTGGTATTTATTTCAGACACAGCAAGGGAGAGACTGAATGTATCATGGCAGTAATGTGGACTGACTAAGTAGTCCCACATTACTTCTCTGCCCTTCTTTCCAAGTGAATAAAAGCAAGCCTCATCATGACCACAGAGAGCACAGAAAAGCCACAACTCCCACTGACTGCCAACTCTTTCACCAGAGGAGCTAAACAGCCTCCTGCAGCTGGAAGGGAGCGAGGCACAGATGGGCATTCACAGAGCCTTGTTGTAACCCTTGTACCGATGAATGTGGCATAAATTCCTCCGCAGAGGCACTCACCACGTTCTCCTGATCTGCATCCACACCAACTCTGCAGAGGAGAAAACAAGGACAGGGTTAGCACAAGCAACACTAGATACATGCCACAGGCCAGGGTGGGTAGAAGGACACAATTTTCCTCTTATCTCTTAAAACTGAGGCCCTTAACATAAGAGGTAGAGGACAAGGTGGGACGAGAGACCCATGCGCGTTGCACTCACCGGATATTCAGGCAGGACAGCATGGCCGTGGTGCCCCCACCAAAAACCCACACTGTAAAGAAGACAATGAGGAGCGTTGTGCTGAACATCATCTGCCGGGCGTAGGTGGCCGTGTCGCGGATGGCCAAGGCAAATGCCATGGCTCCTCGCAGCCCTGATGGGGAAGGGAAGGCAGAGGAGTGTGTTAGCTTATGGCACAGATGGCCACCCCCACTGCAGGCTTCCTGACTCCGGATTTACATCACGTTGCCCTTGACACAGGGTCCCTGTCCAGAGGGACAGGACATCCACCACCAGAGGAGACGACAGCGCTTCAACAGTGCTGCTTAAGATTTAAGGTTAAGCATGTGCTATGAAAGATGGGGTTATCATTACTTTCTCCCACCCCGGAAAGGAAAACCTTCCTCCTGCCCCACACTGTGCACTCAAGCATAGGGCAGGAGAAGCACAGAATCACAGAGCAGTTTGAATTAGAAGGGACCTTAAAGACCATCCAGTCCCACCTTCCTGCCCTGGCAAAGGACACCTCCCACCAGATGAGGTTGCTCAAAGCCCTGTCCAAGCTGCGCTTGAATCCCTCCAGGAATGGGGCAGCCACAGCTTCTCTGGGCAACCTGGATCAAGGTCTCACCACCCTCACAGCAAAGGATTTCTTCCTGATTTCTAATCTAAATCTCCTCTCTTTCAGTTTAAAACTATTACCCGTCATCCTACCACTCCGCTCCCTGATCAAGAGTCCCTCCCCAGCTTTCCTGAAGCCACTTTAGGGACTGGAAGGGGCTCGAAGGTCTCCTGGGTACCTTCTCTTCTCCAAGCTGAATCCCTACAATTCTCTCAGCCTGTCCTCAACAGCAGAGGGGCTCCAGCTCTCACAGCATCTCCATGGCCTTCTCTGGACCTGCTCCAACAGGTCTATATCCTTCTGATGTTGGTATCCCCAGACCTGGTGGCAGCACTGCAGGGGTGAGCTCCACACAGCGGAGCAGAGGGGCAGAATCCCCCCTCTTGTCCTGCTGGGGATGCAGCCCAGGATGTGGTTGGCTTTCTGCAATGCCAGTGCATGCTGCCAGCTCATGTTGAGCTTCTCATCCACCAACACCCCCAAGTCCTTCTCCTCAGGGCCGCTCTCAATCCGTTCTCTGCCCACTCTGTATTTTTGCCTGTTCCTAAATCTCAAAAACAAAGCATTCATACCACTGATCCTAAGGGAGCGCTCTCCTGCCCAGCCTCTTCTCTACACATTGCCCATAAAAGATTTAGAGTCTAATAAGGAATATTTCCAGGTGCTTCGGGGTGAGGAAGTGCAATCAGGCCACATGGTTGGAAGCAAGAATGCAGTAACATACCAGCAAACATCATCATATGCTGTAAATTTGTTCCAATCTTATTCCTTCTCCCCAAATTCAGTAAAAATGACAGTGGGTAAATATTGGCAGCTCTTCCTAGGAAGATAGCAAGCTGTATTTGCACACGTTAAGGAAATTGCTCTTCCTATGTCTCCAACCACATCCCACCTCTGCCTGGTGGAAATGCTGGGGAGCCTCAGAAATGCAGGTTCTCTGGATGCAAACATAATAAACCCAGCTCTGAGTGGTACAGCAGTGTGCGAAGGGCATCCGACTGCCTCACAGAAGCAAAGCACACTTTGCAATTCACAAACAACACAAATAAACAAGGGAAATGCTGAGACGACAGGTTGGATGAGAGAGAGAAAAAAAAACACCATTTCCCACTGTAGACTCTCTCCTGCCAGGTCTGTTTTCCACCCCAAGAATTAATTGTCCTCTCCAAAGTCCCAGGTTATCACAGCTACCACAACCCCTCTGACATTCCCACACTTCACAGCTGAGTTTGAAGCTTTAAGCCAAGTCCCTTTCCCAAAGATTATTCAACAAAATGAAAGCAGCAGTTGAGAAGGGAAAAAAAAATAACCCTAATACTCTTTCCATTTTCGTAGACTGCAAGATACAAGAATCAACAGCCCCTTCATGTTGCTTTTTATCTCTGAAGCTGTGTCTTTTAATACCAGCACCCAGATGGTAAAAATAATCTTGGAGCCAGTATTCAGTGCAGCCTTGAATAATACAGAAAATGCTTCCAGCTTTTACGTTCTTTCCTGAACATCATGAATTTGCATGAGAGACGTATTCCATGATCTCTCTCATGAATGAGCTATTTCATCAGCAAGTTAGCCAGTTCCTACAGAAGAGACACACCACAAAATTTCAATTTAACGCCCCCCCCCAACGGCATTTCCCTGCTCTCACTGCCTTCACCCCACAGCAGCCCTGCAAGAGCTCAGTGGAGGGATTCCGCAGACCCTGCCACAAACCCATGCACCAGCACTGGCAAAGATAACAACATTTTATTTACTGGGATAAACCTGCTTCATTGCAAAGGGTGAAAATAATTCTGCACATCTGAACTGGCTTCCCTGTGATATGAAAAGAATTCCTTCAAAATCCTTATTTTTCTGAGACATACCAGGGCAGATAGCTTGTTTCCATTAGCATCAGCCCGCAGAAGGGAAAATCCTTTCTCATTACATCATTCAGAGGCATCTACTGCAGCTTTAACTGTGCTATTTGACAAAAAAAAAAAATTTAAAAAAGTTTTTTTCAGTGTCGAACAAAAGGAAAAGAGGAAATAAATGGCTGTGTCAGGCGGTCCCCGCTTGCAAAGCCACTCCTGGTGCCACACTGCTGAGTGACAAAGCCCAGCACTTCAGTACCAAGTTTATACCGAATGCTGAGTTCCTGCAGCAGCTAATTCAAATGCCCACAAAAAGAGACAAGATTGGAAGGGGGAGAGAGGAGAGAAACAAGCAAGCAGAAAAGCTGGGAAAAGAATTTTCATCTTCTTAAAACAACCGGCAACAAAGACTATTACATGGAAAAAATCCCCTTTTAAAAATAAAGCTAGACTTACTGAGAAAAACCCCATGCATCTGAACAAAAAACCCAACTTAGGAATGAGGCACCTCTCCCTTTCTTTTCTTGTTTTATAAAATGGACTCCAAAGGATACAAAAGCCCCCACAACGAAGGTAGGGTTAAAGACGTGGTTCTGGAAGGTGAACAGAGCAAGTCCCATGTAAGAGAAGATGAAGTTTTCTGCCAAGAAATTCAGAAGCTCAAACAACTGAAAATGAAAAACAAATTAAAAGCGAGTTAGACATAACATAGATTTAACAAGAAAAACATGTCAGCCCATCCATCACGCAATAAATGCTTCTGCAGAAACAACCCTAGTAAAATCCATCTGTAGAAAGACAGATGCACCTAAATCTGCCTAGAGGGAAGGAAAAAATATTGAACCTGAAATTCAGAGAAGCTGAAGGGGGCTGAGGAGCTCTCACCTGCTTAGTTCTGTGTTGGGACTCTGTAGATAAGTTGTTATAGGTATAATGGGCCTGTGTGATCCCACAGAAGAGCACGGCCACCACACCTGGGGAGCAGAGCACCATGTTATACTTCTGGTCAAGAAAAGGGAGCTGAGCTGCACCCCAGTAGTGCAGGGAAATTAATGCAGTAACCCCAGAACCCAGAATAATTAAACTTCTGAGAGCAGAGGGAGAGCCCTGGCTGCAATCGGTACTGGGAGAAGCAAAACTCAAGAGACCCGCGGTCCCTGCAGATCTCCATCCCAGGTGCAGGGCTCTGCTGGGGCTTGCCTGTAAAGCCACACGCTTCGGCCAGCAGGAATGTGCTCCAAGACATCAAGAAGAACAAACCGGTCTCCAGCAACGGGAACTCTCGCAGTTTGGTGAACTTGGTGACGTTGCAGATGGTTAAGGACAATTTGGAGGGGAACTGCAGGCTGAGAAGGTATTGAATCCAGTTGTGTATCGCAGCAACACTACATAGCCTGCTCTTCAAAGTACTGTGGCATTGCCTTTCATTCATTTAGGCAAAAAATAATGAAACACTATGTCTGGGTGAAATGCAGTGCAGACAAAAAAGAAGCCGTTATGCAAACACATGGAAAAACCAACAAAAAGGATATTAAAGCTGTCACAACTCCAGTAGCTGCTCCCATTGCAAAAGATCCACTGAATATCCCCAGGAAGATCCCGATGGACTTGAACATTGCTGTGACATCAAATGTGTGGCTGTTGTCGCCCGCTGGCTGGTATGCCACAATTGAACTGGAAGAGGGAGGGAAAGCACACACAAGAGCAATACACTCCTTAGTCCAGAAAGGCACCTCCATGGTGCTCCCTGAGCTCTGCAAAGTGCTACCATAGCTGCAAACACCGATCTCAAGAAATCAGGGAGGCAAAACCCAAGACCCACACTGCAAACCCCCCTGGGATGGCAGCACACAGCGGCAAATTCCCTGTCCCAGGGAGTTTGGGATCCCCCTTTGCCCCTGGCCAGAGTTCCACAGTTCAGCCACCCCTCTGAGGCACAGCTCTGCATTTGCCCCTTCTAGATGTTAGAGAGAATCAGCTCAAAGCCCTTCTCTTGCATGACTTGTAGCAAGTACATTTGCTAAGCAACAGTCCATCATTTATGATGGTATATTGGGGGTTTGGCAGCAGCTCTATAAAATCAGGCAGGATGGGACCACAATGCATTCAAGTGGGAAGCCTACACCTCTCCGCCAACTCCACAGAGGCGGCTGATGTGGATAACCCCTGGAGAACGCCGTTCAACCGCATTTAACATGCACTACAGTGATTTTTGTACTGCTCCAAGTTCTGAAGAAAATACAGTGGGGTAGCAAGGCAAACAGAGTGGTGCTGGTGCACTACAGCAATGCTGTTACCTTCATCCACCAAACTTCAACAGACCTTTACGATGAGATGGTGATGGGAGACTGCACTGATGCCGCCTCTGAACCTGCTCCCTCCTGACACCTGAATCTTGCATCAGCCACTCCGTATTTGGAAAGGCTCAGGTACCAGGATGCCCACGCCATCTCCTAAATCCCATTTTAATATCAACTTCTTACTTCTTCCATCACTTTCTTTGACATGAACTTACTGAAAACATTAACTTCCTAGTTAGCAATCCCTCAGCTGGCTCTGTTAAAACTTTTGGATGTGAACTTTAAACATTTGCTGTTTAGCCTCCTGAGTTACACTGGAATGGAAAGTTACCGCCTCATGCACTTTCACCCTCAGCTGCAGCCTTCCCCCCTAACTACACACCAGCATTTTTCTGCAACAGGAACAACAATCCTCCCCTTTCCAGCATGTCACAAGTCACTTCCCTTGCTAAACTTCCCTGCTTTTAATATGTTTCCTTTTCCTGCATTGTCTTTTACGCTGCAAGCTGCAGATTTCTCCCTGTGATTTAATTTCTTTCATCAATCCCATCCTCTACTTCCCATTCACCAATATGCACTTATTCTGGGCTCCGTGTTTTTTGTTGGTTTTTATTTATTTTTTTTTACATCCAGACTGGTTTCATTTCCCCTCCATAACCAACCGTTTGGATGTCAGTTTTGTGTTTTAAACCATTACAGTTTTCCTTCTGGTTTTATTTTTCGCATTGCTAATAAGACACTATTTCCAGCCACCCTTTGTGTGCTTTATTTCCCCTGCCCCTGTCCATGGGGCTCCCTGTGGCAGGTAGCCCCTGTGGAAATGCCCTTCAGAAGAGGCAGGCAGAGACCCTGTGGCTGCATTTACCCATCCCCCGCTCACAAACCGCAGCCCTGGCACCTCACTGCTCACTGGCTTTCGGTTCTGGGTTCAATTCCTCTTCGTCCTCCAACTAGTTCCTTTCCCCCAAGCCAGGCCAGGCCAGCACAAGGCAGGAATACAAAGGCGTGGATCCTGCTCCCTGGGAACAGACACTCATCCAGGACTGAAAGCAGGGAGGAGAGGAGCTTGAGGGGCACCAAGCTCCTGGCAGAAACCATGGAGGGGTCCCAGCCCCAGCAACTTGTCCTCCCCAGTGCAGGGACAACGCCCCCAGTGCTTGATTTCACAGAATCACAGAATGGGTTGGAAGGGACCTCTGGAGATTATATTGTCCAACCCCTGCCAAAGCAGGGTCACCCAGAGCAGGTTGGACAGGAACGCATCCAGCTGGTGTTCGAGTAGCTCTAGAGAAGCAGACTCCACACCCTCTCTGGGCAGTCTGTTCCAGGATTCTGGCACCCTCAAAGGAAAGAAGGTTTTCCTCATGTTGAGATGGAATTTCCCATGTTCCAGTTTGTGTCTGTTGCCCCTTGTCCTTTCACTGGGCACCACTGAAAAAAGACTGGCCCCATCCTCTTGCCACCTGCCCTTTAGCTATTGCTCAGCATTGATGAGATCCCCCATCAGTGTCCCCTTCCCCAGGCTGAACAGCCCCAAGTCTCTCAGCCTTTCCTGATTAGAGAGGTGCCCCATTCCGTGAGATCTTCGTAGCCTCCACTGGATTCTCCCCAGTAATTCCCTGTCCTTGAATGGGACACAGAGCTCCAGATGTGGCCTCACCAGGGCAGAGCAGAAGGCGGGGGTGACCTCCCTGGACTTTCTGGCCACACTCTTTTTAATGCCCCCCATGATGACTCTTGGCCTTTTTGGACACAAGGGCACATTGCTGGCTTATGGGCAACTTGTTGTCCACCAGGACTCCCAGGTCTCTCTCTACAGAGCTGCTCTCCTGTAGGTCAGCCCCAGCCTATATCAGTGCACGGGGTAATTCTTCCCCAGATGCATGGACCAGGCAAGGAGCAGATGGTGCTTCCCAGAGCAATCACTGAACCCACACATGCAGCCAGCCATGGCTGGAGCCCCTCTTCACCCCGGGGACAAGGCAGCACCTACCACTAGCTGTCAACCCACCCATTAACACAGCCCACCTGCCCAGAAACCCCCCAATTCCTCATCTTCCCAATTCACCCCTAACTGGGGAGCAGGTCTTCCGCTTGTGGAAGCAGAACTGTACCCATGGGTTTCCCCCACTTACGCCTCTGCTGTGAAACAGGCAAATGCCAAACTAAATTTGAAAAAGGGGAACCATGAGTAGGAGCTCTGGGCTGCTCTTGGAGGAGCTCCCCTCCCCGGAGCAAGAGGCCCTCACCTCCTCCTTGCACCCAAGAGGTGGTTGTGCCCAGGTGACTCAAGGCTGTCCCTTAGATACCTGCACCAACTGATCCCTGCTGCACTAACTGGTGCTGCCTTACACTGCTTACGGTGACCACAAAGACAAAGACCATGGTGAGCTTTAAAACAGGTACAGGCTAGCTGCTGAGAAGTCCTTGAGAAGTCAGGACACTGCGGGGCCAATAAACAGGCCTCGCAGCAAAATAGCTGCTGACTACTGACAACTCAAGGCTGCCGTTTTGGTGTAAGTTATCTTATTTCTGGGAAGGGGGGAGGATTGTAGAAAGCTTGCAGAAAGAAGATGGCAGGAGATCAGAGCAAAAGCTATGGAGATGGTACTGAAATAGTGCAAGAGGCAAATCAGCGTGCACGGCTCAGTCGGTGAGCTGAGAGTGCTCTCAGTGCTCGGAGATCCACCACAAATTTCATGGCTCCGCTGCTGAACCCACCTAATCCTACCCAGAACCTCCCAGCAGGGGCTGGAAGACCCTGTCTCCTCCACACTCAGGATGACATCTTAAACACGACCAGGCTGTGCAGCATCTGCTCTCATACCAGCGGTGACACCTCCAGCATAAAAGCCAGAGTAAGAAATACAAACAGTTCCAGAAACCTCAACAGAAACATTCAATTTAGTAAATACAACTCATGTGGGTGGTGTTACAAGCTCACAATATGTTACTTGCTGCCTCTACCTCAGTAAAGCCCACGCAACCAGCACAGTGGAGGGACAAGTATTCCAAAAATATTTTCGGCATTACTCTTGTCTATATGTTAACCGGTCACCATTGGAGATATTATATATTTCCAAACAAATTCCTGTGATGACAACATAGTGAAAATGCAGATAAAATATGTCCTATGTGCAGAGGACATAAAATACTAAAAAATATAAATCGTTCTTTAGCAAGTCAGCAAGTTTCCCATGTGTTTGGTCCAGGGTATTAACTCCAGCTGTAAGAAATACCATCTTCTTGACGCACAAAAAATGGGGAAGAAACAGCTGCTTTACCAACTACTTCAGCCTAAACAAAAGTAGGTATCTGTGAATGGGAAGGAAGAAAGGTAGGAGCAAAGCCATCAGCAAGGGGTTACAGTAGAATCCTGTGGCTGAAAAGCAGACACAAGGCTTTTCTTTTTTCCTTCTGGCTGAGTCAACTGGCCATAAAAGCAAAACAAAACTATCCATCATGCAGGGGGAAGTTGTAAGGACAACCCACAATCCCAAGCTGCAGTGTGCACTGAGGAGATGCATCAGAAGGGCACTATAGCTTTTGGGGACACTTAATAGGGAAATCTGCTCTTGCAAACACCAGTGCTCCTATTTTACAGGAGCAAGGTTCCTCCCAATGCCTGACATGTAACATACATTACAATTAAAAATAAAAACAAAACACACTTACGAAGACAGCACTATGGCAACGGCATCATTGAGGACGCTTTCGCCAAAGAGAAGGGCATACAGCTCAACATCAACCTGGAGTTCATGGAATATGGCAAGAACAGTCACTGACAAATAAGAAAAATAGAGAGACATTTAAAAATGTGCGGTTATTTCAGTGTAATCAAAGACAAAACACCCCTTTTTAGAAAGCTGCACATCTGTGCCACTCTGCTGCCATGGTGCCAGTGCCCCCCATGCTCCCTTCAAGTCTTCCTTCTGCCCTTCCAGATTTGGATTTGCTTTATCATTTTCCTCCTCCTCCTTTTACTAAAACACAGCCTGGGCATTAGGTCCATTGATTTTTCAGCCAGCAGACACGAACAAACACTGCTCTGAGGTTCCTGAGGGTCTGAGCTTGTGGGCTGGACCCACAATACCATGCTGACATGAGCCACCGAGCTTTTGGGATGCTGTTAGCTCAGAGCATCAGGGAGATCCTTCCTCTGTTTCAACACAGGTTGACACACTGGAAGTGCCAGCACTTGTGTTAACATTTCAGACCCAACTGGAAAAAGCCAGGCAATCGCCTCAAACCCCACAAGGGGGTTTCTTGCGATTTACAGCCACGTGGCAGAGATCAGAATAACCTCAAGCCCTTCCACAACCCAGTGGCACCAAGAGGATAATGAAAACGCAGCAGGTTTTGCGTGTCAGCCTTGCAAAAACATCACAACATCTAAAGCAAGCAAAATGTAACACATGGTGCATCGAACACAGCTCAGGCTGAGCTAATTCCAATCAACTTCTGTAAAAGTCCTTTAAAACAGCATTCAGGGGCTCATCTGTGTGCACTGAAGGGGCTTTGTCCCATTTATGCACAGGGAAATGCTCCATTCTTGTGAAATCTTCTTGTTCCATTCTGAAGTCTGAAGAAGGGACACAATACCAACAGCTCACTTGCAGCATTTCTTTAGCATTACTTCTACCTACGATCCTTGCCTGGCCTCTGCCCATCTGCCATCAGATCTACCACATCACCATCACGTCTGGGAGGTGCTCTCAGCTTTGCCAACGTGCCCCGCTCTTGATGTCGACACCCCGGCTAAGCTATGGGAAGGATGCGCAACCTCACAGCCACGCAGGAACAGCTAAAGGAACTGGTGGCCTAAACACACACCCATCCAAGATATGCTCAGAGAAGCTGGGAAATTATTTTAGCTTATTTTTAAGCTGGTTTTTTGTGGTTTTTTTTTTTTTTTTAATAAAAATATCAGCAGTAGTAGCCATACCACCACCTGGCAAATCTTAGGGAAACATCAAAAATAAGTTATTAAAAACTCATGGGGAATGCACGCCTTGCATCTCCACCTGGCAGACAGATGTGGCTACTACCACATTATGCTGCAGGTTATGTTCTGCAGTGTTGTTCTTGCAAATACGCATATACGAACAACACTTCTCATTTTGCCTTTGAAACCAGAAATGACTCAGTGTTAAGATGAGCGGGTAAAAGTCCCAACTCATCTGAAAACGGCAGCCGCTGGCACTTGTTTCAAAAGGACAAAAGACTTGGCTTATCCGGGCATGCAATCTCTCCCTTCTGTGCAAAACTGACCAATATCTGCATTTCAAAAGATCCCCCAAAGCTACTGTAATGTTGGAAGAGGGGTTATGCTGCCAGCCGACATGCAGGCTGCAAAGGAAGACATTCAAGCCTTGTTCAGCACAGGGCAGGAGGAAAGAGAGGCCTTTCTATGGTCCTGTGCTTTCAGGTAAAGCTGGAACGTGCAAATAAACATCTACTGTGCACAAGTTGTCGTGAACTATGTGAAAATCAGTTGGACAGAACCTGGTTTTCATAGTTTTGATTTACAAAGTGCTTCGTCAGACCAAGCTGTCACTACCATCCTCGGTACTCCTCATTAAAAGCAACCTTCAATTAGATCAACACTTTCTAAAATCCCACCCAAAAGAAGCAGAAGAAAATCAGCTAGACTAACTAAAACTGTCAATGGAACCCTCCCCGTATTACATGTCCCATTCTGCACCAGTCATTGGCAAAGGATGACAGAAACACAACGACCTGTCCCAAAACCCAGCAAAGTCAAGAGAGAGACAGCTAGGACTTCACTGTGAACAAAGATTTTGGAGGCAGAGATCTGGAAGGTATATTACACAGAACTGGAAGGAAACAAGAAGGCATGGAGATAAATCTGACCTCTGAGAATCTTGCAAATAAACTCCAAAATTCAGAAAGAGTGAACTTCCACAGCGTTCAAACTTTTTCCCCTCTTCACCACAACTCAAAATGGATCAAACAGGTAAAATGTGGGGGGAAATAACCATCTAACATACCTGGGTCAGTAGCCGATACGATGGCCCCAAAGAGGAGGCAGTCAGTGAAGTAGAAGTCTCCTCCGAGCTGCCCAGTGACTTTCATCAATGCCACGCAGCCATACACGACAGAGCTGGTGATCAGAAGACACAATTACTCATCTCTACAGTGCATTAAAACAACATTCAAATGGGCTCCATTCCCCTGAATTTGCCGGATTAATCCATGGAGTTACCCAAACGCAGGAACACAGCTGAGCCTGGTGAAACCCCAGGGCGATGGTCTCGGGGTGAGTGCCAGACCACACACACCAAAGCACCCGCCGCGCTGGACCACAACCACGGCACCAGTTCATGGGGTCTCACGATCATTTTGCAGCACTTGATATAAATGTGTTTCAGCAGGATGACTTTGGCCTGACTTTGAAATGGCTGAAACTTTCCCTGAGCAACAGAAAATGCGGATGCTGACTGTGCGTGAATCCACTGGACTCCCCAGTGGAAAACACCCTACACCAGCTGGCGTGCTACTATTCAGAGTGGGAATCATCTAGCTTTCTCTGCGCATGGGGATACATAATCTGAAACACAATCAGCTCTCTCTAGGCACCTGCTTCCAGCAAGTAAGGACAGGACACAGGTTTATGATCCTGCTCTTGCGTCTCACGCTTGCTAGGGCTGTGGTCTCAGTAATTTGAAGTTACTGACTGTTTTTTCAGGACAATCTTCAGAGAAGTGTGAAACTTTTCTTGCTGTGTATATTCTGTATGGGATGCTGAGAAAGCACTAAGCAATTAGACAGCAATTGCCCTATCCACACAGGGAAAGTCTGGACAGTAATTAGCATTATTTGCCGCTGCTGAGCAGCAGTAGCAGAGAGCCCATGCGATCTTTCAGGGCTGGGATTCACAGCCACAGCTCCAGGCTCAGAGCACAGCCCCTGAGCATAGCTCAGCCACCCACAGAAGAACCAGAGCAGCTCCAACTACTCACCCGATCACCAGACAAGAAATCGCCGTCCCCAGAAATGCATATGCTAGGATGGATCCCAAGTTTCTGAAGAAGTGCCTCTAGAGGGAGGACAAAAATAAAAAAATTACAAACCCACTGAATTATATTTTGCTAACTATTTATTTCAATACTGCACGGGCACCCACGCAGCTTGCACCCAGCTAAAACACCACAAGCTGGACAAGAAAAATGCCCAGCACAACTGTGTTCACTGCCAGACCAGCAGATTTTAATGTAGTGTTAATAAACATGAACATACCATTTTCTTGTACCCATGTATTTAATAAGGTGCTCTTCCGAGTCATGGGAATTGATTTCCTAACCCAGCAGCATTCCTCCTTCCTTCTCCCACAAGCTAAACAGGATCATTTTCCTCTCCTTCCAAATCAGCATTTCAGAGAGCTGCTGCTTTCTAAAACCTTCCCACCCTCCTATGTGGTTGAAAGGCAAGGGTAGCTGAAATGGCCCCACTGACCCACATAAACCCATGCTGGAAATGGTTGAAATCGCCGACCCTTCCCGTTCCCGGGGCAGAGGGACGGCCAAGAGCAACCAGGGCACTCTCAGCCCTGCTTCCTACAATCCCACATGTGCTGGGGAAAACCATAGCCAGCTCCACAGCCATGGCCTGCTGAGCAAGCATTAAAGCACTCTCACGTATTAAAAATGCTCTGGAGGCAGAGGAACTAAAAATGTAGGCGCTGTAAAGGCACGTACCCTTTTCAAGCTGTAGCCTGCATAAAATATAATTGGAGGAAGCAAAATGTTGAAAAATACTTCAGGATCAAAAGTCACCTGTTGAGGAAAAAAAAAACAAAACAAAAAGCAAAACAACAAGGAACAGCCAAATGATTTGTTAAGACTTTGCAAGACAAAACACACAAATAAGAAAGTCATATAAAATATATGGAGGGAATACTGTACTCCCGCCAGATGAAATGCTGTTGGGTGAAAGCTGAGGATACGTCTGGGACCTTTTGAAGACAGAGTCCAGAGTCTCAACAGCTTAAAATTAAGATCAGCCGAAACTAGGTTTCAATGATGTTGTGTTCAACTTACATTTTATAGCTGATCACTATGTGACTGAAGTTAAAAAAAAAAAAAAATTAAAAATAATCACTTAATCCAGCAGCTATAGGATCTGTCCCCATAGAGGGAGTGGGGAGCATCACACACCTCCTCTCTAGTCGCTGACTCCCTTACCTTTCTCAGCATCTCGTTGTCCTGGACATTATTGAGCTCTTGGGCGCTGATTTCCCCCTTCAGGGTGTACTCGTAGTACTTTCCACTGACGTTCACCAGCAGCGTGGCGGGACTGGTCTGCACTTGGCAGCTCAGCGTCACGTTGTTGATGTCTCTGGGGACATGGATGCCATAGCGTAGGACCACGCCGACCAGGACTCCTGGGGAGGGACATGTGTGGGTGAGACGAGCCGTGGCAAACTCCCGGGACTTATCTCTTTGAGCATGGATGCAGCATCCGGAATGCCAGGATCCTGACCCTCGGCTCAACCACCATCCAGATAATTCTCCACATGATAATAAACCCCCGCATCCTCCCATGAGCCATGCAAACACTCCATGCCCATGTGGGCTTTCTAACACCAGCCATGGACTGGTCCTGAAGGCTTTTAATTACCCAGCAATCAGTCAGACTCTCACTCTAGAGTGGCAAACAGCCAACATTGAAAGCATGCTGGTTTTCTTAGGGCGAAGATCCTGGCATTGCTGGGACACAGCTGGGAACCTGGACAAAGCTGCTCACACATGACCAAACTATGCACATTGCACCCAGAAACCTGACAGCACCACATGTTGCCACTACAGAAATACATTAAACCCATCATTTTTATAGATCAAAGAAAGGTACCAAGCAACTATCATGAACACCCTGAGGATGGTGAGCATACTTCAGAAGATGGTGCAGCACCATAGAGCCTCCTGCCACACCAGGGAGCTTTCGAGCACACAGCAGTAATCCCCTTTTCCTACAAACCATGGAAGTTTCCTAATCCAGGCCAACCACCTGGGTCTACACCTCGCTCCCAGCGAGCTCCAGCTCTGCTCCATGAGGAGCAGCCCCAGGGCAGTCCCAGGAGCCAACACTTCCTCCAGCCCAGCAGCTGCGCAGGAGTATCAGGGAGTTAATTTGCAAGCCAGTGATTTATACAGCACTTCTAATTTGCAGAACAGCTGATGAGCTGTATCTGAGGTCTCACATTCAGATTAATGGCATTTGCACAGCACTGGCTCCTCTGACTCCTTCTCACACGCATGGTGTGCCAAGGGCTCTCCCGGCTGAGCTTTTTGACGTCTTCAGGCTGGGGAGGAGGGGTGTCCCACGAGACACCCTTCCATGTAACCTTCAGCACAAAAGGGTTTGGAAACTCCTCGATTAGGGCAGCGCTGAGCCACCACAGAAATGCTGGTTCTTAACCCCATCTCTGAACCACACATTTATGAAAAGCTTTCAGACATGTGGGAACTAAACAGAGACCGCAACACTCAGAAGGCTTCTCCATTTGCCTCCCAGGATGCTCCCGCTTCTTTACTGTTGCCTTAATTAACATCTTGCTCTGTGCTTTCCAACAGGCACAGAACAACCCCAACCAAAGGGAATCATGGGCTCACAGACTGCTTTGGGTTGGAAGATCATCCAGTCCAACCCCCCCTGCCCTGGGCAGGGACACCTCTGACTAGACTAGACCCCCCAGACGGGGCTCAAAGCCCCATCCAACCTGGCCTTGAACACCTCCAGGGATGGGGCAGACAAAGCTTCTCTGGGCAACTTGGGACAGGGTCTCACCACCCTCACAGCAAAGAATTTCTTCCTGAGATTTCACCTAATTCTCCCCTCTTTCAGTTTAAAACTGTTCCCCCTTGTCCTATGGCTCCCCCCCTTCCCCCCCCCCCCCTGAACAAGAGTCCCTCCCCAGCTTTCCTGGAGCCATTTTAGGGACTGGAAGGGACTCGAAAGTCTCCGGAGCCTTCTCTTCTCCATGCTGAACAACTAAACTCTCCCTCCATCACCATCTTACAGAAGCAAGTCCTGGGCTTTGCCGTGGCTGGGCAGGAGATTGAGGTGCCCTGGTGCATTGAGCATCTCCTGCAGCCAGTTCCCGATCTGCCACCCAGTTTTTGCCTTCTGTCCCCTGGACAGCAATTTTCCAGGATGAGATTTGCTCATTTTGCCGAAGGCCAGAATAAAGACCCCGTCTCTAGGCTGCGGGAATGTCATGCACAGCAGGGCCACCCAAGCACACATCCAATCCATGAGCAGAGGCAGAAGAATCGGCTGCAGAGACTCACAGCTCCTAACCTATCACACCAGGGACACAGCTGGCTTATCTCAGGGACCAGGCTGCACCCAAAACCCAGTCCCTGGTCCAACATGGCACTTCTGAAGCAGAGCTGAGCTCCTCTCACAAAGCTTCTGATGCTTTTAAGGCATGCACAGTAGACCATGTGCTCACCACTTTGGGCTTTATCCTGCACTGCTGGTACAGAATTGCCCTGACAGTAGCAGAAAAGGTCCCTCTCAGCACAAGCAGGCAAGAAAAGCTGCTTCAGGGAATGTCACACCATGCAGAGCATCCAAGAGCTGCTTTTACACCAGCATCACTAAGAGGGGACATCCAAGAGGAATGCTTTTGCTTACTTTTCTGCTAGCCTCTTAGTTCCTGTGATCATCCAGAGCTCAAGAAATAAAAGTACGGAAATGAAGGCAAGGATGTCAAGGACACAGAGATGCCACAGCACCTATTTCCAGAAGTGTGTGGTGGGGGCGTGCACAGCACCACAGCATCAGGACAAAACGCCCTGGCTTTCTTGCACCCAGAAGACAATGACCCCCGAGGGGAGACAAAAAATATTTTCTCTGGGATAAAGGGAGCTTCAGAGGGTTATTTACACCTGCTTATGGCTATTAAGCAGCTATAAATGGTTACAGTGAGAATTCAAACAAAAGGGATGAAAGCCAGACTGGAGAGCTATTTACCCTCTACCCTTGCAACTGCTCCTCCACTCCCAAGGAGCAGGCAACACCAGGAAGCGGCTTCCACATCTACCTGGGCTGGCTTTTAAATAGCTTTTTTTTTTTTTTTTTAGGAAAAAATGCTGATATTAGAGCTTCATGTGGGAGTCCAAAACCTTCGGCGGCAGCAGCAGCTGCCTGTCCTTCTACAGCTGGCAGCCCATCCAGCGATCCCTTTAAATGCCCAGGCTTTGAGAAGACAGACATGAGGGACGTCGCTGTTGGGAATTCAGAATGATCCTGAGCCACCCGCCTCTCCACCCTTAATCCCCATTCCAAAGCAGCGCTGTATCCGATAGCACCCCTGCTCGTCCCCCCCTGTCTCGATTACCCGGGCAGCTGCTCCCAGCCTTGCATGCAGAATTCCCACCCTGGCCAGGAACAGGATAAAGGAAAAGGGACGTATAAACCAGCAATGATCTGGCAAAACCGCTGTGCTTGGGGCTGCAAAAATCAGGCATTTTCTCTTACCCAGTAACATGCTGCCTAGGGAGCTCCCAGAGCTCTCTGACCTGGGTGGGAAGAGACACCCAGGTGCCAATACAGACCCACACAAGGTGCTGGTGGGGTGCAAACCCACCAGCACCACGCTCCCACACAGAGATATCACCAGTCACTCACCAGGAAAGTATGTTGTGCACTGCTTAAAGCCAATTACTCCACCAACATTAAGATGACACCACCCCTCCTGCTCAACACTGGAGCTCTAATCATCCCTCCCCACTTGACGATGATTGCTGGAGGCACCCGGGACAAGCCTGACTCGGATGCCAAGTTTTTTTCAGACACCAAACCCAGTCCTGGGCTCAGGCTGCCTGGATGAAGCCCATGGGACAACATAGGTCCTCTTGATTTGGATGATCTCTTAAGAAATGCTTCAAACTTTCTTGCTGCTCAAAGGGCCATCCCAGCAGCAACCCATGAGCTGCTCCACCAGTATCGACATGCTTTGGAAGCCAAAGGTTTTACAAAACTGGGCACTGTGAGGGAGTGGAGCAGAGGGAACCTGACACCAAGGAAGCTGCCAGCCGAGAGCTGCAAGGACTAGAGAAGCTAAAGGCAAAGCTGGTGAATTAATTGAGTTCTTTTATGCAAAGTGCAGGAGATTACTTTCATTGCATTTCTCCCAACTTCATTAAAAAGAACAAAAGCCCATGGGCTTTTTTCTTTTTTTAAGGTGCTGTTGAACATTTCCGAGGTAAGGTTTTAAATGAAGACTAATATATTACCATTCAGGCACTTAACAACAATGGAAGCACACAAGATCCCCAGGCGAGCATTAATCTGGACATCAAAAGGAAAGAAAAATCTATCGAGCAACTCAAGACAACCTGACAACACACAATTTAGATGTAGGGAATCCAGGGGCCAAGGGGGAACAAGTACAAGGAAACTAAGTACTTAGAAACAAGTAGAAGGAATCTAAACTTCTAGAGAAGCTCCTGCCACATCCACCGTCAGTCCGCAAGGAGAACTGAAACAAGACTGCTCAATTCATCATGCTAAATGTTGAGTACCTGCGAGGTGGGAACCTCATTTTAAACACTGAAATGAAGCTTAGGGCCTACTAAACATCTATTGTCTCAGAAGATGGGTCCAGCCTGTGGCCAGCTCTGGAGTATCAGCTCTGAGCTGACAGCATAATTTGTAAGATACAAATCCACCTGGAGCAAGAGCTTATAACTTACAGTAAAAACACAGACCCCAAGGAATGACTTCAGCAAGAAGAGATGTACACAAAAGTTTGATTTGACTTGCTTGTTTGGGTGTTGTTTGTTTTTTTTTTCAATTAGGAAAAGCCTAACTTTTACAAATTACTTCTCCTGCCCAGATTTCAGGGTGTATTTTGCAGCCTGCCTGCTGCAGCACTTCCACATTTTCCGTGGACTTCCCCAGGGCTGAAAGCATCGCAGGGGGACAGGCACAGCCAAGCAGCAGTGGTACCTGCTTTGCTGCCTGCAGCTTTGAAGTTGTCACTGTAAAACACCAGCATCTTACCACTCCTTGGGAAATTACACATCCCTTTTCCTACAGCAGCTGTCACAACCCAAGAAGTGAATGCCAAAAGCCTTGAGAGCAGGGAAAAACTCGGGAATTTCTGCATGACCAGACAGGTGACAATACAGATTTCACCAGCGATTCTCTAAGCACAGTCTGCAAAAGAGCAGGCAGAAAACATACATTTTTATGGATCAGCAGGAGACCGAAATGAGCAGGGTCATCCTCTGAGAACAAGGAGAGCAATCAGGTGGGTCAGGGAGGACAGAGGACCAAGGGGAAGAAAACTCCAGGAGAAGAACAAGGTCAAGCATGAAAGGAATAGGAAGTCCGTGTATCAGTGAGCTCAGGGGCAGCAGAAGGAAGACCTTCCATGCTGGAAGCACATGCTGCCTCAGTGCAGCTCCCATTCCCAGGAGGTGACCACCCCTGCCTCAGGCAGGAGGTCAGCACTGCCTGCACCTGCCTCAGCAGACTCTGAAAGGGCAGACAAGTATTCTGTGCCTCTGGGCGGACACAAGTGTCTCCACCCCTTCCTTTGGAAGAACACCTCCAACTAACTGAAACTTAGGATCACAAAAGCCAACTGCCCAAATGGGTTGAGTCAAAGCCTTCAGAGCAAAGCTTTCTGCTGGGCTGGGGGACTCACTTGGCCACTGCTGCTCTGTTACCACTCTAACCACGCTTGGTCGCACATCACCCACAACCAGCATGGGCAAAGACAGCACAGAGAAGAGACACTAACCGCAGCACTCAGCAGAAGACACTTTTTCAATCCTAAACTCAACAAGTCTTGCCTAGGTGAGGCTCCATGGCCACATTAATCACTCCCCCAGCACAACTCCAAACCCAGCTTTGGTTAACTCCCAAGCCATGCTAGATAACCTGGGCAGAGCCACGTACTGCATCTGCATACAATGGTTCAGGCCACTCCACGAGGTCACATCACCTCAGCAAATCACAGGCCACCCATTAAAATCCAACCAGCTACAGACTCACTCCCCTGACCCATAGCCTTGCTCCACTTCTTGTGGGAACACATAGGGCATCTCACCGAGAACTCCTGTCACAGAAGGAGGAGGAATCTCAAAAGTAGCTCATGCACATAGGTCCCCAAGCAGCAGGACATGAGGCTGCTGGGCCCACAGGTCCCTGAGGAAGGCCAAGGGTGGGAGAATCTTCCCAAATGGCCTCTGCATTCTTCTTGGACAGCTTCTGGAAATTCAGGCACCCTACCCATAGGGTGGAAATACAACTTCTGGACCCAGCATGCAGGACAAGGCTCCTGACTGCTGTCAAGCCTGACCTATAGGATCATAGAATGGTTTGGGCTGGGAGGGGCCCTTAAAGACCATCTAGCGTGTCCCTCCCCCTGCCATGGGCAGGTTGCTCAGAGCCCCATCCAACCTGACCTTGCATGTTTTAAGGGATGGGACACCTACCACCACTCTGGGCAACGTGGACCTGCATTTCACCACACTCATTGTAAAAAAAGTTTAATCCATCTACTTTCTACTTTTACTAAAAGTAAATCCATCTACTTTCAATTTAAAGCCATTACCCCTTGTTGTCCTGTTGCAATAGGCCCTGCCCCAAAGTCCCCACTCTCAGCCCCAAAGCAGGTAAGTGGAACTCGCCAGTGCTGGGTGATGAGGTTTTGAGGCCGCTTGGTATGTGGTAGCCCCTGACCCCACCTGCTTCACCTGCATTGCAGCCGCCCTGGGAAAAGCCAACCAGTTCCTCACCACCGGAGATTTCAGAGTAACGCTGCCCTTGAGAGCCCTCAACACCTGGGGTCTGGAACCCAACCAACCCTCCCGCCAGCAACACCCAGACAACGCTGGGCATGGGGTGAGCCGGGACGGGAGCATCCGACCATGGCTGGGAGGGGATATGGCATGTCACCCCAGATCCCTGCACCCCTTTGCCCAGAGAAGGAGCCCTGCCATGACCCTTCGGTGAGAGGCCACTGGGAAGGGTGGGCTGAAAGTAGGTGGCCAATCCAGACGCTCCAGTTGGCCCAGCGCTGGTTTGGATGGGTGTGCCAGGGTTTCCCACGGATGGGGGTGCGTGGGGTGGGCTGGGGTGGGGTGAAGGGTGCGTGGGGGAGTCGTGCCTCTCACCGTAGATCATGGCGAGCCCGGTCTCGTGGAGGAAGCGAGCGCGGCGGTGCTTGAAGAGCCAGATGGTGAGGATGGTGAGGGTGAGCAGCAGGATGAAGATGAGCAGGTTGGCGCTGTCCTGACGGTGGCTCTCCTCTGCCGCCTTCTCCGCCACGATCTCCT
>VXBJ01003842.1:640304-696277 GCA_013400055.1 Nycticryphes semicollaris
GAGTCCACAGCCCCGCCGCCGCCGCCACCGCTGCCAGCACCAGCCCCGCCATCGCCCTGGTACCGGCCCCGGCCCCGCCGCCACCAGGAAGCGGCGCTGGGCGCAGGCGCCGCGGGGCGGGGACAGGCGGCGGGAGCCCGGATAGGGACGGGGCTGGGGCGGGCGAGCGGAGGGGGAAAAGGGGGGGTTTCAGCCAGCAAAAACGGGGGGGAAGGCGGCGCCTGGAAGGCCTTGAAGGGAAAGCGGGCCACAGGCGAGCCGGGAGAGGTTTGCGGGAGGAAAGGCGGTCCGGTGGCGGGGGGTGTCGGGCTTCCAATGTGTCAGGAATTGGGGAAGAGCTCGAAGTGTGTGCTGGTAGCTCAGAAAGGCGACCGCATCTCCAGCAGCGTGACCGGCAGGGCGAGTAGGGGGCGTATTCTGCCCCTCTGCTCCGCTGTGCAGAGACACCACACACATACACACAGCCCCCAGCTATGGGGGCACCAACACCAGGACATGGACCTGTTGGAGCAGGGCCAGAGGCCACGGAGATGCTGCGAGGGCTGGAGCCCCTCTGCTGTGAGGACAGGCTGAGAGAATTGCGTGTGTTCAGCCTGGAGAAGAGAAGGCTCTGGGGAGACGTTTGAGCCCCTTCCAGTCCCTAGAGGGGCTCCAGGAAATCTGGGGATGGACTCTTGATCAGGGAGTGGAGCAACAGGATGAGTGTAAATGGCTTTACACTTAAAGAGAGGAGATTTAGATGAGATCTCAAGAAGAAATTCTTTGCTGTGAGAGTGGTGAGACACTAGCCCAGGTTGCCTAGAGAAGCTGCAGCTGCCCCATCCCTGGAGGTGTTCAGTGCCAGGTTGGATGGGGCTTTGAGAACCTGGTCTAGTGGGAGGTGTCCCTGCCCAGGAACCCTCCTGGTAGAACTGGACTTTAAGGTCCCTTCCAACTAAAACCATTCTGTGATTCTACGAGTGCTGGGAAAGGGGTTGCAGGGGTTACCGAAAGGGGTTTGCAAAGAGGGTAAAAAAACCCTCCCCAAACAGACTTGCTGCAAGGAAGAAGTTTTGTACAGGCCTTGCCTTTGCACAGCCACACACAGGATCAGACGGGGCCAATGAGGATGTGGTGTGTGGGGTGTGCTGCAGCCACCCCATCCCATGCTCTTACCTGTGGGGGCAGCAGTATCCCACGCTGCTCACCAGAGCTGGTGCTGGGGGGGATCCTGGAGGGTGGTGGCGCCTTCACACTGTGCCAATGTATGTGGATGGTGCCAGGAGCTGTGCTTAGCCCCGAGGTGGGATCGGATTATACTCCCCGCCCTGTTTACCAAGAGGTAGGGGGGATTTACGCAGCCAGTGAGGCGAGGGCTGCAATAAATGCCACAGCGCTCAGCTTAAAGGTGATTTGCAGAACCCCCCCTCAAATAATTGTTTCTGTGCCCCTCATCTTTGTGCCTTAGGGGCATGGACGACCCAGGATGCCTGGAGGCGAAGGGAAGGAGGTCTGGCCATGCAGGATGGTCTGGTTTCTTTGCTTTGCTCCAGGCGTCACTCGGCCTGGGATCAGGGTGTCTGTTCCTGTGCATCTTTTGACTCCATTTTTCCTTGCATGGGTCCCTCGAGCATTTGAGGGTAAACCCGTGGAAAGTGGGAATTACCCCAGGCCCCCAATGGTCCCACGCTCTGCTTTCAGCCGGTGGAGGGGACGGGCCCGGCCGGGAGGCCGGTGGCTCGCTTCTCCCTCGGCTGGCTCCGCGGGGACAAGCGCGGCGCACAGACCCCCACCTGCCCCCGACACGGCGTATTATGGCAATGGCCCCGATCCCGCGTGGGAAAGCTGCGGCGCGGCCGCGCCCCGCCCTGGCGCGAAAGCCACACCCTCGGACGCGCAAACCACGCCCCTCCCGGGGGTGCAGTATGGCCCCTCCCCTGTGACGCCATCACCGTGCGCCGCAGGCGGCGGGCGCCCCTGGCGGCGGTGGCGGGAGTGGTGGCGGTGATGGCGGCCGCCTCGGTGTGGAAGGGGCTGGTGGGGCTCGGCCTCTTCGCCCTGGCACACGCGGCCTTCTCGGCGGCGCAGCGTGAGCGAGGGGGCGGCAGCGGGAGGCCCTGGGGGGTGGGGCTGCGGCGAGAGGAGGCCNCCGTCCGCCCTCCTGGCAGGGCGAGGGGTGGCGGGGGGCTGCTCCGGGCCGGGCGTGCGTGTTGCGGAGGGGCAGGGAGGGGGGCTGCCCGGGGACGGCGAGACCCGCAGCGGGTTCCGGTGGGGTTTTTGTTTATTGGCAGTTGCGGGGTGGCTGATGCATGTGTGTGTTTCTGTCTTGTAGATCGTTCTTACATGAGATTAACAGAAAAAGAAGATGAAACGTTGCCCATAGATGTAAGTTTAAGTTTTCACAATGTTTGGCAGGTCTAACGCTGGGGGGGGTTCAGGCTTTTTTTTTTGTTTTTGTTTTTTTGTTGCTTTTTATACGATAGGCACAAACAAGGTGTAAAGTAGTTTTTAAATTGCACTTTCATTTGATCTCCGTCTGTCAAAAAGAACCACCTTTTCTTATCCTTCCTGCGGTGTGTTACTCTTTCAGAGGGAACAGCTCCCAGATCCAGACCTCCCTCTCCTTTAGAACTGCTCAGGAATTCCCTGAAGGCAGCGGGGAGAGCTTGTGCATTCACCTCCTTTGCAGCATAAGCAGCCTCCTCCCTCTGGCTTTTGTTGGCTGACATTTGTTTATCCACTGTGGCTGTGTGCCCATTTGATCCCAGCACAACCTGGCTGTTTTTCTTGGTTTTATTAATTTGTTCGCTTATTTTTTTAAATTCCATTTCAATGGTTATCCGTTCTGGTTTTGCTTAATCAGAAAGGTAAGGAGATCGAACACCCACAAGAACCAGGCATGGCATTTGGGCCAAGCAGCAGCTGCTGCCACTGCACAGAGTGGGTTGGCCACCAGCTCCTTTCCGGGAGAGTGTATTAGAGCCTCAAGTGCACGGGAACACACTCTTTTGTTCTAAGGATCTTGCTGAGCATGAATCGATTCAATTCGGGCAGCTGAGGCTCTTCTCAGCTCTCCTCTGCTGAGAAGGCAGGCAGGGTGTTTAACCATCCCGTGCCTCAGTTTCCCTGCTGTTGCATTGCCCACCTCTGTAAAGCACGCACTGTCACTGCGTGAAAAGCATAGGAGATGCTGAAAGATTAGATATTTTTTTTTTGGGTAAATATTAAGAATATTAAGTAACTCGTGTGCTGCATTGTGCTTCCCTCTGTTACAGATAGTTCTCCAGACTCTGTTAGCTTTTGCAGTTACCTGCTATGGGATAGTACATATTGCAGGAGAATTCAAAGACATGGATGCCACTTCAGAACTAAAAAATAAGTACGTTTTATTTCCTCTTTTTGTAATATCTGCTACTTTCCATGCAAACTGAATGCTGCGAAACAGCTCGCTCTCTAGCTCGATTCTTCTTAAATGCATGTTGTAGATAATAACAGTGAGAGGAACAGTCACACCTGGGAAAGCCAATGAGGTCTTGAACTTAGTTCAATAACCAGAACAAATTAAATTAAATAAACTTCTTGCTTTTCCTCATCCAAAACCCTGCTGTGCAGAGTTGGTAGAGAAATGAAAGGTCTCCGTGGAAAGCACGAGCTCAACAATCACAAAGTGCTGTCGCGAGATGGTCTCGTACGGTGTGCCTCACTCAGCCTCCGTTTCTCCTTGCTTCTTTGCAAGAGGCTGAATTACTTGAAACTTTACACTGAACAATTCAAGGCAGAATATTTGAAAGACCTTAAGAAGATAAGGGATTTTTGAATCAAGATTCTGAGAAGGATATGGAATTGGATGGGCCTCTCTGGCCATTTCCAAAAGCACGGGGAAGTACGGAAAGTGAACAAGTTGACATTGTTGTATTTAGTAGCGTTTACCTAAAACCTGAAGCTTCAGGCCCAGAAAGGGCTGGAAAGCTGGCAATAAACAGCATGGAGGTATTAACACAGGGCTCATGCATTAACCTGTAGCCTGTCCCTGTGCCGGAGGAAGGAGGATGACATTTGGCTGGGGGGTGGACGACCTCTGCCTGTTGAGCAGTTGGCATTTTTCATGTTTGGCTTTACATTCCCTCTGTGTTTTGGTTCAGGAAACTTATAAAATGAGCACGAGTTGTGGATTCAAAACTTGTATTTCCCTGTCTGTAAAAGTTGGTGTACCCTAAACTGCCTCTTCTAAAACCCCTGTTCTAAGAGAGTATTAACGTTGAGTTTTTACATTTATTTTGAAGGACGTTTGACACGTTAAGGAACCATCCATCTTTTTATGTATTTAATCATCGTGGTAGAGTATTGTTCCAGTCCCCAGACACAGTGAATTCTTCTTCAAACCAAGATGCTTTGTCATCCAGCTCGTCACTGAAATTTCGAAAACTTGAAGCTCTGCGCCGCTAAGACTTTTACAGATTATAATAATGATCCGGGACACTGGGATGTAATATTCAAGTCGGGGATGTAAACACTTTTTTAATTTCTGGAGCAGTATTTATATTGATCTTCCAGACTTTATAAAGTATATATATATATATCTATATATAAACTAAGGACCTTCTTTGTACACTGTTAATGAAAATGACCGAATTGTGAATTGGCAATGCAGTGTAAATTATTCTACACAGTTATGCTGTGAACCACATCTTCAAATTTTCATATATTAAAACCAAGTTGCAGCTGACTTACCTTCAGTTAAAACAAAAGGCGAGCTAGTTTTTACTGCAAGGAATGTTCGAGTGCTATTTATTTCCTCAGTTTGCTTGCACTACAGTTAATGGAACTCCTTCAGAAACACTGTGTGCGCAGCAGCGCTTCACAGCAGAGAGAGGAGCAACGTCTCCTGGCCCTAGAACACCCGGGAGGCCCATGTGGCGTGGGCACAGCAAGTCAGACAGATTGCTTGCATTTTTATTTTTTTACAATGCTGAAAAATAGTTGCATGAAGGGGGTTTGGTTTTGGTTGGTTTTTGTTGTTTTCTTTTTTTTTTTTTCCCCCAAGTTTTTCATTATCCTGTTATTTCCTTGTTGCCCTCCTTCATTTAAACTGTTCGACGCTGCCCCACGTTGCCTGGGATGTGGCTGTGTGTTCGGTGCCTGCGTTGGGGGAGGCAGCGAGGTCTGATCATGCAGATAATCTACCAGCTCCGGTTGCTTATTTGGTGTTTACGTTCCCTCTGGTGGGGTAATGGCCATCAGATGGCTGAATGCTATGTTGGCACCAGATACGAGTTCCCAAGAAGTATTTTAAGTATTGCTAAGAAATACCCCTTCTGTCAGAGGTCTGGGGGTATGTCCAGCAGCGAGGGGCTGTTTGCTGGCATTAGTTCAGTGTGGGCAATCAGCCCATCACGGTACAACCACCTCCTCTTCTGCCAACAGAGCCTTTCAGTTTGATTTCTTTTTTCCAGATGAGCCCTTCATTGATTTCAGATTACTGTCTTGATTTCATGTGTTAGGACAGATGATACAGTCCTTAACTCTTAGTGATATTAACATTCTCATCTCCCCTTAGGGGCTGAATCAATATTAAAGTTTCTCCTGGTCTGGCATTTCACCCAACTGACATAGCAAAGGGAGGGTAGCTCCAGATACTGATGGGGCCAACTAGAATTTTGCCTAGTTTGAGGATGCCTCACTGCCGCTGTGGAAACTCAGTTTTTTGTCCTAGCATCTGTGTTGGTTTTGTTGTTTTTTTTTTAAACCTGTTAAGAACTGTCCAAGGCAAAAAGCTTAGCAAAAATACTGTGTAAACTGAAGCCTTTTTTTTTTTTTTAATTTTTTTTTTTTTCATTCTAGCTCTGCCCGTCCTATGGAGCGGGTGCCCCACATGCTAGAGCAATATCCATAGCTGCTGCTCTACAATCACTCTTAAACATCTGGGTTTTGTTAGAAAGGGTTACTCTGCCAGGTGAAGGCATTTGAGCTGCCAGATTACTCCCTAAAGTGTCCTGGTTCCCCCCTAGCTGGTGTCACCAAAGGCCTCAGAAATAGTCATTATCAGCTCCCTATTGCGGACCCAGCTCTTTGCATGGGGAGGAGGCTGCTGTGGGGCAGGCTTTGTGTGGAGGAAAGGGCTGGACACTGATCAGGCAACCTTGCGAGGCACAGGGGAAAGAGAATTAGCAGAGGGAGGGTGAAGCACGGGCGAGGTTTTGGTAGCCACCATCCCAGACTGACTGTCCATGGTGGCCGACAGCAGGGCAGTGGCAGGGTGTCTCTTAGAGCAGGGCTGCTCACCCGCAGTGTCCAAGAAGCTCTTTGTGCTACTCTAAGGCTCTGTGGAGCTGCTGAGGCCAAGGTGCTGCTGTGGGACAGGACAAGCGGGGAACATCGCCCGCTCCTCGCCCTGTCGGCTGCACCAGCCTCTTCTCATGACAAGCAGCCTCACTCGTCAGCAGCAATGGTTATATCACAGAGCTGTACAAATTATTTTTTCTTATTGATCTCATAATGTCAAAATAAAAATTGATATCCTTAAAGCATTGGGGAGTTCATTTGTTTATTTCTGACCATCCTGGAGCCTGCTGCAGCAAATCCCTGATGACTGAATATTTAGAAGTGCCTGCCTAGCATGGACAGGAAGTGATTGTCTTAATTATGGTCCCTTTGTGTGAAAGTTTGTGCCTGGCCTGGTGTTCATCACTTGGAGATAAGATCAGTAGGGAGATTCAAAATATAAGTAACTAAACGAAACATTTAGGAGGGAAATGTTACCAGCCTGCCTTTGAGATTCCCAGTCAATGGATCTGGCAGGGTTGAGGCAGTTTGTTTTCCATTTAACCATAGTAAAGCCTTTTCTACCACTCACTAACCCCCCGCCAGCCCATGGCCCAGTTCCTGTGAGCTCCGAGCTCCAGTGCTGCGGCAATTGCTGGGGCTGGAGATCGTTAACAGCTTAGACTCGAGCAAGATGGCTCATCGCTCCCTCACCTGGCTTTTCTGCTGTTGGGGAAGGCTGAGAAGTGAGCGAAGAACCAGAGGGGTTTGCTCAACTACAGCATCCATCATGAGTGCACCAGAGACTCGCCCTTCGCCTGCTCACCATGCTGCTGCAGCACTGCCTACGAGGGTCTAAAACAACGGTAAATCAGTGCTTTAGGGGAAGGGGGGGGCCTTAAGCAGGCCCCAGAGCTGCCTTGTGCTTACCTTGCCGGGTGCAGTTCTTCACAGAGGAGCTTTGCTTCTTCAAAAGCAAAACAAAAGTTGTGCCAGGAGCTTCTTGGATTAGACGGAAGAGGAAGCGTTTGCAGCTTCGCCCAGTGCACATTCACTGCCATCAGGCTGCAAACTGCTTTGGCTACAGGACAAGATGTTTCTACTACATTATATATTAAAAAGAAAAAAAAAGTGCTGATAATTTGCATTTGTTGCTGGAGTAGTGGTTTAATCCACATTAATTTTGCTGGATTTTTTTTTTTTTTTCTACTATTCTTCACTGGCCAGTGAGAGGGAAGTTTTATTTAAAGCCGAGGAGGGCAGGGGTTGTTTAGACCCTGATGAGGGGACAGGGACCATGCTTTGTCTTGGGGATTATTCACTGTCCATATCAGACATGATATGGGGGTGCAGCTGGCAGAAGTCTCTTTTTCTGGAGAGTTCAGCCCGGTCTGAAGAACAGCATCACTTGTGCAAATAACTCCTGCTCACACGGGATTAAAGCTTTCTCGGGAGAGCTGGTGGCTCACAGCCCTCTCCCGTCGCTCTGGAGCACAGATGCAGCCCCCACCCTGGAGAAAGCAGGGAATGGCAATTATTTTCTACTCTAAAATGATTTTTGGCTTATCACTCAGTTTAGGTTCCTTCACCATGCTGCAGCACCACCCCTCTCTGTCTCCAACACCTTCAGCGAGGACAAAGAAGGGAGATTTAGATCAGATATTTAGATCTCGGGAAGAAATTCTTTGCTGTGAAGGTGGTGAGAGCCTGGCCCAGGTTGCCCAGAGAAGTTGTAGCTGCCCCATCCCTGGAGGGGTTCAAGGCCAGGTTGGATGAAGCTTTGAACAACCTGGTCTAGTGAGAAGTGTCCCTGCCCAGGGCAGGGGGTGACACAGGGTGGTCTTTAAGGTCCCTTCCAACCGAAACCATTCTAAGAGTCCAACAAAACTTCTATGATTCTATGACATTACGTATGGGGACAATCCTCCAGCTGTCTCATTCCCCCTCGCAAGTGGCACCATTTCTGCTCCTTTTTGGGGTGTCACCTGCATCAAAAGGCAGCAATTTCCCACCAGGTGACTGGGGAAGGCAGAGGTTCACCCCACTGTCCCCATGGGAAGCCCCCCCATCACCCACCCCCAACCTCAGCGGGGCAGGGAGCCTGCAGCCCCCATTGCTGTTCCCTGCTGTCCCAGCCATCGCCCGTGCCAAGCTGGCTGCCTGCCGGCACGGAGGGGAAAGGCAAAGAAAGGCTATTTTGAATATTAAACAAGCAGGAAAAAAAAGACTTTGGTACCAGCTTTCAGAGCCGGCACTGGCAGCGAATGGAAAACACTCCTTTGATTTGGCCTTGAGGTTCACCTTGAAGCTGTAATCACCTGGGAGGAACCATAGCGGAAATAAATCTGGTATTCCAGCAGGTAAAAAGCCTTTTAATAAGCCCCAGCTTGGTCTCAGGGATACAATGTCATTTCAAACCACTTCGGACTGCAACAAAAGCTCCATCCTTAAAATGGCAGCTAATTAATTTTGCTGTCCTGCTAACTTAAATCCTTTTCCCTGCCAAGAAAGGCAAGTGGGAGTTCAGGAAGCAGGGAAACAGCCAGCAGCCTGGCAGCACCAGCAGGAACACAAGCCCCAGGGCTCTTTGGCAGGGGGCCCAGGCGCTGCTGTGTCACAGCGTGCCAGGCCATTCCAAAGGAAAGGAGAGGAAAAATCCAAACAGCTTTTGAAAAGGTGATACATGGATTATCAAACCAATGGGTCATCCCCTGCTAGTGGTCCTTGGGAACCCGCAGACCCCCAATATGGCTCCTCTCTGTTCGCAGTCACGATGTAATCCTTGCTGCCAGAGAAAGCACCCAGTGCTGGCATGGTCCTCCCTGCCCAGAGAGGGGCTGGACAAACCAGTTTCCCTGGGATTCGCTGGAGACACCTTGTGCCGCAGTTTGGATGTTAAAAAAAGGAAAAAAAAAANTTCCCTATTAGTACATGCCCTCGTAGAAAGCCCCTTTCCAGTTTTCTTGTAGGCCCCTTCAGAAGGCCACTCTAATTGCCTAAGGTTCAGGGCCAGCCACCCAAGGCCAACACTGACGTCCCCTGTCCCCAGGACGTCCCTGCTGCAGCGCAGGATGCAGAAGAGCTTGTGGTGCACACAGCAAATGCTGAAACAGCAATTTACTCCCCGGTCTTGAACACAGAAGTGCACAAAACAAGACCCTTGCACCAAAAAGCAGTTTTGGAGGAGCCAGTTCGGTAGGATCTCCAAAGAGCAGCTCATTTCCCCATGTACACACAAAGCTGTCATTCTCTGGGACATCTGGTAAGGCTGGGCTCAGACTTCAGTGAGGACAGCCCCACTTGTAAGGCACTAGGCTCCCCAGCACAGCGCAGAACACTTGGAGGGAAGAGAAGGGGCCCGATAAACCCCACTCTCCTCCAAGCCCCGCATCCGCTTCTGGTCTGCATCCTCCCATGACAGACAGATCTCTGCCCAGGGACCAGGGTGAGAACAATTCCATTTCAACCTCAGAGTTAACCCCCACCACTGTGAAGCAGAAACAGCTCCTGCTTCTGTACCTGCTTGGACACAGCAGCTTCAGATCACAAAGGAAAAGCCACAGCAGAGCAAGACCCACCTTCAGCTCAGGTGGGAGGGACCCACATATCCCATGAGGTGTAAAGGGCTGGTTAATAAACCCAGGTACAACTCTGGGCTGGCCAAGGCTGGCAGGAGAGGACAGCCTCGTAAAGGGACAGGCAGAGACGCCTCCCAGCCTGGCATGATGTGAGCAGTGATCAGGGGAGGTCTGCAAGGCCCTCTCCCCTCTGCCCTCGCTTCTCACGCTTAACTGCAGAGCTTGGAAGGGACAGAAACGGGCCTCAGCCCCGTTGTGGGGAGCAGAGCACAGGGACGCTCTCAACCAGCATGCAAGTTAGGACAGGAGCACCGAAAAGACAGAGGTGAGTCATGTCAGGTGCAGTTCCAGGACAAGGAGAGCAGACATCAATCACGGCACCAGGACACCCCACTCGTGAGGCACTGATGCCGGCTGCGTGCGATGGCATCCCCAGAGACACAGTCCCTACCCAAGGAGCTCCCCATCAGCATGTGTATGGCAGGGATGAACAGCACAAGGGCTGTCATTGCCATTTTCAACCTCTTGCTGGTTCCCCATCATGACGACAGCAGTCCCTCTCCTTTCCCTGGTTTCACAGCCCTTTCTCACTCCAACAGAACAGGCAATCTCCTGGGAGGAGAGCTCACGCTGCTTACGTCTGCAGGAATGCAGCACTTGGCACCTGGAACCCAGACAAAAAAAAGCAGCTTTCAGCTGTCCTGCGAGGTCAGAGCCTCCTCGGGGTCCTGCTGTGTGCACTTCTGGAAAGAGCCATCGCTCACACAGCTATTGCTCAACCTCTTACCCAGCAACAGTTTCCCACCACAGCCTGGCCCATGACTCACCAGCCTCTCCTCAGGGGAGCCGACGGCCAGTTGCCCACGGCCCCTCTCACCCAGTTTCACCCGCCGCAGCCGAGCCAGCATCCTCCTTCTCAGCGCACCCAGCCCCGGCATGCCCTGCCAAACACCACATGGGCCACGCATCCCTGTTCCCCTTCTCCAACAACGCTCCTTCAGAGGGACTTCCTGAACGCCATGCACGTAAAAGAGCTTCTTCCAGTGCTCGTCAGGCCCACACCGTCTCCTCTTCCACTATCATTCTGGATAGCAGCTTCTATGCTCTGCCCGCTCCTCCTTGGCAGAGGGAGGAGCCCTGAGAGCGGGGATGCCAGAGGAATTTAAAAACATGCTTTTACACGGCTGAGAAAGAAAAGGCACCGGAGCAGCTTGAGTCAGAAGCCAGATCCCACCTTTAAAGAGGAGGCAGTAATGCCACGAGCATCAACAGACTTGGGAGACTTTACTACAGCCTTCCCACCTCCCTCCTTCCAAGCTCCTCTGCTTTTTTCCAGCTCCAGCAAAAGGCCACCTCCTTTCACCCATGGGGAGCCATCCTTGTCCCCACCCCATGCTCCCCCCAGGCAGGAGCCCACCGAGACGTACAAGAGCCCAGCTGACAGCGTGTTGTTTTGTGGGGGTGGGTGTTTCAGCACGAGGGAAATAAATTGAGTGTACAAGACTAAATTAGGGCATGGATTTTATAATCATCTTTGCTAGTGACACACTACGTGACCTTGGGTAAATCCCTCCATCCATCTTTAACAACTCTCTCAGAGGAGTGCCACAAGACTTTAATTAGCAGCCCTAGAAGTACTTGAGATAGTTTGTCTTTCTTCCAAAATAACCAACTGCAGAGGAATTGGAACAACCTTATTTTCAAATTCTGCAAGTGACTGGGATCCAGGCTGCTCTCAGATCAGTCACTTCAACAACATAATCAAAGCTAAATGTACCAGCTGTGCACGAAGGATTGTAATACGTTGCACAGACTGGAAAATAGCTTGAAGAACCAATGTTATTCTTCCACGGCTGGGAAGTCACTGTTGAGCAGCTGCATTATAATCATCTGCAATTGGCAAAACATATACTTTTTTTTTTTAATCACTTTTTAGTCTCGGGGAAGAGGGCTCATTTTAATTTCTGTCCTACTTAGGACAGCACCCTTGAATCCTGAAGCACCCATTACCATGAGATCAGATAATTACTACAGCACCACAGACTGATCAAAACACCTTAAACTGTCCACAAGCAAAGCCAATTAGATTGACTGGTTCCTAAGCTTTAAAAGTTGTGCCCAGAGAGGAACTGCTTACACCTCAAGAAACACTATGTGCATTTCCACAAATCCAGCAAAAATCCAGCCCATCAGCACATATCCAAGACCTTGGACGGCTCCAGAGCCGTGTCCCTCCCTGAAGACACCTGAGCACAGCCCAGCATCCTTCTCTGCAAAGGTCATCTCCGCACAAGCAGACAGGTCAAAGCTGCAAGGCAAAGCAAGAGGGGAAGCTTCCAAATCCATCCTTTACAAAAGGCTAAAACTCTCTTTGATATAGAATCATGGAATGGTTAGAGTTGGAAGGGACCTTAAAGATCATCGTCCCCCCCCCTGCCCTGGGCAGGGACACCTCCCACCAGACCAGGTTGCTCAAAGTCCTGTCCAACCTGGCCTCGAATCCCTCCAGGGATGGGGCAGCCACAGCTTCTCTGGGCAACCTGGGCCAGTGTCTCACCACCATTACACCACACGTAACACCTCATATTATTTATAGAAAAAAATGGAATTTTAAAATATACATCGCTTTGGGGAAGATGACAAAAAATGGGCTGACCACGCAGATAAAGCTTTGCTCTTCTGCTTTATAAACCTCTCCTCCCACTTCACTGCTCTGCGAGGTTGTAAGTGTTTCACAAAACGGCCTCACACCATAAGGATGCTTTGCAAAGGGCTTTCTGTCCCTCCTACCTGCTGCTCAGCAATGGCGAGCAGAGCACCGGGATACAGCAAATTGCCAGAGATTCCCAGTATTTTAAGGGACATTATGCAAGACTGCTTGCATTGGAGGAGTGACAGTGACTGAGCTGACAGCAAGCATATACACATGCCAAAGATCCAGCTACTTCCACTGCTGCTGGAGCTGATCCAGGAGCAGAAAATAGCTGTGAAATTCCCATATAGATGTGGAGATGAAACCTCCCCAAGTTCTTAAACAAGAAACCCAAAACCACCCCAACAAGTAAATCTCCAGCAAATATCTGATCAGGGGTTGCCTTTCCCAGGCCAAACTATTCCTCTGCACTTCACCATAAATTCTTTAAGAGCTTCATCCCAGGCTCAAAATCTTACAAAACGCAGCTTCTTTGACAGCTTCCCAACTCATGGTAAGGGGTGATTTTTTTTTTCTTTACAGTGTTTCAGAGGTCACCACTCTTGGCAAACCCAGGTGGCTGCCAGCTGAGTGAAGGCACACACAGCTACGTTCTTCCACTGCATATGAAAAAGCCCTCTTGGTGAGCTCAGCACAAGGCTCTACCAACAGTTTAACTCCTTCCTTGGCACGTTTTTCTTCTGAATTCTGAATAATCTGCTACTAGTTATGAGATGTGCACTCCTGGTCCTGAGAAGTATCTCATCAGCTTTAAGAAGTGGAATAGATGAAGCTGGGCTTCTGCAGCATGTGACCAGCTTTTCCCATCAACTCTACCTGTAGCCTCTGTTTTAGCCACTACCAAGAGACAGTCAAAAACAGTCAACACAGAAAAACAGAAAAAACCCCACCAACGCTGAAGCCAACAGTCTACTTTCAAGGATGAAACAAAACACCAGGCTGCAGTTGAACCAGAACGGAGAAAATCAGATGGGTTCAGCCTTGTTGGTTTAGGCTTCCCTCAAAAACTGATCGTACCACTCAGCTTCAGAAGCAGTTTAACAATTCCTGCAGGCCACTAGATGTTTGCTAAATTCCAAGGTGTTACTCTTCTCCCGTTTCTTCCTTTTCTACTTAATACAGACTTCAGCTTGTTTTTGCAGACCTGAAAGTATCAGCTCCTTTTAAATCCAGTGACTAACATCCTTCCTCCCAATCTCTGCCAGGCCTCCCTTCTGCCACATCTCAAGCATCTTCAGCCTTGTTTTCAGTTTAACTACGTTGTTTATTCTTCAACACAAGCACTCTAGAGTTCATTTGCCAAAGGTGGGATGTTGCCATACTGGTATGAAGCATTATAGTTTAGCTCTGTATCTTTTTTAATAGTTTCTTTCTCTTAACTAATGCATTTCCACTTGTGTTTCTCCATCAGCAGTTTATTAGTAGATAGTAAAAAAAAAAAAGACTAAAAGGAAACAAACTCAATAACCTACATTGCTGCCACTTCAGCCACTTTAGAGGCAGAACCTGGAGAAAATTACAAGACAAAAAAACAAA
The DNA here is from genome assembly GCA_013400055.1 of Nycticryphes semicollaris. NCBI lineage: Eukaryota > Metazoa > Chordata > Aves > Charadriiformes > Rostratulidae > Nycticryphes > Nycticryphes semicollaris. The sequence continues at coordinate 654,372 of VXBJ01003842.1, forward strand.
AAGGATTTTAAAAGGTGGCTTTTGGGGTTTTTTTGGCTGTTTCCTGGAAAGGGAGTTATACAATTGCTTGACCACTGCAAAGTCGGCTTTTATTTTGGAATATGACCATTGTTTTCTGATGCTGGTTAAGCCCAGGCAAGAATAGCACACTTGCCCATCACAAGTGCTCTGTGCACACAATCTGGGAACAGCAGCACCAACCATATATCTGCCACCAGCAACTGGACTGGGAGCTACATGGCTGTGGGCTCTTTTCTAAAAAGAGGAAAACTCCTTGGGACTTAAAAGGGGGGAAAAAAATTCCAAGAAAACAAGCAATGAGGATACTCAGTTAAAAGACGGGTAGGAAAGGGAAGCAGAATACATATAGGTATCCAGACTGCAAAGCCCCATACAGCCCTTATACCCCCATCAGGAAGGTAAATACTTAATTTGTTGATTCAGACTGTTAAACAATGCTTTTTGCAGGAAACAAAGTGAGCTGTGTTATTTTTTCCCTACTTCTTTACATCCTGGTTTAACTGTGCCACGCTACTTCAACCTTAGCTAAGGGCCCAAAAATACAAGTTTGAGCAAAGCACACACAGCTTTCCAGATTCCTTCCACACATCCCTTTGTATCTCTGGGCCCCCACTGCCTCCTGAGCCCTTGTTTGAGGAAACCTCCTGTTGTGCAGAGGCTCGTCTATTGCACCATGCTCTCGGTGAAGAGGCTCTTGGGATCATGCTCTCTACTTAGAAAAGGCAGAGCTGGACACCTCTCCTGTCCTGGTTTCCCACCACAGTGAAGCATCCATTCCCAGCTTGCGCCTTGTTCAGCGCCCATTCCGCCCACATCCTGCACGGCTGCTTGTCTAACAACCAGTTATCTCTGAGAAGATGCTCCTTAATATGGTCATGGAGCATTTGCTGTCTCCTGAGCAAGCAAATCTTCGTTTTGTGCTCTGTTTGGGACACAGGGCTGGGCCCCTTCAATGGAGAGTTGTCGCTCCTCTTTCTTCACCTCTGCATGGACACAATCCAGGAGGATGGCACACCTTCCTTCCTTCCTTCCTTCTGAAAACTTATGTCCAGCGCCCTAGAAGGTTTCTTCCCCTCTAATATTCTGATCCAAATCCAATTTATTCAGGCAAGAGAAAATTCTCACTGCTTGGACTTGAACGGACTATTTTATCATTTCTGGGCAGTCCCCGAGGTGTAAGATTCCAAACACGTGAATGAAAGTCGTCAGCTTCCTGTAGTTAACTTGGCAGCCAACGGCACCACGCTAAGAGAGCAGGTTTACACACTAACGAGGTCACTAGTTGAAAACTCAGACCCTTCTCAGACACTTTATCATCGTTGAGTGTCTCTGGAACCAGGAAAGAAAACTAAATAACCATTAACTAGATAGAAGAGAGCTGTCTCCTCTTACCACCTACGATTTCAAAAATAGCTTATTACACTCAACCTGAAGCATGTGACCAGGCCATTTTGAAACAAGGTACACACAGTTTATCTGACCTTCTATCAAAAACATTCCCTTTTAAGAGCTCGTCATTAGGCAGAGGAGGCCTATCATGGTGACATGAAGCTTCCACATAGATTTTGAAGGTGTGAATCCCTCCTTTGTATCATTCCAAGGTATTTCTGTGTTTTTAAAATACGTTCAACTGTAGAGATGAATAGAAGTTACTTCCAAGAGAAGAATTGGGATGCATTTATAGTAACGCCTTTCTCCGTGTCACTTCATTCACGTAACACTTTGACAGAGATTTGCTGTTGCTGGGTTTTATTTCCTTCTTGAATTTCACTGGTGCGATTCCAATTGTCAAACTGCATCTTCCAGAGAGACAAGGCCACTGCTTCACAGCAGACAGAAAAGATGTCTCACAGGCTGGCTAATACGAGAAATACCAGCGGGAACAGTGAAGTACAGGCTTACCAGCTAAGATCCACTTTCCTGCCTCTCACGCGCTGGCTCGTCAACCGGAATCCCTAGGCTATTGGCAGTACAAGGTGAAGAGCTAGTTAAACACAAGCACCACTGCAACCTGCCTTTAAAAGAAAGCCGTTAGAGGACGTTATGTGCGAACAACTGAAAAGACACAATGACCAGAAAAGCCACTTGCTGCCGGCACGTTATTTGTACTGCTTTAAAGGAAAAAAAAAACCCAAAATTACATGCAGGTGCTTCGGTCTTCTTTGTACATTCTGCAAGATATAAAATTACCTTTGGATAAAACCGTCAGAGGAAGGGAGGAGAGGACACCAGCTCAGGTAACCAAGGGTTTGGTAAATTGGAACTCAGTGCCTGTAACATGGAGTAAGAATGTGTGCACCGCGAAGGCTGAGCTGAGTGATGAGCCAGGTGCTCCAGGGTACAAACGTCCTGCAACTCTAACTGCGAGCTGTGTTAGAGGGTGTGCAGATCAAGTTCAGCTGCAGCAGAGCTACACCTCTTACTGCTTTTACAAAAATACTGGCAGTCTGTTGGTAACAGACAACTGGAGGAACTAGGTGCTGACCGCTACAGACTCCTCAGATTAGCGCTTATTAAAAATTAATAAAATGGTTTATTTTATATATACATATGTTCCAAAAAATTTATACAGTTAAAATATCAAATTAGTGATCTGGTAACAATACTGTTCAAAATAATCTCTTTTGTATGAACATTAAAATACACGTTTTTAAAAGCGTTTCCTTTTAGTGCTTCCAAAGCACAGCGTGTGCCAAGGCCACCTGAAGAATCTCCGTCCTCCTCACAGGATGAAAGAGAACTGAAGTCGGGGACCTGGGAAGCCTCAGGTGCACTTTCATAATGTCTGCAGACAAAACAGAAGAGAGTCTGAGGTAGATTGTTTAGTGACCATCAGGTGGTAACAGTCACAGGGCTGTCTTTAGCTTTCATTAACACAATAGCAGTTTCTTTACTCTCAATCTACACTGCATCTCAAGTTTAAAGGCATGGCTAGCAGTTCTTGGGAACAAGACCCTTGTCTCTGTGGTGGCAACATGCAATTTTACCACTGCAGGTGTTTCTGGGATGGTTTTTTTTGGGAACACACGGGCTCTCTCCACGATGCAGACAGTGTGTGCATTCAACAGTGCCCCATTTTAGTGCAACCTGCTGCCTATAGCACGTAAATGTCTAATGACAGCGTTCAAATGAGTAAATTCTCATCACCTGCAGGAGGGGCAGCAATGATTATTTTCTTCAGCCTGTTGAGCAAATAGCACCCTCCACAGGAAAAAAGCCACACCTTTCATAGCAAATCCTTAAGGTTATAGCCCAGCTTCTGCCAATAGAGGTTCTTAAAGTTAAAGCTCCACTGCTTCTTCTCAGACTGTGACAGTAAAATCACTTGACTGCCAAGATGGTGAGGGCAGCAGCTACATCCTCTTCCACTCTTCTGCGGCACAGCAAACTCGTTCCTGGTCCATACTCGTCTGGCTGGCTCATTATTATCTACTGTTGACATGATTAACTCTGTTGGGTAGGCTGTTCACCTCTACTTCCTCTAGTATTCTCTCTAAGTGTTGTATTAAGACCCGTTTTTTAAACCTAATGAAGAAAGAAAGAGGAATTTAGACTTTTTTGCTACCAATAATACAGTTGAACAACTCAAGACTATTCAGCCATGCTAAATCCTATTACCAGAGGCCCTGTTTCTGGTACAGAACAGCTTGCTTTATTTCTGGCATTAGAATGGCCAGGACATTTGATTTAATACAGCCACACTTCCTCCAACCTACCAAAATTTTGGGTCAGTCTTCAATAAAGACCCATCTCTCTTTTTCACATTTAAAGTAAGGCCCACTTACTCTAAAAAAACTTAATAGCACTTTGACCACTAAAACAACTACAAATATTGAAATATGTCAAAAAGGAAAACAGAAATACTAGTACTGGAGAAATCTGTGATTTAATATCATGACCTAAATTAACATTTAATTTCTATCTATACAAACCTTGCTGCTTCCTTGATAGCAAATTCAATGAAATACTTCTGAATTTCCATAGGTCCTTGCACCTCCTCAAGAAGAGTGAAAATTTTTTCATAATCTAAAAAAAGATATTAAAAATATATCTTGTAAATGCATCTTCAATAAAGTTTAACAGCCAAAAGAAAAAGCTAAGCCAAGGAAAAAAGCCCCCATCAGCTTTATGCACGGAAAGCACGTGATACCAGTAATTTGAAAAATGATACTGATGACCTGGCACTGATGTGGCATCAAAGAAATTAGGTTCTCTTTAGGAGCAGCAGCTAGAAACAGCTGTCGTCAGAAAATGCCGTGTAGGTAGAGAAGCTTCATGCCTCCAGAAACACAGTGCCATCATTAGCAGTTAAGATGCACATAGGGCAATCAAGCCCTGTTTTAACCTAGAGCTGTCATTTCTGAAAGCAGAGGTTAGGATTAGATCTCTTAGAAAGATAAATTATTAGTGTGGGCACAATGAATATGAGTATCTTACTGATACAAAGTAAATACACCCACTACAGAAGAACAAACTGGGCACATTAAATTAAAAACAAAATATACCATTTTTTTTTCCAGTATTTTCTGTAGTTGAAGCCAGTATCAAGGTTATTTATGGTGCTGTGACTAAAAGGCTGATCACAGTGATGCAGTAGACACAGAGAGGATATACGGTCAGAACTGGGAATATATGTACATATTTAACCCACGACTATTTATCCTCTTCATTTGCTGACTGCCTGAACTCTGCAACAAGACGGTGACTCATACTGAACATAGTACTATCTTATTCTACACCACCAGACATTAATTTGGTATAGGATTAGATGAGCCCACTTGGCAAAACAGAAAGCAAAGACATGCCCACTTAAGGAATTTTAAAACATCTTAAAAATAAAATACATATGCAGCATAAAAATGGCTTCATCTCTCCACAGCCTCAGTCTGCTACAATTATTATGTGCCTCAACAAAACACTGAGTTTTGGGAAAGCAATGCAAGATCAGAAAAACAGAAGAGTTAAGACTACTCCATTTACTAATTATTGAAATTTGACAATGTATTTGCAAAATATTCAGTAGTTTAATTTGTAGAAATAATTCATTCAGACACAGACCACGTTAGGGACATCTGCCATTCAAGAAAAAAAGGAAAGATTATGCCTACGGCAAATCCTACAGCATATACCTTAGCTGGAGTTTCAAGTTAGTGCTTTGGTTTTGAACCTGTGTGCAAATACAGGCAAAACACATAACAAAAGCTGAGGCAGCAAGTTACACTTCCTCACAACGCTTTGTATTTTGGGGGTCATCAAATAGAAAGGAGGTAGTTCTTAGTATTCGGTTCTTAAAGAGTTTATTTACATAATTACATTATCTCACAAAATGAAAGAATAGCACTATTAAGATTCCCTTTGGAACATACTCCAAGATGCACGCTTGCAGCTACACATGCCTTTGCCCTGCAAAGGAAGCTCGGGTGGACACAAAGCAAGGGAGTACCCCAGGCACATGCAAGGAGCCACACAGCACAAGGCCCAGTCTATCCAGTAGCGTTAGATTGAGGTAACTTCATAGAGCTTCACAAACAGAACCTCTGAAAGGTGCTTTCACAGAATACCTCTTACAGCAGTTAACCTACCTTCAAGGGCAAACAAGGTCACTTGGCACTCAACTTCCCAAATGCTGCTGTCTAAACTTTAACTCACCTGCCCAGCATACAAGAGTTTTCTTTCTTTCTGTCTCTCCATTGCAAGCAATCAGAAATTATCCAAAATCTAAAGCTGTACGTGTATTCAAAGTAGCTTCTTATTTCAAGGAAAAAACTCCTCACCCTAGTGCCATGGATAACATACTAATAAAAACCCCCAACTTACTTCTTCCAGGTTTGCGAACCTCTTTCATCACTTTAATTTTGATATCAGCATTGCTTCCCTCCAACATCATAGGTGTTATTTTAAATGAATTTGGCACAGATTCGGAAGTAGACTCCATTGCCCGTTTTTGGTCATCTCCAGTCACACTGTAATTTAGAGGCCCTCGAACGAGTGTGTTGGTACCAGGTTTGTGATCCAACCCATCTTCACTTAAGCAATTGAATTCAACAGGGAGAGAGTCCAAGTCATTAGGTAACATTTCATCCTCTCCCATAGCAGCTGGAGCTGACGGAGCCATTTGCACAGGTAAGCCATCAATTTGCTTTTCCAGTAACTGACAGTTTTCTCCTTTCTTCTCTCCATTGCCATCTTGGACAACACTGTTATTGGTATCTACAAATTAAGGATATATATCTTAGTAGTGCATAACTGCAGTATCAAAAAATCAAAAGGATTGTTTGAAATACTGTGTAGTAATCTGATAGTGCTCAACAACTCTCCAATACCCCTTCGGACTGTTACCATCTCATGTCACTATTGTGAAGTCACCATTTTCTGTATTCCTATTGCAGTGTTATGACGTCTAAGCAAACTAACATTTTCCTCCCCCCAATTTCAGCCAACAGAGTTTTCTTCTGACTCCATTTGCTGCAATAGGTTGGTAAGGAAATTAGTACTTATAGGAAATGAAAGTGTAACCATATTGTAAATTTCCTTCCCCACCACAGAATACACAAATGAGAACTAAAAGCTGATTTCAAATCCTTGCTACCTCCAAAGCAAATCTACTTTGGCAAAAGGTTTCCATTTTTAATTTTTTTTTTTTAAAAACAGTTCAAAATCATTTTTTATTCCAGACTTAATCAGCTGTAACAGCAGACTGTTTATCCAAACCAACAAAAGAAACTCAGTCCTAATTAACGCTGAAGTACAAGTAGGTGGTGATATAACCTTTTGCATCAACTCCGAGAACGGTGACCATGCACAGGGTGCCATACAACAACTCGATATACCTTTATTTGCTGGGATGCCTTTGAGATTCAGATATGATGGGGATCCGGAAGCAGATGGTGGCCCTTTTCCACCGACATGATTCGTTACGACAGGTGGTGACTGTGGCCGTCTCAAGAGCGGTGACATGCTACGCCTTCTCTTTAGTGATGCTGGAGTATTGGGCTCTCCAGGACGCTTTATCTTATTCTGAGGCCCAGCAACAAATTCATCCGCTTCATCAATCATCATACCCTGAAAATAAAAATGTATTTTTTTTTTTTGTAACAGTAAAAAATAGAAATTGTTTAATCACTGACGGAGTTAAGTCCCTCAGTGTTAAAATTCAGGTGGCTTTCAAAAGACTTCACAGCTCTTGGAACAGAGATACCTAATGTACACTGTCGCCAGAGACAGACTCTGTAAATCAGCGTGAATCTTATCACATTTCTCTTGGACCACATCAAAGACACCACTGCTGTCACACAGGTTAGTAACATACTTCAGCTGGAAAGAAATTGTACGTTAAATATAAAGACACAGTAGCTACTGTGGCTCCTACCTTCTTATCCTGCTTAAATGGATTGCCGAACGTATGAAGTCTTTTTGGTTGATCTGGGTCGATCTCCCGAAGGGGTGAAGGCATCATTTTCAAGTATTCCTGGTAATTTCCCATCTGAGCAACAGGAACACTATGAAGGCAGTCTGCAACACAGCAAGAGATCTCAATTTAGTCCACCTTAAAACTAAGGCAATACAAACTTCACGCGCTTCAATTGCAAGTGTTACTGTTTAAGAACTAGAAATTAGTTTCTTTTCACTATGGAGGAAGAACATTACAATTTGAGAAATAAGACTGGCAAGAGCTGAGCTTAACTGGCAGAAGAAGAAAGAAAAATAATCAAGTTTAATCCCTATTCTAACTGCATTTTTTAGACCCCCTGCACCTAACAAAGGCAAAATAAAAGTCCCTCCCTGCTTTAAGCCACCATCACTATAAAAAACCATGTCTACTGAACTTTATTGCACTGGAAAGTTCTCCCATCAAACTTAATTTTTAAAATTCCAAGCAAGCATGATGTTTTTGCATAGCAGAAGGCACAAAATTCCTTCTTTCCTTTTCAGAGTCAAGAAAAGGACACAGACTGTCTCAATAAACCATGCAATGTCCACTGCTGCTCCCACACTCAGGACAGAAAACACTGCTTCAGAGAATAAAAAAAATAAAAAAAAATAGCTGTACCTTCTCCAAACTGTTAACAAAGAACAGCAGCTACTTACCTTCATCCTGCCCCAAGATAAGCCTGTGTGTTTTCAGAAGATTAGTTCTCATTCTAGTTAGCTGGTCTAGAAGACTGCGACGAGGAATATCATACGCATTTCTGAATGCCTGTGGCTTCAAATCCTAGTTTTATAACAAAACAAGTAACTTTCAGTTGACCCATCAGTTCTCACGCACAGAGAAACCCCCCTATGAACTGTAGTAACATTAACTATTCAAAAAATTATTCTGAAGTCCCTTCAGGGCTTCATAACTGGCCAGAGCAGACTCAATGACTGCCTTTTCAGTAAGACCTTATTGAGCATTAGCGCTTTCAGCTCCATTAAGAATAAGCATGTTAATTCCTGGATGAACAGCACTAGCTGTCTTTTGCAGAGATCGCCAATTAAAACACCGTAATCTTTGTTAACTACCATGGGATTTTCAAACAGTGTCCCAAAATCAAGTGCAAGAAATTGCATTTACTCTTCTCAGCATTTATGCCTGTGCTACATTCTTCACAATTCAATAAAAGTACTTATTGTCTCTGTCTACACGAAGCCTCAAAGTGTTACTCATTTAAAACAGAGGAGTTCAACCGCTTAATCATGTTTACCTTGTTTAGAAGTCCTATGTGGAAGCCAGCAAATTCTTTAACATTCATTTCTGCCAGTCTCAGTGGAGATTCCCCAGTGATGCCTTGCAGCAGTTGCTTAAAATCCCTACTGTGTACCAAGGAGAGGCCACTGGAGTGATTTTTCACTTTTATTCCAATTTCTTGTGGAACTTTCTTACCCACTGAACCTATTATCCGTTCCGACTCTATTTTTGTCTAAAATGGAATCACACCATGAGTTAAAGAATCAGCAGGCATTGCAGATTTTCAGCATAAAACACATAATACATTAACAGAATAAAACTATACATTTCGTTCCTAGCTACTCAAGAACGGGAGAACTACCTACCCAGGGATATACTGGATTACATAGATTACATCTCAAGTAGAAAGAAATCCTAATGTGCTAGCACATGGAAAAAATATTTAGCCAGTGTATCTAAATTTATATGTCAGTAGGAGGCCTGTGAATATCCCTGATTTTGCTGCAAGTCTTGTGACTTTCTATTGCATTCCTGAAGAATTATTAAAGGGAAAGGAAAAAAAAATAACGGAAGGTGGGATGCCTTAGGTTACTGTAAAGTTGTAAATAGAACATTATTATTCAGATACAGTAACGTAATTCCAGACTTCATTTTGAAACAACCTGTGAACTAAGGTTTGCACTTTGTTTGCAACAAAGTAAGGGAGAAAAGTCATGAAAGAAATTTGTTTCATCTGTAACTTTCTAGTACTTCTCCAATTTGCACAGATTTCTTATTACAGCTACAGGTAATTTTACTATATTAAGCTTTAGCTGCATTCAAGGTTAAGACCCACTTGCAATACCTCCAGAAAACCCCAACCAACCAAACCCCAAACCCCACAGTAATTGCAACCCACTTCCCCCAGCTCTTATCGTCTGCAGGGTTTGCTTCATTATCTGTGAGGAACTCTGAAATTAAGGGCAGCAGGAGCACAGTAGAGTTCTGGAACTGCCTGTCCCTATACACGAGCATCCAGCATGCTTAAACTGTTCCTTGTGCTGAGAACGTCTGTGAAAACCACAGTAACCATCTCAAGCCATTTCAGCTCTATATTGCAGATAAATAATATGAATTTGCATATCATTAAGTTACAAAATGCCCCAGAAAGTTTTATGTCTAATAGATGTGCAGTCATTTGGAGGCTTTTGGAATGTACTTTGTGCATTCTTTAAGGCGGAGGATTTTTTTCTGTGTAACTTTAAAGGCTGCACTGCTTCCCCACTCACTTGTAGATATTCAGCTACTGTTTAAAAGAACCATTCGTGCTAAGGAGGCATGGCTTTCAGGCAGCTACACCTGAAATGGCATTCTTGACAAAGAGAAAAAGATATGCAAGATTATTTCCCACCAGGTCATGCTTAACACAGAATGCATTTGACCTGAAGGAAGCAGAAAGCTTATGGATATAAAGCTTATACTATGACTTTCATTCCCGTGGATGAGAACGTACACTTTTTGGGAACACACGCATTGCCAAGGCACACATAGAAATAAACATGACACTGAGAGCAAGCCTCTGACTTCAGCTGTGAAGAACAATGGCAAGAGCAGTTACAAATCCAATTAGTGATAATCTTTGGACTTTGAAGGTCTAGCAGATACTTCAAATGTAGCTGAAGAGGTCTCCTTCACACTCCCCTCCACCACTTACAGAAGGCACAATCACTGGCTACAGAATCACTCTGGATTGATTCACGTTTGCGATGGAAACGCTGACCAATCTTCAGTTACAATATATGCTGTACACCCATATGAACTCCCACAGGGATTAACTGCTTTATGATGAGATTACCACAAACTAAATAATCAACGCACTTCTAATTGCAAAGGTTTTATCAATACTACCTGTTGGCTGAGTTTTTTAAGGTAAGAGATAACACTGTAACTAAGTCCACAATCTAAATTATCTGATATCAGATTTGGAGCTCCCATCATCCTTAGGGCTTTCTTTAATGGCTATAAGGAAAACAAAATACACAATAGTAAGAGAATAAGTCTTTAAAAAAAAAATTTATAAGATCAATTACAGGAAGCTAAGGCACATGGATTAGTGCTCTAGCTTTTCCACTTTTGGCCACTAAAATTCCAGTCTATTCAGATAACATGTGACATGAGTTTGGCAGTCTAACTAGCTCGCAATGGACGGTATGCCACATTACCACGACACCACACAGTGTGGGGCCACTGGCAACTTCCACTCAGAGGCTCAGTACCAGAATAGCCGGGATGATGCAAGTCCATATTGAGGTGCATTGTCCAAGCTACACATAAAAGGTGACACGGTGCCTCCCCCCACCCTTTCTTTGGCCCAGTCAGTTTGCTTTGTAGCAGCTTCCCAAGTTCTAGCACTTCACCCATGTTAATAAACAAACAAATCTGCATTTTCTCTATCATGTTACAAAAATAATGCCCAATTTGGTTTCTCTGAACAATCTGAAGTACTTTAGATCAAAGCTTATTTAATATTTAATGAATGGAAAACACATTTAATATCTTAATATAGTTACTATTACTCAGTATTACTAAAATTTTATCTCTTTAAAATGTTTCACCTGATCTACATACCTCTGCAAAGCAAAATGTTTACTACCTAAAATGTCATCATAATTAGGTAAACAAAATTTACTAGGAAGAGGTATGATGTACAGGAGTCTGGTCATACCAGCCATTATACCCAGGAAGATGAAATGAGAAAAGGAACATACCAGTAAGTAGTAAGGAGGCATGGTTTTTAAGTAGTTGTCAAAAGCCTGTCGCCACTTCAGATTTGGCTTAAGTTTGTGAACCTTAAACAAGTCATCTGCAAGAAGGAAAACAACAGAACAGGGTTTCATTTATATAATCCCAGACGATCAGCTTTATCCAAAATTCAACGTGCCAAGTTTCCCCCCCCTTTTCTTTTCCCTCCACCTATTTCCCAATGGGGCTTCCCCACAAAAACCAGTCTTAACCTCAGGTTGGAAGGCTTGTGAACCCCCAGGCCTAGCTGCAGCAGACAATCCAGACCAAGTCCTCATTACAGGCAAACTTACAAGGTACACCAGCCTTAACTACCACACACAACTACCAGCAGCGTGAAAGGTGTGTCAGATCCAGCTGTTAAGAATGTCACCTCCCTTGCATCGTCAGGGACCCCCTCTATCTGATTAAACCAAACAACACTCATTTGGTTCCATTTCCATTTTCAGCCCAGCCTTCTCTCGTTCAACCTGTATGATGAATACTGGTCTCCATTAAAAACGTTCTTGGGCATCAAAGGGAAAGAAAAATAAACACCAGAGCAAGGAAATCTTTCTGGTCAGCTTTGTGGGACTCTGCTGCCAAGAGGAGCAGCTGATGAGAAGGTGTGTACCTCCAGCCAGAGCAACAAACTCAGCCCCAGATACAGACAAGAGACAGGAATTAGCTACAAAAGCCGCTACCCTCTAAAAGAAGGGTAACCAGACAGATTATTTCCTTTGGATACTGTTTTAGAAATACCTTGCTTGCTCTAGAGGTGTGCATGTTACCGTTTAGGAATCACCAAGCTGAAGCATGTACCTATTTGCTGCGCACACTATGAACTGTGACAGTGATCTCTAACCATCAAAACTGAACACGGTATGCTGCAACGTATCATTTGAAATTATAAATTATCAATTGAGATCAAGTTTCTCCTTAACAGGGCTGTAACACACTGGCAAAGTGAGGCTGATGGAAGGATATGCGGGACTGGAAAAAGAAGTGTCCAAAAAAATGAGCTGGGGAGAGCTGCGGGAGACAGAGATGCACAGCACAGGGTGTGCGAAAGACAGATGCAGCCAAGAAAATAGTTTTCTCCAGATTGAGCTTTCAGGAAGACGTATTTGGAGAAGCAAATTTGACTTGCATAGGATTCTGCACAAATCGAACAGATGTTAAGATACAATTTTCCCAGTTCTCATAGGCAAGCTACACTTAATTACAGGTACTTTCCAATCTAAATGAATTCCTTATCACATAAAAAAAACACACTACAGATGCTAATTGTTCTCTTTCCTGGCCTGAAGGAAGCAGGGTGGATTTAAGAGGACAAGTTAGAACTCCATTTAAAATACCAAACGTTTAGCACTATTATCCTAAAGAATCTGTGATGGTATCATGACATATGGCAAATATAAAATAACATCCATTCTCATCTTATAAGCTTATTAGCTTTTTGTAGCAAAACGGAAGTTAAACTATACCTCTCTCCCAAAATTAAAAAAAAAGAAGTGTAAAATACTTAGTATAATGGTATGTCCTAATACTTTAAAGTCTCTGAGTTGGTTATGCATGAGTACAGCTTGAACCTTAAACCCCTTATCAGCACTTTATTACTGTCTCACACCCTGCACCGTGCAAGTTGCACCAGTGCATAAGCCCTGCAATCTGACAACACAGCCACTTTCCAACAGCACAGCGAACCATCATTCTTAATCCTGACCAGAGCCCAGAGCCTGAGAAATCACATGCAGAAGCACCTCCCTGACCTTTTGCTATCCAAGTAAAAAAGTTCTCAAATCTAAGCAGAGCTTCCACAAAGATTTGTCTATTTAAAATGAAAGCCTCCCCACAGCACAAACTCACTGCAGGAACTCCTGCCCTCTACAAGGAAGATGGTCGTGGTGGGAAGCTCAACCACATGTTTCAGAGAATGTCACCTTTAACATCTTACCTGCCTCTATCACAAGAGTTTGAGACGTACACTCTCAGCAGATTGCAACACAGGCACTTGAAATGGACTTTTTCCACCATGCCCTGGGCCGCACATGATCATTTATATAAGTAAGCAAACAGTAACCCAGTTAACTATGTGCTTCATAGATTAAATCACAATCTTTTGTAGATAAAATTCAGAAGTATTGAAAATATCCTTTCATAAATTAGTTTTAATCCAACCTATTTGTTGTCAAGATACTGCTCTCTGTATTGTCCTCTCCATGCAGAATACTTTTTATTTCTAAACTCAAAGGGAGCTAGCAGCACTGGATAACTGGAAACACAAAATTAAAAAACACTAGGAAAGGGCTACAAGCTGCAACAATTCAAGAGATCAGGTAAAACTATAGACAGACCAGTTAATTTAAAACAGTGTTGCAAAGTCATTATCCACTACAGATGAATGTACAAAACAACCGAAGTGTGAGAAACAGGATACCAATGCACATACTTGATACCCAGTACCACAGAAGGGGGCTTGGTGCACTCTCAAGCTCAGTGGACAGTTGAAAAAAAAAAAAACAAAAACCAAAAAACCCAAAACAAAACACAACTCTCCCCCAAAAGATGTGAGAGAGATAATAGTCAACGGGTCATTTCAGTAGTTCAGGTGGAGCCTAATTACAGGAAGAATTAATGTGTCAAGTCTAGTTGTGAGTGACAGCCTGTACCATGCAAAGCAAAGTAAAAACTGGAGTTTTTTTTCCTTTTTAATCACCATTAAGTTCCACCTGAGAAATACACCACCATTCCCTGCTGGCTCCTATAATTCTCTGCACTTTCTAATGCCACTGCGCTAAAAGATGTACTCCTTTGTTTTAAGCAATAGAGACTCATGATTTTACATTGACAGAAACATTCCTTCCCTGCAAACAATCTAGCCAAAGATAAGGTACTACTATGTAAAATAGTATCCACTGGTAAAAAGCTACTGTGGCATACTTTTTCATTGACACAAAATGTTTGTCTCCCCCTCCCAGTGCCACAGCTTGCTACATTCCCGTTTGTGAGAAAGACAGCACTGGGTTTCCAAAATATCAAATAATTACTTGCAGGTTCTCTCAAGGAACCTGTGAAACAATCAAAAGAAACTGTCCATGTTGCAGTCCTTCATGAGCAGACAGTTTCTAAATGCTCAGACTTCTGCATATTCAAACCCAAAGAGAAAATACCGACCTTCTCATGGTATTTTCCCCGTGGCTGTTTCACTACTGCTTCTGCTGACATTCCCAACAGATAATCACTGCCATTGCCCAACAGCACCTACCCCCCCGCCCTGTGATCAGCCAAGAGAACATCCCCAGCAAGGCAGGAGCATCCAGAAATAAACCTCATCTTTGCTAAGCTCTCTCTCTAACCCCTTGTCGGACCTGTCTGTACAACTGTTTTTAAACAGAATACCTGAAGTACAATAGCTTTGCTGGAATCAGTTAATGGCAACGATCCTTCGAGAGAACACTTCTATAATCCATGGGTAATAACATACTCAGCATCAGAGCACATCAGCATCTACCTGTGAAATGTTCTGTCTACAGAGGTCTGCCTCTCACTCAGCAAAAGAAAGCCAAAAGGAGAACTGCACCCCAGCCCTGCAGTTGTCCAAGCAAACCTCCACCTCAAGTTCATCTGATGCTTTCCCGAGCGAGCAAAAAGAAGCTGCTCAGCTCATCCCACATGGTCTTACCTTGGTACAAAATCTAGAGACCAGAATTTTTGTCAGACAAGCCACAGTGCATGGGGAAGGTTAACACATGGACTGTGTGGCTACACTGCTTTATGAAGTACCATTAATTGGCTACTTTCCTTACAAAGCTTCAGATTCTAAAAGCAGACCCATTACAAGCAAGGAGAGGCTACAGCATTCCCAAATCCACACTCACATAAAATGAGATGTAAATCACCAGATCTAGAGGACGTGATACAATTTCTCTCCTTCAGTCAGGGACCGCTACAACTTGTTTCAGTTTGCTCAAGTATCACTGCAAGATTCTTTGTGCATCCCTATCTTATCTGTCGTATAGGGCTGTCACTTACATATTTTCCAAAAATAGAATTACAACTTCTCCTGCTCAAGAATGCAAGAAAAACATAAAAATGCAAGAAAAAAAATAATTTCTGAAGCATCTTGCTATCCATTTACAAGGCTGAATGCACATAAGCCACTGGATAAGACAGTAAGAAAAAATACAGTTGTTGAAGCAGTTTTGGCTTTGTCTAATGAGTCACTAGAAGGAAGGGAGAGGGATTATCTGCTGTACTATCCCAAGGTAAGTCCCAGCTCTCCAACAAAGTATATACCAGTGGAGCAGTGAGTGATGCATCAGTATGGGTGGTAGGGGCTGAACAAGGCAGACTTCTGGGTTTGGAAGTTTTCACATCCTTTTTAATGTGGGTGAGAGTAATCAAAGATTGGTATTACACCCTCAAATCAGTCCTTGACTACACCACCAGTAGCCATGCATTAAGACAGACACGGGGAGAGTTTAAAAACAGAAACCACCACTATCTACAGAGACAAACACAGAGTCAGTGTTTTTCAGAACTTCTGTAAATAATTTAACAGGTTTGCTGCTTATCATCTTGGTCACTTTTCTGTAGTACTAAGTAGAAAAGGGCAGATCTGCTTCTGTGTTTTATATTCATTCCACCATGCCTTAGAAAGACCAAGGATAAACATAAGTCCTGGAAGAAGATCTGAAGATCACACTTTCTGCATGCATTCGTGTTAGTAACACAGGATGTACAGTATTTGCGTTCTAGAGAAAACATCCGCTTTACAACTCAGGCAACACGGAAGCCCTGCATTTCCCTTTAAACAGCCTTCAGAAATTTAAGACATGGGATACCAGGTGAGTAAATGGCAGAGCAGCACTGCCCATACTGAATAATGCCTTGCTCCAAAGAGTAGGAAGAGCCTTACACCCTGGCAAAAAAGGCAGGGGGAAGACAAGAGCTGCAAGGGAAGACGCAGTAGACCTGCAAATGCCAACATCAAAATGAACAGGGAAATTCATTTGGTATCAGTGATGGCTTTTCAGACAGTGGATCTGCTGCAGTAATTCAGTAGCCACAAACTTGCAGAAACTCCAATTTCATCTAGAAGTATCCTTCTTGCACACTTTGGGATAATTGCTAGGCTAGAGGGATGACTATATAAGACATACTCAAAAAGCAAGTCTTTTTTGTTGTTATGACAGGATTATGAAAAAGCAATCCTGAACTCTGTTGTGGGTTTTGTCTAGAAATGAATGGAAAAATCCTGTGTTAAGACAGTAAGAGTCACCATTAATTTTCTTGATCTTCACAGTTATTCTGTCTCACTAAAACATACCTACAAAAAAAAAACCCAAAAACAAAAAACAAAAAACCACAAACCAAAACAAAAAAACCCATCCAGAACAAACAAAAAAGCCTTACAGCGTCTGCAACTAGAAGGGTTAGTAGCACCCAGGAATCTCTTCTCTCTGCCGTCACCTTTATGCCAGAACCAAATAACCACAATTATTATGGCAGTTATTCACACAGCACCTTTTCATACCGTCTTTCCTGTAGAAAGTAATTTCATTGTGGGAGAAAAAAAAACACTGGTCCTTTGGGCAGGGAAGAAGTGTAGGCCGTTTCACTGCTCAGTTCCTCCTTACTGCTCTAAACCGTCAGAGAATTCCCTCTTCCCAACACCCGTGACAAGCACTGCATATCTCATCTTCCAGTAAAAAATTAGCTGCTGCAAGAGCAACTGCAAAACCTGGATACACCACACCCTAAATGAGGGAAAAGAATGGAGGTTGAAGCTTACTCCAGGTTAAGGAAGAGGCTACGAGTCTAGGAGGTGAACAGCATCAAACATGCACTGGAAGCAGGTAGCTCTCCTCCTCTGCTGGAGAGAAAAAAAGGGAGAGGGGGTATGAAAATCCTCTCCTCCCAAATTATGTTAAAGAGTTTGCAACATTCTCTACTCTCTGATCTCCATTACTTTATAAGTCTCAAACTAAGGCAGAAGACCAACCATTATTGTTTTTCTTTTACTCTGAAGCATCTGCATGGGCAGTCCAATGGCAATTTATTACCTACCTAACAACGGAAGTAAAACAGGGTAGTTGTAAGGCATCACAAAGAGGTTTACACAGGTTAAAGTAGTGCTTGCTTTTAAATACCCGAACGGGTGGCCAAGTTCGCTGTATTTTCCACTGCTGCTCACAAATACCTGATCAAGAATAAAGAGATATCACTGTATTAAAAAGATATGAAGAATATTAAGCATGGAGCATTTAAAAATTAAAATCAATCTGAATGACATTGCACTAAGGCAATAAATTATCAAAAGCAGCCAAATTTGAGGTCGTACATATCAGGATGAGCATGCACTTACATTCGACAGTCACACAAAGCGGAGACACCCAACATGGAGTTCCACAACAGCCAGTGTGGAAATGCTCTTCCAGCATCATATTTAGTGCTTTAGTGAAACTACTTTGAAGTCATGCTCTAAAAAGTTTTGTTAATTATTTAAAATGGGTTAGAGGGCATCTGTTAAGGGTTACATTAAAAAACCAATATATTTTGAGATTAGTATTCTGATTCATACAACAGCACGACTCAAATTTACAACATTGATAAATCTTTTTAAGCATAGAAACTAAGCAAAACAAACAAATATTCAAGAAACATCTTTCTGTTATTCCAAGCACCAACATTCTTAACATTGACTTTCTAAGTGTGTATGTATATGGGGGTATTAACCTTGGAAGGCAATACATGCAAAGAGCTATTTATTCTTATTGGGACGGTCAAAATAACACACATATAACCCAAAAAAAGCAAACCTTGAAGTAAAAAGGAAGTTTTTCCCCCTATTTTTTGGAAGCATAAGGAACAGGGTTTATTACATGGTTTCTATGACATGAGCCTATTTCTCTACTTTCCAAGGGTCTGACATGTAGCTGGGAGAAGAAAAGCTGTTTTTGAAAAACAACCGAGTAATTATAACAACTTTGGTAAATAATGTGCCTATGAATGCTTAAAGGACATTTTTGTCTTCTGAACATGCATACTGTATTTCCAGTTAATTTGTAGTATTTGTTAGGGAAACAGAAACATGAAAGAGACACTTCCAAACCCTTCTTTCCAACTAAAGCATCATACTAAGCAAACTCCTGGTGTACGCGTTACGCTATTCTTTACAAGAACACCATTGAGAAGGGAATCACAACCCTTATTTTATAAAAGATGCAGAAACAACTCACTTATCCAAAAATCTCAAAAAGGAGCATGTGACAGAAGATTTCAGCAACAGAATTTTGACCTCTCCAAGGCCAATCTAGTCAACAAGATCAACAGCTCGCCATTCAATTCCCAGAAGCAGTTTCAACCATCTAGTGGTAATTATTTGCAGCTGTTGATGAGGTAACATGATAGAAACTAGCACTAGACTTTCCTTGTAAGCAAATGGAAGCCTACAGAGAATTTCAGTTTAGAGGAAAATGGAACCTGCGGGACACATTTCTTATAAAAATGAGATGGACCTAGGAACAGAATTAAATGAGATTACAAATCTTGTAGAAGGAACGCATTCTGCCTCCTGACAATTCTATTAGAAAGGAGGTAAGGGAAACCTGGATACGTTTCTTCTCATCAACCGCAGAGTCTGCAACCAGACCCCCAACTCTCCAGGCTTAGAGTGCCGTAGGTCACCCATTACATTTCCAGAATCAAATAAAGTGTAAATAGGATAAATACCTGCCAGCAGGTATGAGGAGACTTTCGTTCCAAGATGTACTGTGTTAAGGGTGAAGGCTCAAGCTCGTACTTGTCAAAAGGAAGCTTGTCTATTACCATCGGCTCACAATCAACACAGGAGAACCTCACTACAGGGTGAGCTGTGCGCGGAGGCTGGAAGGAAGGGGGAAAAAAAAAAGATACCCATTGTCTGATATTTACAGTAAAAAATCAGTTCTCTTAAAAGGATTCATATGCATGTATTATACCATCCCTACAGGCATAAACTTTCAGTTTCTACAACTTCCTTCAAGAGAGAAGATACAAGCTCCCACAGTAGAATACAAATCAAATTAATTCTGTAACTTAAAAAAAAAAAGAGACACACGCAGAGAGAAAAACAGGGTTAATATTCTACTATTTATCTTGATATTTAAAATCCTCCATGCCAATCAGCCTATAATATCACAGCTAGGTTTAAAGAAGAAAAACTTCAACCCTGCTTCCCAGCTTGATGTTCACAGAACTACAGATGTGAGACTGTGCTCACTTCACAAAGGATATCACAAGATATTCCCCGTGAAAACTCATTTTTTTTTCCTTTTGAATCACAGGGGAGAAAAAAACCCAGTACCTTCAGCACTTGCAAACATGCCTAACAAAAGAGAGCTGTTTAGAAAAGCTAGTAAGGCATGCCAAATGTATGATCATTTCAGTAAGAAAAGGAGGAATGAATGTTTGTTTCCCCTCCTTTTTCGAATAGGGTAGCTCTTCAATTTCAGTTTTAATTCTTCCTGCTAATTAAAGACTCCATACACAAAGTAATACTAAGCAGAGAAAACATGGTTGATCTATCAAAAAAAAACCCCAACCTTTTACCATGTAAACGTATTTTATAAAGCTTTAACTAAAATTTAATAGGTTCCCTATAATTTGTGGTATGTGAAATAATTTATAATTAAATTTTATAATCTTTAAAAAAAACATTTACTAACTATATACATTAACTAACCATATAAAAAAACGTAGACCTTCCAGATACAAAAACCATCACTGCATAAAGTATCTACATTAAATTCTACCATTCTGACTTAAACGTAGTTTTAACTACCCTTTTAAAGTCAAGTCAGACTATATTAGTAAAAAGAAAAAAAATCCAAAGAACTACTTTAATATTAATTTTCAGTAGTTGTAAAATCTTTTTTTCAGTTCTTAGTTTACTTACCAGTGTTGGTGAATTCTGATCAGGCCAAAAAGATTCTGGGATTGGCCAATGCCCAACAGGAACACCAGTTTTAGGGTTAGGCCGTACGTAAATGAGTTTATGACAACTATGCCACGGTTGAGAAGCAAATGAATTGATGGGCCTGGATGAATCAATGAGTCCATCTAGAATTTAAACAAAGCAAAATAACAACAACAAAAGAAAATAAAAAGCTACGTGAGTTCATGTGCCTCCCAGCAGCTGTATTAGCAACCATCAAGGTGTTTCACTACAACTGCTTCAAAGATATACAGATCTTTACAGCAGTGGTTGAGGAGAACGTACACATTGAAATGTAAAACAGCATAACCTGAGAAACAATGAGAGCATTTGCTCATATCTACCCTTCTGCTCCTGCGACACAGATTAATTAGCGCAGCAAGGCATATTCACATATTATGGAAATGCTATTTCCTTATGCTTACTATTTTGACATAGACCTGATAGGCAACAGCAAATCTATCAGTTTGAGTTCTGCTGCACCTGGAAAGACTGGTAATTTGCATTTAAAGCCTTCCTACATGGGATGCAAAGCTCTCTGACTGGTGCTGCCACCAGCGGAAACTGAAAGCGAAGTTTCACAGAAAATTCAGATTCATCTTGCAGGAGCAGCTTTTGTCAGCTTTTTAATTAGTAAGAATTCACAGACCACTTAAATCTCACTCTCTACTGGAAGGATCAGTGTTTTCCGCCAGTCTGCTGCAGTGTACCAATATAGACTCCCCTTCACACTCAGGGCAAAGACATTTGCAGCAGGTCAGAATCTCAGCATTGGGTTTTAAGTACTACTCTTCAAAGCAAATGGAATGGCACAGATCACCTATTTAAAGACTCTTCTTCACTGTACAGGTGTTTTACAATACTCGTTTTTCCTGCTTTAGATAGCTGGCCGATAATACTATGCAGAACACCTTTCACATACGTATCAGTTTGGTTTCTCTGCATTATATGCACAGTGATTTTTCTAGCATTGTTAAATCCCATCAAATTTGTCTCTAGTTTAGGACTTTCTCAGTTCATTTAAAGAAGGAAATTCTTGGTATTTTTGTACATTCATATCCACAGTGCATTGCTATTTAAGTGTGACAAAAATAATAATTAAAAAAAAAAAAAACCAACAACAGATTTCACCAGCCTTTTCAACACATGGGAGAATATGGAGAATACTTGGACCAGCAGAGAGACAGGAATTTGCTGAGGTGCTGCCCTGCAGAACATTACAGGAAAGCCTTCAAATAAAATGGCATTTAAATAAGCAAAAAGAGGAAAAAATATATATGCAGCAAGAAAAAGGTGATTCAAAAAAATGAAAGCAGGAATAAAGCTGGCTATGCTGGGAGGCTCAGGGCATCCTATTATGCTTCTGACATTCCAGGAACATCCTCATTTCTTAAACATGAACTGGTCAGGGTCAGGTCTCTATCCTTCCCTTCAACCATGAATTTCTGCACATCTGATAAACTGCTCCATGTTAAAAGTGTATTTTCCTCTCCCCTGTTATACCCTTGACTCACTGCTTGCAAAATAATTCCTCGTTCTCTGCACACAATTCTTTGCTTGCAGCGAAGAATATTCAACTGAATCTTACTGTGTTGTGATCAATTAGCAGAATTAAAATGTACAGAAAATTAAGCATTGATATTACTTTAGAGATGTTTAAATACACTAGTCCTGGATTTAATTATTTTAAAACCAAGTTTTGACAACACTGTAATTCAAACTTTACTACAAACATTCACTTCCCTCAGCACCCCCCAGAAAAGAGGACATTTGTGCGCACACAAAACGTTTCTTCTTGAACATTAGGGAAAAAAAAAAAAAAAAATGAAAGTTACCATACCTTCTCCAATAGGAGCTGGGTCCGGTCCTGACTTTTCAAAGTTAATAACAACTCCACTTTGGACTTTTTGAACCAGAGATTCTAAACATTGATTCAACATCCTCTGTGTCCGAACACAGTAAGAACGACCTATGCAAGACAGAAATTACACAGGGGAAACACAAAAGTTTTTAAATAATTCTCATTAAGAAAGATTTTTTTTTTAATGTAAGTCACACTGCCAAGGCTTTCAGTTTTATCCAAAATAGCAACAAACTGTACAAGTTTATGTAAAAGGCAAAATAATTCTCAAATGCAATACGAGCAAGGGCAAAAAAACCCACCCCAACCTGCAGTGTTTTTACTGATCAATAAAAAAGCCAATTAAAGCTCATCAGGCTGGTCCAAGGCCAAATTTGCAAACACCCTAAAGACAGCCCGATTTCACCAAATCTATGTAACCTATCTGCATTTGTCTACCCAAACCTTCCCAGTTCCTATACACTCCCAAACTTCCCTCTTCCACATGTTTTCTTTCAAGCACCAATTAAAAAAAATTAATCTCATGAACATCTCAACAAACAGGCTGCAGAATTAATTATTTTAAGATTAAATTTAGCTCATTAGCTCTGCAGCAGAACTAACATCTCAATAATACCTGTCCCACTCAATTCAACCTTTAAATAACAAATCTCATGACTGAGCAAAGTCAACCTCTGGAAGGATAACCTAAGAAATTTTACAATCCTTCCTACTGGTGCATTAAGAAAGTTCTCTCACATCTAGGAGATTTGAAATAGGAATACGGTTTAATTTTTAAGTTCTCCTGTCTTACTGGAAATCAAACTCAGAAAACAACACATGGATTCACATGGATACCGAGTCATTCAGATGGAGAAAACAGCAAGTGAAGTTGAATCAAAGGAAAAGAAATACTTTAAAGGAAATACCAAAATTGAACCAAAGCAAAGTAACATCCAGTTACCTCCTGTCACTTCACACATCTGTGTGATAGCAGATTCATCAGTAGGCACACTCCCAAGCTGCTCTGGTTCAGCAGAGGCAGCTCCTGGCAAACGCAGCACTAGAGCAAACAGTCTTTGATCCCAACGAAATGGTTCTTTGGTTAGTTCACTTCCAGGCAAAGGAGAATTCAAAGGAAGATGAAGCTGGTAAGGAAAGATTTAAGATCATTTTAAAGTAGTTAACAAACCAGTACTCAAATTTATTTATTACTCTACATTCTCTCCTATCCACTAACTTATCTGAAGTTATATTCTAGAAACCCACGTGAGCTACGGCTGAGCAATGACAGCAGAGCTAGTTCCTGTTCTCTATTATAAAATAGAACGATGAAGCAAAAGTACTATCAGCAGGAAAAAACAATTACCATTAATCTTAGCATAATACCAACTCGCAAGATCATAATTTGAAAGCATTTAATGCAAGGTTACCTCTTCTTGAACTCCAGCCGTATTTGTCAGCTTGTTTCCATCTGTGATGGTAATCAAAATAGATGGCTCCAAAAAGAATGGATTCCTTCCCTAGAGTCAAAAGCACAGGAATGCTAAGAGTAATCAGTTACAGGCTTATATTTTTGTCATTATAAAATAAACAACAAGATAAGCAATCTTTCAAAATAATCCTGCCATTTTCTTTCAATGTGCGGAGCCATACAGAACTACAGAAGATGTGCTACTCTGCACTCACACACCTACACACTACGGATTTTCAGAATTACTAGTCGTCTTCTCCTCCATTACAAAACCTCTCTAGTAGCCTACAAAAGCAGTATATGAATTGGTAATAAGACAGAGAACTCAGGATTTCATTATGACAGTGGGGCAAAAACCAGAGTACTTTTAACCAGACTCTTCAGATGTGAGAGAGGGGAGGTCAGGACACTGACTAAGAAAAAAGTGCTAGTATATTCCAGGGTATGTTGAGTAAATGTAGTAAGAAAGGAAAAAAAAAAAAACCCAATCACTGAAATCCCACCTCCACTATAATTTCAAAAAGCAGAAAAAAATATACAAGACCAAAGACTATAAATAGATTTGTTACCTGTCCATAGTTGTCTATTCCAGACACTAATCTATTAAGATTTAACAAGTCAAACGATGACCTGAGTGCCTGACCAAGGGTTGTTAGTCCTGAAGCCTGAAGATTTTTCAGTTCATTCATAAATGTTGCATGGTTTTCCTTCCATCCAGCCTATTAAATAAACCAAAAAAGCTTATTAGTTATTTTAGCAACAGACTACAATCAACCGCAAATTGTCATTTATCTCCCTTCCCATCAAAAATTAGATTATATTCCTGCTGAATGGATATGCTGTATCATTTACACACTACACACATCTAATCCATGTATGCACAGCTTGATGTGAAACATCCAGTTAAGCCTACAACGGGAGACTCACAACACACATGCATTCAAAAAAATTTGCAAATGCCCAACTCTGTCGAAACTGCTGTAAAAGTGATGTAATAAACTGAAGTATCTGGATTAAACACGTGAATATGTTGTTAGAAGAAACTGTCAAGATTTGAAAAGCAGAAATGCAGTAACAGCAATGATAAAACTAGGATACAACCAGCATGGTATTTCTTCTTAATCTAACATATACATATCTCCCTTTCATTCCTTCCTCCATAAATTGAGGCTGGAAGAAAAAGACAAATTTGTAACATACTGATGCAGGAGTCAAAAAGCACTTGAGTCTCAGCATCACAGCCTGAAATTTTGTAGGTCATGAAAAAAGCTGTTGTTGCTGACAAAGCCTGCAGAACATTCCAAGGAACAGCAAAAAGCGATGAGGATGGATCAGCCCTGCCAAGTACTCTGGATCCTACAGTAAGCAGGGTTAACACCCTTCAGCATCAGCTGTGATTCACGTACCCTTCTCTTAAGAAGTGGTATGCTGCAGATTTTAGAAGCTATTTTAGAAAACACTAGCTCACAGGGAATCCGTGCAGGATTTAAGCCACCTCAGCTAAAACTCCAGATATTCACACAATTATCAGCCTTGCTATCACAACGTGCTCTCCAAACCATTCTTGCAGTAAGCAAGCAGTTATTCACCCAGGCTCCCTACCATCTGGCACCGGAGACTTTCCTGTGCTCCACAAGGAATCCCACTTGACACAGATACGGACAGAATCATTGCAGACAGTCTGACTTGTCCTGGGAGAACTACCCCAGTGCACTGGGCTCAGCAGCAATCACCTGCTGACTATGCCACGCTGTGCAAGAAGACAAAAGGCCAGAATTTTTCTGTCCTTTTTAACCCTCTGCCAATCTCTACTACACACTGTCGAGGTAGTCATAGAACTGACAAGTTCAGAACCATAAATGAATACAAGTATGGAGTACAAAGGAAGGACATGAGATGGTTAATGTCCCCACTGAGTTCTCAGGCCTACGCTAGGAGGGCTTCTTTGCAGAATGAGGAATCATAAGGAAATTCAAATCATAAGGAAATTCAAATCATAAGGAAATTCAACAAAATCAGGTTTTGGTCAAGTTTAACTCCCTGACCCAGTTCTTCAGGCTTTACACTAATTAGCGCAGAGTTTTCTCTCTGTCTCCCTTGCAACAGGGCAGAGAAAGAACAGACTTTCAACAGGCCTGGCCAAGCTTTATCACCAAAGTGCATGTGAAGCTCAAAGGAGCAGTGTAGTGCAATCAGCCAGGAAATCCTCAGTAAACCTCCCCCCCTCCCTTGCAGCCACAGCTCAGCAAAATACAGCATTTCATCAGCTGAGCCCCCCACTCCCCATGCAACGTCAGCCCCAGACAAGGATAAAGTACAAACACAGGGTCACTGCTTTGCAGTAAAAGTGACTTAGTTAATGATCTTTTTCTTTTTTCCAGAGCAAAAGTACACCAAATCCCAACAAGATTATTTATTTTTATCCTAAAGAAAAAAAGAGTTTGCCTTAAAACAATTTAAAGTGAACAATTACAAAAATCTTTTTGTATGAATTCTGTGACCCATTAGATGCTCTGGCTGGTAAAAATACCTATCCGATTAGCCCAGCTTCATGGGAATAGTCAGGCTGTAGTTCAAGAACTGTTTTGCAGGGAAAGACTGATGCTTGAGTTACTTTGTTGCAAAAGCACATGGTGGGGAATAAAACATTTACAAAGGAGCCACTATTCCCAGACTAACTCTTTATTTGAACTCCAATGAATTTAAGAGTATTTCTTCATTAAATAAACAGTAACAATCTTCGAGATCCTATTTTCCTTTTATAAAAACATGTGCCTGGCCTCCAGCTCCTCCAGTGTTTGATGCAGCTGCAGTGGGGTCAGCTACCTGGAGAATATGCTGCTCTTTTCCCCCTGCAAAGCCAAGGAAGCCAAAGGTACAAGGAGCACCTCACCACCACTGGTTTGCCTTCTAAGAAATTGGTTTTTCATCCTGCAGCCTCTCACAGGATCTTTTCAGACAAAGCTGAGGAGAGCCGTACTTCTACAATAAACAGAGTTATCGTGGACGGTTTTCTCATCCAGTGAACAAGGGCAGCAAATCCCATACCCAGTTTTAAACAAAGGTCTGATTAGTTAGTGCAGTACATTCTTTAGCTTATGCCCAAACAAGCTTTTTGAACCAAAACGAGCGAAATTAATGACAAGAAGTTCTACTTCTGCAAAATGTTTTTTTTTCCAGAAAGGCTCTATAGCCAATGTATCTAAATAAACCTGTAGTTCAGGGACAGAAACTAAAGCCCCAAAGAACTCTGTAATACATTGTGCTCTCCACGTATATGATACAATCGTTCTTATGGCAGAATAAAGAGAATCAAGTACGTAATAAAGAGCATATGCATAATGAGTTCAACAAAGCACTTTAAAGTGATTAAATAATAATCCTTCCTCAATTCAAAATACTGCCACTAATGCTGCTTAGAAAAAAAAAAGGAGTGCTTTTATGTAGCACTACTTCTGTTCGTCAGTGGAAACACTAATGAAGGGGGAAAAAAAGCCCAACAACCAAAACAACCACCAAAACCCCACAACCTTAGAGGACCAAACACAAACGTACTCTACAAAACCTATGTATCCTCTACAGGTCAGTAATTAATAAGTTAGAACTAAACATTAATTATAGTTGTTTATGAACCAACTCTAACCTTGTGAGTAATTTCTCATCATCTTCAATATTACATTCCTACTTAGTCACTTTTATGCCCAGAATTTATTATTAATAGCAAACTCAGCAGCCTTTGTCTTGCCACTATGTTACTAGCTTCTCCTTTGATAATTTATATGAACAAATAATTTTAGCCTGTACACACATACCAAGAGACTTTCAACAATAGCTGGGAAAAAAACATGTACTATAAGTAATAAACCCATCCTGTTTGCTTATGCCAAGACCAGGCAAAAATGCAGTGTCATTTTAGCTTTCTGTGTTGACAACTGCAAGCTTTGGATGCCATCCTAGGGAACCGTGAGATCTGGACACACACCACCTTCCAGCTCCTGCCTTCAGCCTTCATAAACAAATCATACTGGGCGAAAAAAAAACACACTTAAAAAGCAACTTTTTTTTTTTCTGGTGACTTAGTTTTCAGACAAATCCATGCCCTGCTGCTCTATCTCACCATACAGCTACAAAAGTGTTTCAACTGCTTCAAGAAACAGGTAAGGTCAAAATTGCTTTTTTCAGCAGCAGATAGGCCCAGATTATCTAGAATTCAGACAGGTATCAAGGTTGAAAAACCTAGTGAAGAAGAGAAGCTTTTATTTACCCCAACCAGGACTAACTGAACATCAGAAGGAATAGAGCTGAGCAGCACAAGAATGTCTCATTCAGAATCAGTAGCTTAAAAATACCTTCAAGATATTGGAGAAGCAGCAGCAGATTTCTGTTGCCAAAGGCAGGAATGAACACCTAATGAAATGCTTGGGGGGAGCAGGGAAGACAGAACTGTTATCACACAAAAGAGAACAACATCAAAGTAAGAGTAAAACATTTCTGAGTTTTGAATATGTACCTAACATATACTGTATTCTCGGCTACACTAGTTAAGTGTCACACTTACTGGTGTTACTGTAGTTTGGTTGGTTTGTTGTTCAGGTTTGGGCGTTTTTCAAACAACATTGGTGGGCAGATTGGTTTTTTACAACTATTTCTTAGCATGGTTTGGTCAGGCTGCAGGGGGCAGAACCAGAGGTTGGATATTACAGCACAAGGTCCAAAGCAGGCTCTCCCAGTTTCACCAGCCCCATCAAGTCCAAGGAGACAGTGCTTTTGAGACCACAGGTCTTCATCTTTAGTGCTTCTCCAGACAAAGCCAAAAGACAGAACTGCTGAGTTTATGGTTCACTGGATTGCTTTCAGATTTGATTTAATTTGATTTAATAATTGTAACGTTACTAAAAATAATCTTCCAAGTAAGAAGACAATTTGCAATCTAGCATGCCAATCACAGCAGTCTGTGTTATAGTAAGTCCTCAATATTTATATAAACATACAGACTTACTGTTCTGCTAATATTTCCCTAGAAAGATTTTAGATATTACAACTTGTTTAAAGTATCTAAGTTTCTCAATAATTCAAGCTACTACTAAATCCATCTTAGGATATCCAAGATTAGTTCAAGATAACATGCCTGTGGCATTCCAGGCTGTCGGTAACATCCATTTGGAAAAAATAAGAAAAAAACATCCAGCTGCTGAAATCTGAAACCCCTCCTGCTGTGGAATTTCCAAGTGCTGGAAGACAGTGAAACCAGCAGAGCATTTCACCTTCCAACTCATCAGAATGGTTAACTTTTAAGTTACCTTTCTGTTCACGGGTAACCGTACACACAATCACCACTCAGACCCATTCCTGGCTGTGCACGAATCAAGCAGATGTTTCTTTTCCAGGGAACTGGAGTATTTTTTGGACCACTTACAATGCCAGAGACTGCTTCTCAAATGCCAAAGCATCTCCTCTTCTTTGTCATCTCCTGAAGGCAGCCCCAGCACTGTTCTGTGGGCTCTGTGCAGAGAATACCCTACACAACCTAGAGCCCTCTACCCCAGCTTCAGCTACTCTGCAACGGGAATTCTAGCGAACACCCAGGCTGTATTGGTCATTTCAGTTTTGCTACAACAAAACCCAGCAAAGGAGAGGTCCAAGTACCACATGTCTCCCTTCCCCATGAAGTACAGGGTTAAGCTACTTGTTGGTACAAAACAGTCAGTGCCTGTGCTACCCTCGTGGTTTTTATTTGATCTGCAGAGATCTACTAGTTAGAAGCAGCAGTAGAAGTGTGGCGACTATGCTATGAACATTGTATACAGTCCTGAAACAAGTCAACATCACACAACGTACAAACCTCACTCTCACAAGCATTCATCTGCACTGTGCAACAACAGGGCAGGAGGAATGTGACTTAGTCCTGTGACTAAGAGACAGTCACTGACTCCCCTCCAAACACTGATGAATGCCATTTTTGAGGCAGCAGAGCTGCCTGGCTGCAGAACACCTCCTCTCTCATTTCACTACCTGTTGCTCTCTACTTATTTTTATGCACCACACCATATCAAACAGCCCTTACTAAAGAAGCTGCCTTTGTTATTCTTGGCACGGGACAGCTTCGCAACAGCCATCTCCCAGCAGGTTAGCATACCTCCAGCACAGAACCACACTGGCACACAGGCCTGAAATCAGCTCTAGCAGCCAGGTAGTGTTGGACACAAGGAGCCGGGGTGGATCCCACCCATACTATCCTGGATCTGGGAACTTGGGAGTGCTGCTGGAGGTACATCACATCTTACATGTCTGATGCAGAGCTTGCAGAAAGAGAAGGAATGTTTCATGGGACCATGCCAGCTCTGTGCAATTGCTAGTGCCATGTTCAGCTCCCCAGCACCCAGTAAATAATTTATATTACTAGTTTTATTCCCCACTCTTTCAGTCTCCCCTTGCCTTACATAAGGGTTTGAAACACAGACAGCTGCTACCTCTGTGCTTTGCTGTAACAAAGTAAGATTCTAGGGCAACAGTGGATGAAAAGACAACTATCTTCAGCTTTTCACATGAAAATCTGCTTTTGCAAAGCAAAACAGGGACCAGAGTTTCAGGGTAAAATTCAGCTGTGACCCCGCTGCAGGCACAAGAGACACAAGCCCTGGTCACTCAAGCAGGTCTAATGCTGCTGTTTCCTATGAGATCAGCCTAACAAATAACCCACCTCTTCAGTTCTCATTTGAGGAGTATTTTAATGGACAGCAAATTCACAGGTTTAAACTACTTCCTCAATAAGCCCACAAAGCATTCAAGTACAGTGAAGAGTATACAAGAGCATCCATCACCTGATCCTCCTTATGTTAGAGCGAGTGAGCAACAAGTTAGCTTGTAAATAGCAAGTGAACTGTTCCTTCCTGTCAAGTTATTTTCACTGGTTTTGTAGGACACTCAAACAGAAACCTACTGGTCAAGTGCTTCTTGAAATCCAGAGTGGACTTTTTTAAAAAATTATTTTTTAAAAAACCACTTGTTCCCAAGTCCCAGTCACAGAAGTTTGACATAAGTAAAATATCTCCAAGAAAACAAGAGAAGCATAAACTGCTTCAGGACCTGAAGTGCATAGAAGATCCCCTTAATCACACACTTCTGAGCCGAACTTTCCTGCAGGTGCACCAAAAGACAACGTATAAAATAGACTGGAGCAGCTTGTTTTCTAAAGCATGTGTTAGTGAATGTAAATGATAGCTGAACTACATTCTAGTGTGATATGTAACTGCTATTGACAGGGAATTACATAGAAAAAAGTATTTCTCCATGGTATATAAAAAAAAAAAGAAATCAAAAACAATCCCACACCTTTTAGGAAACAAGCTCAGTCAAAACACACTATGTGGTTCATTGTCTTTTAAGAGGATTTTGACATTAAACAAGGTACAGAAATGCTCTTTCATCGAGAATTCGTTTATGTGAGAACAACTCATATTAATCTTTAAGTATACTATCCATGGAGAATGCTAGTAGAGAGGCTCTTAAACTCCAGTTACAAAATGAGCACTGGGGCCTGTTGTTAATGTCATTTATAGAGAAGCAGTACCTTCACCTCTTAGAAATTCTGTCAAACAAAGATGCTCAAAGCTGAAACTATGCTTTGAATCAAGCAATAATAATAATCAATGCCAAGCAAAAAAAACCGCCTACACACCTACACACCCGTTAAGCAGTATTACCTGCTACTCCTGCTTTAATTGTCTCTGGATTCAGCCTTTTGATTAAGAATATTTCATGTGTTTTGACAGCTACGCTCACCACACTTTCTGCTGTACGAAGATGAAAGGACTACAAATGAGGAAAGGAAAGTATAAATACCAAAGAAATTGTGGTATCACCATCTCAAAAGTATTCTTTTTTAAATAAAAGAACATTATCCAGTTAAAAAAAAAAAAAAAAGCAGTATTTCTGAGGACAACAAGCTAGGATGTTGCTGTACAGGGTTGAACCAGAAGAAGCTATGTTTCCCAGGACAGCTTAATGGAGAGGGAACACAGATGTAATCATACAGTTTGCAGCTCTAGTACAGTAAGCAAAACAAGAGGCTGCACGCTCTGTTCAGCTGCATAGCAGGCATTATAGGTGCATTTAAACTAAATGCTGTAGAAGGGACAACAGTTGAAGCATGGAGGTTTCAATCAAAAATTTGCATTTGCCCAGGGTGCCTGTTGCTCCCCTAGGCCAGTCAGCCCCCAGGTCTGTCCTCCTTTAGCCCTTCCTACTCCCAGCATGGCCAGAAAAGCCATAAGCAACAGCAAAGAGGTTACAGAGTCTGTGCTATCAGCACAGGGATTCTGCATGGTACATTTTTAGGAATAGAGTGGAATAGAATTAGGGATGATCCTTTCGATTTACAGCCCAGAACTAAGACGACAGCACAATCCACATTTTGAGTACTGTCACATTCCTCCCCTCTTCTTTCAGAAGTACATCATGGAACTAGCTCACCACACCAAAGATCTACATGCATTTCAAGTTTACTTTGAATCTCAAAGGTAACCAATCTAGAGAGGGTCATCTAATTAACAGAATTGTCCCAATTCACATCTCTCCTGGAGAAGAAAGGGCTCTGGGGAGACCTTATAGCAGCCTTTCAATAACTAAAAGGGGGCCATAGGAGAGATGGGGAGGGATTCTTGATCAGGGATTGGAGCGATAGGAGACAGCGGTAACAGCTTTAAACTGGAAGAGGGGAGACTTAGATGAGATCTCAGGAAGAAATTCTTTGCTGTGAGGGTGCTGTGAGACCCTGGCCCAGGTTGCCCAGAGAAGCTGTGGCTGTCCCATCACTGGAGGGGTTCAAGGCCAGGCTGGATGGGGCTTTAAGCAACCTGGTCTGGTGGGAGGTGTCCCTGCCCAGGGCACGGGGTGGGACTGGATGGTCTTTGAGGTTCCTTCCAACCAAAGCCATTCCATGATTCTGTGAAATGCTATCCAAGGTACTGCTAGGAAAAGGAAAGACAGACTTTAGGTCACAATTAATACACTCACTGAAGGAACACAAATTGAGAAAACTCAACTAACTACTCTGGAAAATACCGTCACTTCACTTTGAAGTCTCATACAACAAAAAAAATACGTTGGCAGAGTCACGGTGAGGTTTTTATTTTAGAGGAGAGTAAGTCACAGCTTCCCCCTGCCATCATGCGATTCAAAAGGTAACGACCTCAACTTCAGCCCCGTGGATGTGCTGGAGCACTCTCTGCCCCACAGCACCCTGCGTGCTCCTCCACATGCTGTTTCCGCTAAGGATGTGCTCACAGGGCACCCACCACCTCCCCAGCCCACGAGCACCAGGGCCTTCTGGCAGTGGCTGAAGGCACCGAGTGTTCTGCCTCAACAGATGCAGATTTTCCCACAAAGCAGAGGGCTTTTTCCCCAACCCTCTCCAATAAAAACCTACTAGCTCTACTGCTAACATGCTCTGAAGGCCAGTACTAATGCATTATTCTCACTAATAAGCAGAGCATAGCAACACCAGCTTAACCACACTGTCGATTTTTTTTTCAGTCAAAGTAGACATTCAACAATATCTATCATATGAAGACTTGTACTTTTTAAATACTGTTTTACACTTTTGAAAGTCTAAAAGCATCTCTGAAAACACAGCCAAGCAAAAAGTCATCTTCAGATTTACAAAGCAAAATTAAGGAGTTCTGAAGGAAGCATTGATTTTGTAGCCTAGAATAATGTTTAACAAGTGCTGCTTGGCCTAGAGAGTTTGCACAGGAGCCCAAGCAAAGAATCACAGTAACTGGGTAAAAAGTGATAATGGCCCTTTAGTGAGAAACTAACTGGGATGGAGCTATTTATAAGAAAACAAGGCTCTGGTTTACTTAACTGGTACTAAGCAGGTCAAATTTCAGAGATACTTGTAACTGCCAGGTTTTACACTGAAATAAACTTTCAAATAGCGAATATTAAGATCGATACAAGTGCCTATGGGCAACCACAGATTCCGAGTTGCACAATAATCGAGTCTCGTTACAGGAATGTACTTTTTCCCGGGCACCTTACAAGCACATGCTGCTTACAGCTGAAACTGATTACTACACAACTATTTCCTCACTTTTCTAAAATTAGCAAGAAAAATGCAAAGCAAAAGAGTCCTTTAAGTTAATACTACCTGCTATATTTTGAGGGGCGGGTAGAAGCACAAGAGCAATAGAGTAAGGGAAGAACAAAGTTTAAGAAGGAAGAAAAAATTTCAAGAAACTAGATCTACAAGAGTGAACTACTTAAATAACAATCTGCATCTACAAATCTTAGCAGCAGCAACTCTTCTTTCTACTTCCAGGGCCCTTGGACTTGCACTGCTCTCCCGTCCAAAAGCACTGATCTCCAGAAGACAAGTCACACAGCACAGAAATTACCTTTTCTCATTTGACTCCAACTGTCTGAAGTATAAAAACACTGTAGGAGATGGCACTAAGTTTTGTCTTTTCTTGTTCACAATAAGCTCAGAACATCATTGTTGCAGCACTGCTGCAAATCACAGATTTTTCTGTCAAGTTTTTTGAAAAATATGCAAGGGTGAACATGGTAGAAGTGTCTGCAACATTAATTACCTTTCCCCACTGCTAAAAGTGAGACAATCAGCATTTAACGCAATATTAGTTTTTCCATGAAGTTTAAAAATAATAAATGCCCATTTTCAAGATACCACAGAAATATTTTGTGCACGTGTTTAGCTACACCACAAAGCCAGGTTACAAGGCCTAGGCCTGCTTCAGTAAATACCAATAAAAAAGAAATCTTTTAACAAAAACCCCATGTATGAGACTCAAATAGTAGCAGGACAAAAGGGGAGGAGGGAGCCAATAAGGATTACACGTGGTGGGAAACACAAACTTCACAAAGCACCCTCCTTCTTACAGAATGTCTTACTACATTTAAAAACACAACTAGGGAGAGATACAACTCAACTGTTTGATTCCACATTTTAAGCTTCTATTTTTAAAATAAAAGCGACCTTTGCACTGAGGATGAGTTAAGCCTCTTAGTGCAAACATATCTACTTCTGTCTAGTTTATCCTGTAGTCTTAACAGCTTACATCTTTGAATGTGTCCAAGATCAAATAAAGAACCAAATAAAAAGATGAAAAAATAAATTCCTACAGTGGCTATGAACAACAGATGTTGGTTTCCATTCAAGGCCTCTGGCAACTTATCAATAGTATGAAGCAGCAACTCACTTCATATGAAAAAGCAAGCTTTTTAGTTTGCAGAATCCTGTAGAAACAGAACCAGTTAAAATATTTTCATTAAGAATTAACCTAACAACACAGACTCTCTCTTCCTGTGAAGGTAGGAGGTAGATGGTGAAAGCACAAGTTCAAGTATTTAACTAAATGATAAAAATGACAGCCAAGCAGAGCTTGGCCTGAGGCATCTATCAAGGAGAAGTTGTTTCTGAACTGCCCTTCCATTGAAAATCAATTCCTTTCAAAAACTTAATCACCACCTTCTTGCATGAACTTGAAATTTTTACAGGAGACCTCCATTTCAGAATGCACCAAACTATTTTCTTTTAGAAGAATTAATCACTTTGATTATTACTGGTTTGGGTTTGGTTTTTTCCAAAACAGAAAGGTACATTACTATGGACAAAACTCCTTAATACAGTGTTTTCTCCTTACCACACCAGTTCCTGTAAAAAGCTGTGACTACAACTCCCAAACAAGAGGCAGACAGCAAATGGCAGTCGCTGGGGATGCAAAGAAGGATGACTAGCATGCTTAGGCATGGTTAAAGGCATTTTAACATGCTTTACACTACTTACTCTATCTCAAGAAAGGGAATACGCTTTTTAAAGGATGCTCTCATTGGAACCCATTTGTATCTTTATAAGCTAAAATGAGCTACAATACTTTGTGTGCTTGCTGCAGGGATGCCAACCCTAAGTTTTTAGTAAATTTTTTTTTTTTTTTAGATTTAGAGAGACATGCACTACAGTCCATAAAATAACAAACCTACTCCTTGCACCAACAAGTATCTTTTATCTGGTTTTGGCCTTACTTGTCCACCAAAACATCTTTAATTAAAAAAAAAATTACCTTTTTGCATACATGCACACAGAGCACATACATTTCGTTCAAAGACTTAAGTGATAAGGCAATTAAATGGACAGGGGCCGGTAAAGTTTGTTTGATGGAGAATTCTCAAACAGTAAAACAGTATTAAGTGCATTTTCTTTTGTCCTCAAAAAGAACTAGACAACGAGGATTTGCATGAGTGGTCCTTAAAACAATTAAGTGACTTTTGTTTCTTTTCTTAAATTCATTGTGTTTAACAAAGTAAGAGGAATTGCTGTCTTTAAACTAGCATTTATGCTGAAAGTCAGCCCTCTGAGAACACAAATTTCATGACAAAACCCAAACCAAGCACAGTAGAAGATGTGTAACAAGACTGGAGGAGAGGTGTGCTTCACAGGCATAGGGAGATGTTAGTGCTCAGAAATAAAAACATTGCCATGACTGACTCACAACATGTGTGGTAGAACAGGAATGGCTATCTCTCCCTGCTAAACAAATATAGAACATGTTCTCCTGAATTAGTTACCAAGAACAGACACTGTGTATCCTACATTTCATCCAATTCTTCAGTACTGTATTCTGCACGGGTTTTTTTTCTCCTTCCAATAACGCTTGGCTGGTAGGTTCACTAAGTTTGTACATAATTTACAGCGTATCTGGAGGGAAAGATAGGCCTCTCCCATTTACCTCAAGCTTTCTTTTCCTTCTGCATCTCTCTGCTATCAGCTTCCCTCCTGCCTCTGCAGCTGCTATCTGCCTCGCACCAAACTATTCTGCCTGGGTGCCTCACAACCAGCTTCTAAACCTCTGACTGTATTGCCAGGCGCTCACACATGCCTTCCACAGTGCAGGTCACACCACCAAGTACTGGTGGTTGGCAAAAGCCAGACCTTTTACACATAAAACCGATGGGCTTTGGTGTCTCAAGACTCTTGTAGAAGCTAAACCAATTTAAGATCATTCTGCAAATTTGCTATGAGGTATTCCTCTGGTTTTCTTCCTTGACAAAAGTTAAAACACACACCTTTGCTATCACTTCAGGCAGCTTTCCTGAAGCCTTCTGCCTCAAACTCAACGGGTTTCACAGCTCGGTTTCTCTGTCTCCCTGCAGCTCAGGGTTAGCAGCTGGTTTCATTTCTTCCAGAAAGAGAAACATAGATCCAACATCTCTTGTTTTGCAGCACAGCCACCTTTGCAGGGTCAGTGGTAACTGGTGACATTCTACACCAGCACAGCTCCTATGTGAAAGCAGAATTTAAAAAGGTAGGCAAGAGCTTTTGTGCCACTAAACCAAAAACAAACAAACAAACAAGAGACAGCAAAGTTAGTCTCTCTGAGTCTGACCTTACAAACTCCCAGTTTTGAGGCACTATTTTGGTACCATAAATCCATACCATTTACATATAGTAAGTACTCCTTGGTAGATGCTTAAAAGAGCCTTCTACGAATTCCTATTCCAGCCTCTAAAGTATCTCAATCCAACACCAAAATCAAAGCTCATCAAACGCAACCCCTTATGAGAATTTCAAGGAAAGAGAGGAGTTTGCTCGAAGTCCATCAGGAAGGGCTGCTTCCACAAGAGCAGTGTTTAGCACTGAGACGTATGTTCACACTAGCAGGGACATGGAAGGCATCCTATCTATCAGTTCCAGTTTGCATTTCTCAAACAGCAAAGGGTTTCACATCGTATTAAGGATTTTGAGTTGCTTCTCACAGAGTTACATACATATTTCTACAAATTGAGGAAGCATATTTTTATAGTGCAGTCACAACTGACTGTTGAATTCAGTATTAGCGATTCATAGATGAAAATACATACAATTTCAGATTCAGCAGAGTAAACATAACTTGTCTCCAGTCCTCTGACTTGGGAGCAGATCATTTATGAAGTTTATACTACAGTCTCACAAGAATGTGAGGGGGGGGGGAGGGAAATAAATAAAAAAATGCTGTATTTCTGTGATCCCATCATAAATAATACTACTAAGTAACGAGGACCAGCCTTATCTCTGCCAGCAGCCAGCTGTCACAAGGGAACGGGGCAGTCCAGTTCATAACTTCATGTAAGACCACCACCTTTTTTTTCATCTAAGCCCGAATTAGCCATTTGCAGTACAAACCCACAAGCAGACCACAAACTGCACCATGCGAGGTTTAACAAAAATCAAGAATGGATAAAAACCAAAGAGCTAAGCCTTTCAAAAAAAAATTCTCTTTTTAAGCAGAGAATTTGGTACAAGCTCCATTTATAGAGCAATCTAGGTAGATCTTGCTGAAACCTCCCTCCCCTTTTCTGCATCACTGGGAAACACGAAAAGTGTGGGGGAAAGGGACAGGTGAGAAGATTCTTCCCTTCTCCCTATACTTACTCTAGCAGCAGCATTTTAGGAAAAAACAAATAAAATGGCTTAAGATTTCACCCATTTATACCACAGCATGTGCTTACGGGCAGAGAAACATGTGTATTTGACGGGGCAGGGGAGGACCAAACCACAAAACAACAAAACAGCTAAAGATGCTAAAAGTTTGATTAACAAACAAAAAAAAAAACCAAAAACAAAAACAAAAAAAAAAACCCACACATCTGGGCAAATACATAGAAAAAGCCACCATTACTGGCATACCAACCCTCAGCATGGGTCTCTGAACCGCAGACCGTGGGAGCCGGGGAACATGCTCTGCTTGGCCTGTTTCCTCCCTCCTCCCTGCACATTCAGTACCAGCCACGGGCAAGAAGGGTGCACGCTCCTCTCAGAGGTACTGCAACACCAAGTCAATGCACAGGTGGGATGGAGCAAGCTACAAGTTCTAACAATCCATTAACATAAAGTCTTTAAAACAAGGACATATCAGGTACCATAGTCATGGATTCAGATAACACATTTATCTTAGCTAGAAGGCCAAGAACGTAAAACTGTGCCAGACAGCAAGGCTGTTCTCAAACCCATTTCTCCCACCCAGGAGAACTGAATCCATGTGGAAAGTTAATTTCTTCAATACCCAAATTTAAGCAGTAGTGTTTTAATTGCAATAGACACCTGCCACAGGCTACTGGATACAAAGGAGTTTTGCTATAGGTATCATTAGCTTCCCAAGCATACCAAATACCCAAAATCAGAACAGGCTAGCTTGTGCCAAGGCTGCTAACATGCCACTAGCCTGAGGCACACTCACTTGACAGCATCCTATTAAAATTTTAATCTAGAAACAGTAGAGGAACCTATAAACATTAGGTTGAATACTCACCTCATGAAATAACATACTATTTTTCCTTCCTAGTTCATAAAATGAGAAACTGACCCAACATTCAGCAGAACTTACAGGTATCTTATACAGGGTGACATCACTGCACAACTGCAGGTTTACGTGTTTCATAAGGTGCATTTAGCATTATGAGTATTTGTCTCTTATCAGAGAGCATTTTGGAAGCAAAGTGAGTTGTAAATAGCCGCATCATAATTACTGTCACTAATCACCATCTATACGTTACATAAGGAACAGGAGTAAAGCAGCTGAGGAGGCTCCAGAGGCATTTGCTGTGGGAGTGGAACCCAGATTCCCCCATCTCCCCAGGACAGCACCCTGCCTCCTCTTCAGACACATGCCACCACAGCTCTTTGCACACATTGCAGACTCAGAAACTAAATAATCCTATTTTAGTAAGCAGCATAAAGAGAGCTACGAGCAGTCAATTAAAAACAGGAGCAACTGGGAGAGTGGCCACAGGTCTCATAAATAAATATCAAACTCCCCGTACTGAAGATAGTTCCAAAACATCTTCGTACTTGCACAGATTTTAGCAAAATCATCTGTGCAATAGCAGAATCCTTTCACTTATCACAATACCACCGTGCATGTAACGTTTTCTTGAGAAACTCTTGTCCATCAAAAGAGAACCAGCTAAAATACTTTAAGGCTACAGGTAATCGAATCCTGAAACAAACGAAAACAATGCACTCCAAGATCTCATAGTTACCCCTGCTCCAAGCTGACCTTCCCATAAGCTCTACCCCCTGGGTGGTCTCAACTCCACAGCAAGGTTATTTCCCTCAATTGCTTCACTCATAACCTTAAGACCCATCTGTGAGATTATATAATTGAATTTGTGCAAATGGCAAAGAAACTAAGGGGATAAAGCAGCCACTAACCAAAACCAGCCACCACTGCGCAGACTTGCAAAATACATTCCCTGGAAATGTTCGTTTTCTCATTCTCTAAATCAAGAGAAATGAAGTATCTAACTATAACAGCATTAGCAAAGAAACTACATTTTATTAAGAAACATGTTTTGTAAGACATACAGAATCTGCCCTACAACACAACACAGGGGCAGCATAAATAAAAGTAACAAGCCTTGAGAACGTGTCTTCAAACAGGGGAAGAATCACGTTGCTGCTGTAAGGCTTTCTCTGCTCCAGTAAGAGCCAGGACAACAGCCTAACCATGCTAATTTATGCCATCAAGCCTTTACGTAATAGTTGAAGTAGTGATCATAATTACTATAAACCTGTATTTATTGGATCTGCAGCCCATTCCTAAACAAGTTACTAAGTTTTGAAAAATTATTTTAACATGGTTTAAGGCCCAATTTGTAAATCAGCATGCTAAAGGTAGAAAACAAATTTCTAAGAGACATTAGCCACAATACTTTTTCCTTCCATGGCTATTTGCTGTATGTTAAACACGATTCAATACTACAATGGGTATCACACAGTCCCATTTATTTCAATTACTATTCACTAAAACTGGGAAGTCAGATTCTCATTAAACATAAGGATCTTCCTCAGCAAATCTGAGTATATATGGTAATAACCTATAGCATTACTATGCAGACCTCCTGCAGAAGAGTTGGTTTTTTAATAAATCCTCAGTATGCTTGCTACCACTGCAGTGGAAAGGTTTCTTCCTCAAACACACTTATAAACTACTTGATGTAAAGCCGGGAGAAAAGTATCACTAAGACAAGAAATCTACAGTTAACACTGGCACAACAGAGATCTGGGTTTTACATCCAGCCACAAACATGGACAGGGAAAAGGATGTGTGTATTATACCTTTTAAAAAATAACAAAACAAAACGAAGCCCCTCCACCTCTCCAAGGAGACCTAGGTTTTTTGACAAATTTCTGAAACTCAAGGATGGTTTCACAGGAATGGGGTAACTTCTAATGAAACGAAAGGGAAAGCGCAATAAGTAGTGACTCAGTAAATCACTTCTTTTCAGAAGGCAGGCTGCACTCTTCAGCTCCTTTAAATATACTGCTGATGAAAGGAGCCAAGATAGCTCCTAATAATTAAGTTTCCTCATTATCAAAGATGCGAGCAGACAGCATCAGTGAGCACAATTGTTTTTATGACTTATCTTCAAGTTTTATCTGGGGTATCTAGAGAGGGTTCTCTCTTCTCTGGGATGACCAGCAACAAATGTTTACACTAATTTCTTTGGCCTTCAAAGGATGGATTTAAGGCCCAACAGTTACAAAAACAACCATAATCCAGGCCTGATCAGTATTCTAAAGTTCCCATAGCAATTCTGTGTTTTGTGGTATGCTTTATTTAAAGTGGTTTGAATTAAGTTAGATGTTTCTGTCAGTAAGTTGAAGGCTACAGTGACACAGAGCCCCGATTTTTTCCTCTGGCCGCATCTTTGTGGCGCAGTAATGGGATAGATGGCATGGCCCTGCTTGCCTCGATCTTGAGGAGCACGAAGGGGGGACGAGGAGAAGGAGCCCGGTGGACTCCAGCTCGCCACAATCCTCAACCAAAACGCCCACCCGGCTGGCAGTCACAGGCACCTTACACAGAACCGGTGTGTTACCACGCACGGACGGAGGAAAAGAGATGGGGGAACCCTCTTCTTCTTGCTTCACAGAGGCGAAAAACAGCCCCGGGTGTCTCCGTCCTGCTGGGGAAGAGGGCGGCGAAGACTCCGGGGGTCCCGCAGGGGTGAGGAGGGCGCTGCCTCCCGCCCTAACCCCATGTGTCTGCGGCCCGGCCGAGGCACGACCTCCGGGGCGGGGGTAAAACGGTCGGAGAAGGGCCAGGGCCCGCGGTGGAGGCGAGGCGAGGCGAGGCGCGGCCCCCGCCAGAGCCACCGCCTCACG
>VXBJ01003842.1:696873-749724 GCA_013400055.1 Nycticryphes semicollaris
CGGCACCTGTCACCCCGCCCCGCCCCGGGGCTCCCCGCCCCTCACCACAGGGGCCGCCCCACCCCGCCCCCGCGGCCGGGGCTCCCCGGGGAGGGCCTTCGGTGCAGTTCAGTCCTACCGTCCGTTTCCCCTTACAGGGTCCGTCCTTTTTGTGTCACCCCCTTCTCCGGTAGCCGTCCGTCCCTTTCCTGCGGCTGAGTCACCGCACACCACTGTTTCACACCTGCCCGCCGCGGCCTACCCTCGCCCCAGCCCGGCCTCGGCTCTCGACGGTTCCCACCGGCGCTGTAGGTGTAGGCTGGCCCGGGGAACCTCGGCTAATCACCCAGCTGTATAATCGCTCCCTTTCTGGTGTTCAGATGTGCCGCTTAAGTACTAAATCCCCAGGCCTCCACGTGCAGTTGTTTTCCAGTCAGGTAACGGCCATCTTCCAAAGGCAGATGTGCATGTCCACCATCTTCAGGCCCTCTCGCGCTACCTGGATGGAAACAAATTAATACAATACATAAAACACTGCGTTATTTCATTCTCAGGTAAAAAAAAAAAATAAAAAAAATAGCCAGTCTGAAAGAGGTGTCCTACTCTGAGGAATAAAAATGGAGGCCTCAGCACTGGAGCAGGCCAGGCCAGGCCTCTGCATGCATCAGCCCAGCAGCTACAGTCGAGAGGAACCAGGGCAGTGGAAGGAGAGCTAGGAAAGGTTCAGCAGCAGCAGCACCACGTCTGCTCATGCAGCCTGCCAGCTTCCAGGACCCAGTCCAAGAAACAAAAAAGCAGCACTGTCAACACGAATCCAGGTTTAAAATAATAATTAAGTAACTGATAACAGTTTCCAACACTTTTACATTCAAAGGCTTCCTCTGCAGGCTTGTTGCTGGGGTTTTTTTCTGTTCATTAGAACAATAGGCAAAGAGTCAGTTTCAGTTTTCACTCCCTTTTTGTGAAGCCTTAGGACAATACTGCTGTTTCACACCACCTCACGTGAATTATAAAATCCCCATTACAGGGCATTATGATTATGAATACTCGCAAATATATTGTTACCTATCTTGAACAAAATAGTCAGAGATGTAAATCCCTTTAATTCAGGGATGTGCTTGGCCCTTTTTATCACCAGAAAAAGCCCAGCATCTAAATACAGGTCAGTGGCAAACCTCTGTGTTGGTTTTAGGAAGAGATTTGCTTTTACAAAAATCTTAGCTTCTGCAAATACTTTTCACATAAGATCATTAAATTATTTTATTTTAGTGAGCCATACGCTGATAAATTAATAGTTGAAAAGCAGCTCATTTTGAAAACAAATACTATA
Source organism: Nycticryphes semicollaris (assembly GCA_013400055.1). Classification (NCBI taxonomy): domain Eukaryota; kingdom Metazoa; phylum Chordata; class Aves; order Charadriiformes; family Rostratulidae; genus Nycticryphes; species Nycticryphes semicollaris. The sequence goes on from VXBJ01003842.1 coordinate 698,183, forward strand.
AAACTTGGAAACTTTCCATTCTGTTATCCAGGCCCTCTTCATAAGTTGCATATGTGTGAGTGGAACTGCATTCAAGTTTCTGAATTTTAGCAATCATAGCAGAGATGCCAGGAGGGATAAACAGATAAATATTTTTACGCAAGTGATTAGTGCACATGAATGGAGCCAGACTGAAAGAAATGGGATTTGAATCTCTATAGATAAGACAAAACTGCAGATACTGGATTTGTGACGGACTGAACGGAAACTAAACTATTGGTAAAAGATGCCAGCTAATACTGCTAGGTCCCAGCACTGAGAACTTGATGAGGCCACCTATGCATTTCTCTCGCATCAGCCAGATGAAGTCAGAGACTAACTTTTGACTCCAGCTGACCTCAGCCAATTCGAACTGGCAACTTACAGGCCCCATGTCCTGCAGCGTCCTCAACTCAGACTATCCAAAATGCTAAACAATTACAGCTCCATACTCTCAACATTATTTCTTTTTTCACTCCAGATTGCCAGATACCTAAAAGGCACTTCTCTTACATCCAAGCATAGTATTTAAAGGTCAAGATGAAACTCTCATTTCCCCATTTCAGAGGTTGACCTTTCCAAGGGCAGCAGCAGGCAAGGTTCACATACTCTCCCTCTCTCTATTGAGGATTTTGGCTTTTGGAGCCTGCTCCTGCTGGACATCACAGAAGCTGAAGTCTAGCAATTTTCTGAGCACAATGCAAGACATTTATTTAGCTTAATGAGATTTTTTTTTTATTCCTGAAAAGAACAGACACCACAGTTGCTGATGTGCATGAATGCAGCTTGAGTGTTTCATACTGCTGCTCCATACAATTTGTGCTTGCAGTGGTGATCACCTGAAAGCTATGGCAGCAGACAGTTGCTACACCTATAAAGTTCAAACTTTTCTTGGTTTTTTAATTGAATTTACACTCATCTACATTTCTTCAACTGCAACAGATAAAGAATTTGTACCTATGGGGAAATTAATTAAACAGCTACTGCAGATTAAGCTCGCCTATAATTAACTATTTTGAAATAGCTCCTGTGTAGATATTCTGTCCCACAGTAAAAAGGAACATGATACTGGAATAATCATTTCAGTCAATTTCTGACCAACAGATCAGTGATATTTCTCTGTGTTGTGCTGATAACTTACTATTTTTCTGTTCTGTGTCCTAACACAGGTTAACATCTAAGCTGGTGCCTCTAACAGGATTTTAGCTCTAACAATCTTCCTTTCTTCTTAACACTTTTTATATTGCTTCATCTGTTACTTTTTTCTCACCTAGCTGCTTTCAGACCTGAACAAGTAATATACCTGTGAGACACTAGCCATGCTTCAGGAGGTCAGTTTTGGCACCAATTGGCCATCTGAATTTAGGGCTCACTTGATACCTTATTCAGAAATTATCTACTTAAAAACTGGATCAACAGCTAAACTATTCAAACCTTCTTCTGCTTCTGTGCTTCCTTGTCTTGGTCTTGTAATACAGCTGCCCTGATGACTTTCCTGCTTCATTTCAAAGGTTTCAAGCCAGAGCATAAATGGTCACTGCTAAATCACTATGAAAATACTGATTAATCCATCCTATGAATTGGGAGACATTATCCCTATCATACAGAAAAGGGGCTGCCATGAGAGCCAAGGGACTCGCTTGGCACCACACAAGATGCAATTTTCAGTACCACAGTGAGAATTCAGAAGTGTTTAGCTTGTAGCCAGCCACAGTTCCATCCTGGCCCTTTCAGAAAGATTAAATGCCCTATTTGCATAAAAAAAATTGTGTACAGCTGAACTCCAGTATGGAAAGTAAGAAACTGTCCTAAACAGTAACTTCCTCCCAGCTCCAGTAACTGCATGGCAGAGTGAGTACAGAAAATTATATTAAAGGTGGTAGAAGCTGGGCAAGTTCAAGTCCTTTGATATTGCCTGCTGTATCAGGGATAAATATTCCCCCCCATCAGCAGTTAGCTGCTCTTAAGAGGCCTAGAAAAGGCCAGACTGCTTCTGCCAGTGTGCCACACAGCCCCCTCTGAAAAAAGAGCAAACTAGTATTTTCTAGGATATCACTCAGCAGTACCTTTTCTTCCCCCCATCTTGTAACTACACGACAAACTTCCACAAAACTGTAACTCATCCCTTAAAGATTTCTGCCCCTTTCACTTGTTCCATCTCCTTTCTGCATTCATTCCACTAAAGACACGCAAGAGTTTGTGAGTCTGCCTTTCGGCTGCCTTTCAGGAGTCCGGGTTTGCAGACTGGAGGGCAGTAACACACATTACTATGCGCCACCGAGACTTTGTGTAAGTGTCCCATGGAGATGTGCACCTGAATTTCTTTTCACAGGCTTCAGCAAATTTAAGAATTCAATTTTGAGCTGAAGGATAAGGAACAGACTTCAGATATATGCCCTGACTGCAGCACATTTTCTGATGATTTATTGACTGTGCATAAATACTGCACTATAACTGTCATATTTAACCACAAAAAGAAAACCTGTATGCTCGGGAAAATAATTCAGGGCAACTCTGAGATTTTAATCTGTCTTCCATGCACGACAGAAAAAGAGGCCTATTAGCAAAGGGGCAGAGTCCGGCACTGGTGATTTCCCCCCCTCACCCCAACGTGGCTTAACCCTTTGCTGTGCAGGGTACAGAGCACCTTTCCACAAGGTTTTTATACAAGCACAGCTAAAACTGCTCTTGTTCCAAAGGTGAAAGCGTGATCACCAGAGCCTGCATAACAGCAGACACGGTTTAATTTCCATTTTACTTTGAAGACTGATGAAAAGGGCACAAGGAAGTGATCGGTTGCCTAAGATGGTGGATCGTTTTGCAATAATGGTAGATAAGCAAAATTCTGACAAAATGTCTCCGAGGAGACATAAAAACGAATACAGGAAAACAAACCAAGCTGGAACAAGCTTCCAGCCAGGAAAGGCTTTCCATAGGAGAGCTAGTTTCAAAGTCCAAGACTCTCTCCAAAGAAGAAAAAACATTCAAAATAAAAGTTTGAAAAACATTCTGGCTACTGAAAGAGAAACAGAAACCTTCTTGGGAAATTTAGCACACTGGAGAAATGAGTTACTCTAAGCATGAGGATGAGAAAAGGAAATTAAAATCATGCGCATACCTATAAATGGAGATACAAAACTGAAACTGTGTACTTCAGTTTAGTGCATTGTTGCAATCAAACAGCAAATAATATCAGATTAACAGGCTGAGTCCCCCAGCTCCAAGACCCTACATTTCCCACTGAGTTCTCCCATCATAGAGATTCATCATCAGTCTCGTAAGCGCTGGGAGACAGAAGAGCTTGTTCTGGGGGAAGAAAAGGGAAGGGAGATGGATTTCGGGGACAGGAGAGATTAGCACCAGGCAGTCACAGCCAAGGGAAGCAGAGGCTCAAGGGCCAGGGATGCTCTGACCTGTCAGTACATTTGGATTGACAGCCAGCCAAGAACTGCATGAAATTCCCCATTACTTCCTTTTACTGGTCTTATGCTAAGTGTTGTTAAGCCATACCTGGGAACAGGGCCAAATCAGCTTGGGATCTTTGGATGAAAGGAATTATTAAAAAAAAATAAAATAAAAAGCCAGAGTATTACCTATGTCGAAAGCAACTATATGAATTAAATGAATGTGCAAAATATCAGGATTTGTGTTTTATTACATTTTACAAGGTAAAATATAAAGACAGACTAAAAAATTTCCTCTTCTGATGAAAACTATATTCTTTTGCCTGGGTTTGAGATGAAGAATCATAAATCCAGTGTATCATTACCAGAATTAACATCTGAAAATACACATTTTTAAATAGACTGGAGCCAACAGGGAACAGTTAGGAAAGCCGTTTTCCTAGGCTAAGGTACACAGGTTTGTACCACCAAGTGAACATTGCTTCATATGTTACCTATCAGCATTTACTTTATGACAGAGAATATTCTCATCCTCTGGGGAACTGCTCTGAACTGGCAAGATCCATCATAAAGGCAAAGCCATGCTTGGCTGTTTCATTTCTGGCCACAGTTATGATTTTTACTACATCCAGGGCTTGCAGCAGCAGTTCTCCCTTAAAGAGTCCAAAGTAACTCCCATGGAGAAGGTTTACCCTACCTGACCACTCTCTCCAGGTCTTGCATGTCCCTGTTCCAGACCAGGCCCAGCTGAGAGTCTTGGGGAGCCTCAGCCCCTGTACACACCGACCACCCTCTGCTGGCATGGCACTTTGGGTCTCAGGGCTCAAACCCCCAAAATTTAGAGACAGTCTGCAAAATCTGGAGGGGTGCAGCTCCATGGGACGTTAACTCTATGCTGAGAGCGCCTAAAATCAAGTTAATGGTCCTGAACTGGAAATCTGATGTATTTATGGATTAATTTTAACATTTCCATTATTGCCTTAAAAGATCATCATCACCTTACTGCAACTGAACTCTTTCATGGCCTCGGTTTGTTTACTTTATCATCATTTCAGTGCCAAAGAAAGACAAACCCTAAAGCTGCTGCAGGAAACACTGTGCAATAGAAGCACTGCATTTTACTATAAGCATTCTTCACAAAATATTTTTTTTCCCCCCAAAGGAATACAGTATTTCACCCCACTGAGTATTTGTCACTGAAGGCAGTTACAGAACTGGACAGAATTACCTACTTGGAACGAAAGCTTTGGTGACACATGAGCTGGTGTCTCAGCTACGGACCATTACCAGCATCTTCCACAGGCATCTGGCCTCCCTGCCTCAGTTTACCCATCTGCACGAGGACTTATTTTGTTGATTTTACTGTTGGTTTGGTTTTTGGGGGTTTTTTTCCCCCAAATCACACAAAAACTGTGCCAGGCCCTCACTAAAGGGGCGAGAGAAATCAACCCTGCCCTGTAGTTCTCGCAGGCTAATTTGAGACATGATCTAATGAGTGGGTGGTAACAAGACAGCAAGGCAGGACAGGAGAGGAAGGCCCAAGCAGCTTTGCTGAGCTCAGAAGGAAACTCAGCAAAAAGCAAATACATGGGAGAACAAAACAAAGATCCTTTTCTTTTTGAATATTTATTTTTTCTAGATAAGTAATGCGGCAGAGGAAGCAAAGGCTCATCTCCCCGGGTATCTGGTAGGTGTTTGGAAGGAACAAGTTTCCAGGAAGAGCTTAGGTAGGGACACAGCCTCATCTTGCAAGAGCAGCGCTCTGCATAGTGGCATGAAAAACAGGAGATGGCAGGAGCAGAGAGCGCAGTGCAGCAGCATTGCCAGCAGCACACACCAGATGGGAAACTCAAAGAGCCGAGATGCAGCAGCAGCAGCAAGAAATAGGTGTGCAGAGTCTTGAAGAGTCAGCTCGAATGTGACAGGATTGGAAAAAAGGGCATGAGGTGGAAGAGCTGTATGACTTTGCCAGGCTGAAAGAGCAGCAAGGTGTTCCCCCCACAGATGCTTGTGCCTGGATCTGAAGACATTTGTCTCTCTCAAATGGGGTATTTATGCAAGATAGAAACATAGAAATTTAAAATAAAAGTGTGCTATGTCTTTTACTCTTCTGTCTCTTAGGATTTACACAAAATAGAAGATATTGTGCTTATTCTGGACTAAGTAGGGAAAAAAAAATATCCCTCTGCTCTCGCTGGATTTGCTATCTTTGTTCCTGTTTAGCGCTGCCGACCTTGCTCCGAACAGGCTGAATTACTGAACTTCCTGATCTTTCAGGTCCCGATTTTGTCACTTCCTTGCACTCACTCGAGTTTTGTGTATTAAGTTTGAAGGTTTGTTGGCAGCAAAGGAGAACTGCAAATCCAGACGCTTCTCCTGTTTACTTACTGTGTGCTCTTACCTCTTTTTGGATAGGAAGAGAACCTCAAACTGGAGAGGATTACAAGAACAAAGTTTTCACATCCTTGCAGAAGCTTTTGGCAATTTCTAAGAGCTGAAATATAATTATTTTGGCACAAAGAGACACCAAAGAATCTTTTAACTATGGCATTCCTGTATAAGGTTTCCTTGACATTTTTGTCTGAGAGATAAAAGGAGGAGAGGAATAATAAAAAGGCCCACATTTATCTTTTTTTTTTTTTTTTGAGATACAGAACAGCTTTGCTACAAGAAAAAATTAAACAGACAAGAGCTCTTCAGGTTGGGGGGAAAAAAAGAAAAGATGACTGCAGAGGGAAGTGAATATCAGTCTATAAAATGCTGAATGGAGAAGATAAATACAGAATAATTGTTCGCTTTCTCTTACAGTACAAAAGCTGAGAGGGCATCCAACAATGTCATTAAGCAGCAGTTTTCAAACAAACACACCCAAAAGGAAGTACTCTTTCTTACCATCTGTAATGGCATTGTGGCAGTCAGAGCCTTGGAAGGTTGTGGAGCCTGAAAATGGATTTTAAAAGATATTAAAGAAATTCATAGGGGACAGTGTGATCAACAGCAAATACACACAGTACCTTAGGTGAAACTTTTGGGTTTCCAAAACTTTACCCAGCTGATTTCCCCAAGAGGGGAGGAGACATCAAATGAAGATGATTTGGTATGTGGCCTTTTTCTTCATTGCGGATCATCTGTTCCTGGAACCAGCGTTGCAGTTCCTGTGGTTCAGCGCTGAACTACGAGGCCGAGTGTTGCACATCAGTAACAAGCAGCCAACGGTTTTCTGCCTTCTCCTGCTCGGCTCTTCTCCATCTTCCAGAAGGCAGAATTCCTCCCAGGACAGGAGATGCTGCTGGCAGAGCTTCACAATCCTGCCCTCCCCACCATTATCCCTGCAGCAACCACACATAGTATTGTGCAGGGAGACAATATTTTATTAGCTCTTTCCAGTAAAGTACAAATCTGAGGTTAAAACCAGGAAATCCTGTGTTTTGGTATTTAATTGTAGCCTCTGTGTCTCATACTCAAAGGGTAGAAAATGCAGCTATGCTCCATTCTTGGTCAAAAAGCTCTCCAGACCCCAATAATAATTTGGTACTATCTACAACAAACAAATGAACAAAAAGGCAACCCAACAAAGCGCTCTCACTAACCAAGTGAAAGTAACTATTTACCTCAGACAGCAAGGAAAAACAAAAAGAAAAACCCAGAACTCCACCCAGAAGTCACCTAGTTTCATTTTAAAAAATAGTAACTGCAGTAGAAGAGTTTATATGCAACATTTATCAAAGACAAGAATTTCCAATTATGATTATTCCCAGCCTTTTTTAAAAACAAGCTATAATACTGCTAATTCTTTTCCAAACAATTTCAGAACAGAGTCAGAAACATTTTCTAACTTCAATTATTCCCTAGTCAGCTCAACTCATTGTGTTCACTAGGAAAATCCAACCGAACTGGGAGCTTGTGCCAGTGATTCCCCATGTCACAACATGCCCATTCGTCACCCCAACACTTCTGCAGCCGTGCAGAACACACACCCTACAGTATCCCCGAGCCAAGGCTGGGCAGCTTGGCCCTTACCTCCTGGCAGCAATACCCTCTCCTGCCATCCCTTCCAGTTCCCACCTGCCATCTCCCAGTTCCTCCCAGCACACACCTCTGGGTCCCTTCCTTCTACCACTCAGCAGCAAGGCAGGAAAGAGGCAACAGGACATGGCGGTTGAATGGTGCTGGGCACAGACTTCTCCTACAGCCGAGAAAGGAAACAGGATTGAAAATCCAAGGGGAGAGACCACACAAGCTTAGTGATGGTCCAGCATGGTAGAAACCTGCAACAAGCCATCCATGACCCAAGGTTTCCACAGCATCCACAGCACTTGTATTCCCAGTTTTAGAGCACATTAAATGAAAAATATAAAGCAAGTGTCACACTGGCACCAAAGCAGGGGTGTCCGATGCTGTTCGGTGCCCCTGCTAATGTGGTTCTCCTAGAGAGTGGGTCATTGGCACTGGACTGGGCTCGTCAAGGATCAGTGCCAATGCTCTGGGGTTTCCTTCCAAGTGCTCACAGATGTTTTGCTCCTCTCCAGAAGCTCAACTCTCTTCAGGTCTCACACAGTGAGGAACACAGGCAGGAGAGAAGTGAAAGCTGCAGGAGAACAGACACATGGATGCAAATAAGGAAAAAAAAATTTTGAAAAGTAGTCAGGCAAAGAAAGTGTAGATTAGAAGGAAAACAAGCACAGAGAGAAGCACAGGTCTAACAAGGTTCCTGTTGTTATTTAGGAAGAGTCACTATTACACAAAATACATAAATTAATAAACTGAAACCATAAATTACGCTTTGGTACAGATGACAAGAGTTTACCTGAATCACATCCCAGGCAACCACAGTCACCTGATAAAACTAAAATAAACACAAAAATAGAAGTTAACTTTTGCTTGGTTTAGAAATCGGTACCAAAGAGGTTCTTTAGCCATCAGGTGACTTAAAAAAATAAATTCATAACATTATATTACATGTCAGTACATCAAGGCACAACATGTCAGAACAGTAGCAACGAAGGGAAAAAAATCAGCCTTAGCCTTCTCAAGAGAATTTCAGTGAAACACAGGCATTTCAGTTAATAGGTTCTGACTGTAGGTATTTCAGCTCCAGGCAGTCCAGCCTGGTGCACTTTGAACTTACTTCCCAGGGGTATCAATCACCTGAAACTCCAGATGAACTTGTTAAGATCAGCACCTGATGCCAGTCAAGCTCAGGCCCAACGTTCTGAAATAGTTAATCCAACAGAGGCATTAAAAAAACCCCAAATGAATCCACCAAGGTTTTGACAACCAGGGATTTATCTGCAATAAGACTTAACAGGGCAGCAGGACCATGAATCCAAGGATCCTGCCTGCATCACCAGCAGAGCAATGAACAGAAAATAGGAAGGCTTTTGTTGTGACAGCAATATCCAAACCCGCTGGTTTCCATCTGCAGCACAAACTGCGGCTGCAGCTCTCCTGAATGAAGGGCAGTCCCTGGGCCTGCAGAGAGCAGGAGGCACCTGTGACTACGTGGGCTGCAGCTCCCACAGGGAACGCAGCCACTACTGGTGCATTCCTGGCTAATTAAATACAGGCTGCCAGCCAATTGCCCCTGCAGCCCTCCCATGGCCACATTTGCACGCCTCTGGTCAAATATGGGCTATGTGGAGAGCTCAGAAGGTAAGGAAGCTCAAATGTAAAGCTTTGCTGCATTCCAGATACAACCATAATATTTTTCTTACTTATTTACTATTTTCAAAACAAAGGCAGCAAAGGATATCTGTTATCAAGCTGGACTCTTGCTCTGCATCAGGTGGAACTGAAGCTTGCTTGCAGAGATGGGGAAAGCTCTCCTGGGGATTTTTTTCCTCGGGGATCTAGGCCCAGCACATTCACAGCACCCCTGGCTACCCTGACCTGGCCATGTGGCAAACAGGGAGGGCAATGAAATAAGGTAGGGCAGTGCTGCAGCAGCAGGGAAAACTGCTGTTTGCTGTAAGTGTAAGATGGAAACTCCTGCCATCATTGCAACTCTTTGTCGAAGTACAAAATGAGAATCTTATCTTTTTCAAAGCTTTTCTTGAAACACTATACAGAGCTGCCCGTGTGCAAGCATTATACTCAGCTGCTCCTTTTCCCAGTAGATAGGCCAAAGAGCGCTATCTAATTTCATAGGCTAGGTCTACGCTATGCCTTCTATCTCAATATGGAGGCTTTTCCCTAATGGCATTAAAATAAAGCAAGCCCATCTAAGAAATGGGACTCTGCAGACAGTGGACTAAAGGGTTTTGCTAACTGCTCCGGTTGAGATTTATTTTCTTGTTGTAGCCTAATCATTAGTTTTACAGGGGTACAGAACATACATATAACTCAGCAAGGCAGCTGGCAGCAGCTACATCCTGCCTCTTGCCAAAATCCACTTGTGAGGATCTATACAAGCTTGGTAAAAATCCCCACTTTGCGTTTGCTCTCCAACCGAGAAAGCAGCCAGGAACGATTCTGTCACTACCAGGTCTTCCCACACACCCTGCCTTTGTCTTAATTTTTATTCACAGGAACATGCAAATCTCCTGCAACATGGGCTGGAAATTCCTTCTGTTGCATTTCCAAAAGACATCAGAGGATTTCAGCATCAGTCACTGTGTCACACAAGCCATAAAACAACTTTTAACAGACAACTGTGGAAAAAATCCTGACCCAAAAACTAGCATGGCAAACATACAGAGAAACTCAGTCTTCCCTTTGAAAACAGTACGGTATATTGCTGACAAGGCCAATGAAACTATAAGCAAACCGCTTATAGTTTTCACTCTACAAATTTACCAACGTCAATACCCTGCATTGTTAGTTCTGATGATAGTTGAAGAACAGTTAAGATCAGAAGTAGGCAGGCCTCAAACACAGCAGCTGAACAAAAACTCAGCGGGCTTGAATGGCATTGAGGCCAACTTGCTGCTTCTCCAACAGATTCCTTTCTCCGTGGAATCTTGGGTGGGAGGGACAAATACATTGATTTTTAGAGAACTTAGTGAACAAATTATGAATTTCTGGCCTCAGTGGTTTAAAGGCAATTTGCTACTCCTTCAAGGGGACCAGTATTTTATCCAGTGCCTTAAGCCATCCCGGATATCCTCCCCAAAGACCTTCAGAACAAGGAAAGAAGTCCAACATTTGTCCTGGGTTTCTAAAGATTCAGTTAAATCCAAGTATCGCCAGACTGGAAGAAGGTTTCTGGAAGAGCCCAGACTTGGTTTAGGATCATAACAGAGAGAAGGGTTTCTTCTGCCCAACCACAGTCATGGGCATCTCGTGCAGCTCTAATGATAATTAAACTATTACTTTGTGTGAAAGTCCAGGCTTTTGTATCTCAGAAAAATGAAACAGAGGAGCATGACTGTGTCAGCAAGACTGAGAAACAGTGACACCTTCCTATTACTCACCTACTTGCCAATATTTTGCCTTACTGTCAAATTCTAATCCCAACTGTTAATAGTCATATAAACTAACTCACAGCCAACCCACTGCACATGGTGTGTTTTACTCGCAGCCACAAGAGGAGAAATCAGTGTCCGATCAGTAGGAGCCAAAGGCATTTTTGTCACTGAAAATCACCGTGACTGCTGTGTGCCTACTTTTCTTGACCAATAAGGATAATTTTGACTATTGGTTACAGATTTGATTTATTTATTTATTTTTTAATTTATACTTTCTGCCTTTTTAATTTAAATTAGGTGGCGTTTGTAGTCTGTTCTTAACTTACAGAGAGCTGTACAGGGAATATAAAGCAGAAATGAGAGCAGAACCTCTATTTCCTTACTTAGAGTCATGAGCTCTGACTACTGCTGCCTGCCCTACTGAAAGAGTAATGTGTAAACGCAGGCAGCTCAAGTCCTCAGATTATATGATCCCAACCTTCCTCTTTTGTTGTTGCTCATTCATCCTTTTTATGTAACTGTTGCCGTAGCCGTGAAAACCCCAGAGGTCGACTTGACACTAAACTGTATCATTGGGAAGAGTTAGCAAAATTGTGGCCAAGCATAAAAAGTTGCCACCCATTTTCTTGACTTTGGGGAGATGGCCCATTGGTAACATTACTCTGGACACAACCGCGCCATTGACCTGCACTCATAATACTCCTGTGATCAAACCTACTGCCTAAAATTGCGTGTGCAGCAGGGGGAAGCTGTAAGTAAATGGCCTGGTCTTGCTAATGACTGTGTATAGGGCAGAAGTGAGGTCAGACAGCAGTGCTGTTGTTTTCAGTAAATTCACTGGATCCAATTTTTATCCCACGTTGCTATATTTTTGCTGGTATCACTTTATCAACTTTTATCCTAATATAGCCCAAAGTATCCCAAATGTACACTCTTTCTCCTAGTCAAAACTTTCTTGTAGTAAGACTCAGGTGAATTTATCAATACTATTACAAATAGTACAAAGAAGCTAAAAAATACAAATACATCAAGTGAGTGTCTATGTTGTCTATACTGAACTGTGCTCTTAGCATTGTACTGGGGGAAGGAACAACCAGGCCAGAAGTTTTACATGGATCTGTCCTGGAAACACTTTTCCCATCAAAAGCCCACTTTTACTGTAATTAAATGCTTCAAGAAAACAGTTACTTTTGTGAAAAAAAAAAAAAATCATTTTAGGGGAAAAGCAAAAATTCTGAGAACATCTCGTGTCTTAATATTTTTCCTTCAAAATAAATTCCCACTACTGTGACATGGACCATAGTGCCTATGAATATGGTGTACACCACATTGCTGTGCAATACAGTCTAAATTAAAGCAGACATTTCAATCTATCCACCATGCCTGTATTTTCTGAACGTTGCAATTTTACTCCAAATAACAAACTAAAATTCACTAAACCAGTGAAGGAGCATTCACCATGGAATTTCCCGGGGTTTTTCCTATTTCCCTTTGGTCTAGGTGGGTGCAGTCCCGCAAAGGGAACATGGCAAGAAGGCTGTTTCGGGGGCTTGCTCTCCATGAAGAGATTTGCAGCCGAGTCTCATGTCCCCTGGGGTTCCCCAGGCTCTCTCTGGGGCTGGCAGCCTGGCACCTTGCTGGGCTATGCTGCTGGGGCAGAGCCGAGGAGGAGAAGGTGAAAAGCAGCACATGGAAAAGTGGTGGGATGGCAAAGCGAGCCGTGCCAGGCTGACAGAGCCTTGCTCTGAGCATGTGTTGTGGTTTGAAGAACCCACAACCATTTATTGTTGTTTAGACAATTATTCTCTCTCTCAATGACCCCTCCCCACCTGGGAAGGGGAATTGGAAAAAAGCAAGGAAGTCCAAGGGTAGAAATACAAACAGATTTAATAGAGTAATTATCTAGTGATAATTACCATTAAAGTAAAGAACCGGTATTGATCCTGATACCAATATAAAATATACAAGGCTTATATTCAGCCCATTCCATCAGCAGGAAGCTCCCAGCAGGGACAGCCAACGTGGGACACTGCAAGCGCTATGTCTTCAGGAGGAAGGGACAGGCTCAGGGCTCTGGCACCAGGGCAAGGAGTTCTCTGGATCCCAGCCATCAAGGGTGAGAGAGAGAGAACTCCTCAGCAATCTTCTTAATTTATACTGAATGTGATGTTTAGGGTATGAAATCATCCTGTTGGCAACTTGGGTCAGGTGCCCGGGTCTCGCTCCTCCTCATCCCCACTCCTGGGGAGCTCAGAAACACTGAGACCTTGAAAGCTGCACCCCAGAGCTGGCTTATAAAGTAACTCTTGTCAGAGATTCAGATACTAAAAGTGCATTTTTCCCAAGCCATCAGAAAATAAATGAGTCCTGTGTCACTCAAACCAGGACAGCGTGTCAGAAAATTTGGAAAGAAAGGTTACAAACATCAAACAGACAGAGGTTATACTCCAACCCTATGCAGGTAGGCGTAATTCAACCAAACTCTGCCTCCCCCCTAAAAAACCCCACCACTGAGCTGAGCCACCCCCTTCTGCTGCACTCAGACTGCTCTCCTTGTCTCCACTGACACTTTCATGAGTTTCAGAAGGGAGGTTTTATCTGAGAGTTGGCCATCACACAAAAAAAAAAAATGGAAAAAGGAAATTAACTTTAAATAATTTTTGTTGTGTTTGCATTTCAGAATAAATGTAAGTTTGCACCAGAACAACAAGTGATGTGAAAAGACTTACAAATGTGTTGGTACAAGCTTGCACAAGGCAGTCACAGATGATTGATACAACAGCTGATACTATAATTTAGCTTTTTATGCAGTTTGAATGAGCACTCAATTCTGTACCCTTTAATCACAAAGTGGCATTTCATCTCAGGAGCAGGCAGTTGTACTTCAATAAAAGAAAAACTGCCCAACAGGAATAGGCAAAGTAGGCTGAGGCCTCCAAAAAAATCCCAGATCAAAAACAGTATTTGAAAAATGAAATATTAATATAGGCAAGGCTTCCAACTAAATGTTTCCTTTGGTATTTGCTCAAGTGACTGTTATACCTCTAGTGGCAGCAGAAGTGAATTACTTAGCATAATGACTGGAAAATTCAGACTACGGTTAACTAGTTCCTACACCTTGGATATAGGTATGTACATAGAGAAATGTGCATCATTTTTAGAAAAATGAAATCTTAAATTCCCATGGTGGTAATTCACCCTGCTCAGAGCCTGAAAGTCCAGCAAGAGACATGAGCAGGCCTTTCCAAGCAAAATACTGTAATTTGGCCAAATAAAATGAGAGCACACAGGCTCCCACCCAATGTTTGGATGTGCCTAGGGCTTCTGCTGAAGTGACCAGCCACGTCCATGGCCTCCCCTCAAAGGAAAGCTCATTATAAAAATGCTAATGAACGGCTTGCCCGCTGCTCTGGAGAGGGATGCCCATGGCAAGACACGTTAAGGCTGTGACAGAGCCGGGAATCTGTCTGCAGAGACGTGTCTCCTCCCAAACCCAGCTGGGTTGACAGCAGAGCCCTCCCCTGGGCTGCCCAGAGGCTGGCGAGCATCACCCCGCAATCGGTTACCACCCCTCTGATCCGGATATACTAGTCTGAACACTCCCTGACCTATTTCAGTGAAAATCAGCTGGGCCAGCATACTCTTCTTACTTCAAATGTTGGGCCACGGTTGCGCAGGTATTTTTCCTTCCCTGCAAAGCAAGCTCCAGCTACTTCTGCTATGCTCATCTTCAGCTACAGTTCGGCTCAGCGTCCCCCACCCCACCGAGCTATGCACTATTTTGTCTCTTTTTATAAACCTAAGTTTATGGCTTTTTTAAAGTTGTATTCTGCCCTGCACCGCTTATTCAATTAACTACGTGCTACAGTCCGTGTTGACACAAAGGAGATGGCATGGGCTTGGAAAAAATGACCCGAAATCAAAGGTGTCTCCAGGAGAAAGATTTTTGAAACCGTGGCCTGATTTCCCCTAGCCCCCCTCCAAATTTAGCCTTTGATAAGCTGCATGACTCGAGTAACTTCACAGTCATTGCGTCAATGATCTCAATCTTGTTAGTGTCCCACTCTCTGGACCCGCCAAACTCAGCAGGGTCTCTACAAGTGAAGTTTTTTTCTGGCCTGGGCCTGGGTGTAAGTGATTCGGGATTTGGCTGTTGCTGAGTTGCACCCTCCCATTCACAGGTTGGAGTATATCTAAGGCAGGCAACTCCTCACGCCTTAAGTCAAAAGAGTCACTGTAATTAATACCAGATGGAGAAATGAACTCTCACCACTGTGTGTACAAATCAAGAACAGGTAGGATCTATGCCGATAGTCTCCAAGTCTGTGCAGGTAGATTACCTGCACTGTAAACTTCTCAGTTGGTGGTGGCAGCAAAGACCAAATCCAGAAGCTTTTTGAGTTTCCAGCTCAGAGCTGAACTCCCCCTCGCCTCCCAGGTCTCTCTTCTGCAGTGTTTGTAACGTCTCAAGGGCTGCACGAACTAAAGGTGAGACTATCTGCTTAGCGGCAACAACAGCTTCTTGTTCTCCACTTCCAGCCTCTTTGAAATCCCTTGTCTTTGTCCTGCTGACCACAGTAAGGAACAAGTTCAGCAGGCAGGACAGGTGGCTTCCAGAGTGATTCCTAGCAGAGCTCCACACTCTGGTGAAAGGTGGAGAGCCCTCTGGAGAGGGGCCAGGACCAGAGGGAGAAGGACATACTTTTCTCGTGGCCAGCTTTTAAAAAGAAACATAAATATTGGTGCAGGCACTCGCTACCCCAGCAGCAAAGCCACCAGCGAGGCTGCGCTGCCTCTCCTTGGCACAAAGACTTTCTAAGGGGCACACGCAGAACGCTTGAGCAGCAGAGGTGCAAAATTGATTGGAACGAGTGAAGCTTTCAATAAGATTTTGATAACAATGATTTTTATGTTAATCTCTAAAGAGTTTGCTTTTGTAACATTTAACTGATAAGCATATAATCTAGTTTTAATTTAATCTCTGCAGGTGTTTCCCAATGGTAAATGTTAAATTTTTATTGCTTCCTTAGGCAGTAATAATAGGGAAAATGTCTGTAAGGCTCCGACTGTCCATTTGTATGCAGATAGCATTGTATTTTATAATAGCTGTAAATCTGGCAGGATAGCCTTACTTTTGTGATGACATTATAAATACGTGTCAGCACCGAAGTAAACATCTTTGGAAGGAAAAAGAAATAGAGATGTTATTAGAGGTCTAATGAAACAACCATAACTGCTTATTTCCAAGAGATGTATGTGCACATCCTTGAGAGAAGCAGAGCCCACGCTGGGCTTGCAGTAGGACAATGGAGAGTCTCAGCAGGCTCCTACAGACGACACAGAAACAGATCCTACATTTCATAAAGATTATGACTGCCTATAAAACTCTCAACATTTGCTCTCTCTGAGGTTTCTAAATGATTATAAATATCATGGTGTCTAAGACTCAATTATGGCTTCTTCCATACGGCTTCGTGGAGCAAGGCATATGTTGGGAAGAACCACAAGACACCAAGTACAGGGAAATGAACCCCGATGCCCATCTGAAGTGTCATGAAAGCAGTTTGGGCAAAATTCACTCCCTACAGGGCCTGAGAAGGACCTGACTGATTGATCAGATCTTATGCTGCCCTTGTTCTCAAACACGAGCGCACACGAAACCTGCCTCTGTTTACATTTAGTATTTTAAAGACAGCTATGCTTCAGGCTATATTTTGCTTAAATCATTTTATCTCATTATGTTCATAGAGCACATAGGTTTCTCTGCCATGCTGTGTTCCCTGTGACCACAGGCACCTCTTAGGGACCCGTTAGCACAGGCAGAGCAGAGCTAAAGGACTTGTCAGGTGGAACCGGATTGTCTCCAGCCAGCGTGGAACACGAGCAGAGCACGCTTTGAGCCGTCTTTGCTCTCCTGTACAGGCATGTCCCAGAAGGGATTACACTTTAACAGAGGTCTAGATATTTCCTCAACGGTGCTTAGATATGTGGCTCCCAAGGTCCACATTATTAGTCGTAAAAACAAACAGTCTAACCTCTGGCACACAAAAACACACAAGTGCGTTGGAGTCCCTGGTGACACAGAACGGGGACACAGCACGCTGCCACTGGGGGTGGAAATCTGAAAAGCTGCCACATAAGCAAGTTAAAACCCCAACATTTTACTGGTGAATTAAAGTTACAAGAACAGCCTGGACAGTTTAGGTTAAGCAATTCCTGCTTCTGTTGTAAATCAGAACACAAATGCTGCTGGAAGGTGGTAGTTGGAATGCAGGATTTTGTTTCTTTTGACAGCCCGTTAAAATGAAAAAAAATATTTTATGAAGACTTAATAAATGAGTATTGATTAGAAAGAAAACTAAAATAATTTTCTACAGAATGACAAGATGAAAACAACACAACATGGGTGTGAGTAGAAATGCAGATACGTCACTCCACTTCCTGAGTTACTTCAAAGTCAAAGGGGATCTGCCATGTTGTGCCATGTGTCAAGAAAAACAGAACAGCACATGAAGAACAGTCACTGTTAGGAATCACATGCATTAAGAGCTGCAGGCAAGACTCAGATATATGAAATGTTTAGCTCTCTCTTCTCGGCACACTAATTCTTTTCCTACGAGACTATGTAAAACAATCAATTTACTTTGAGGAACTGCTTCAGACTGACAATTTGTTAGAGGCAGTCCCCTTCATGTTGTGTCTAAGCCAGCCTCTCCAGCCTCTCCACTGTCAGGTATGTGCCAGCCTTACAGGCTAGCAATGAGCACAGAACCCCACTGCCATGCTCTCTGTGTCTAAATACTACACACTGTCCTTACACCACACCAGATAAAGTGGAATTTTTTGCTAATCAAGTGGTGAAAAGTACAGGAGTTGGGCATAATGCTGTGTTTCCCACAACTTAGGAAAATCTTCCCCATGTTAAATGAGTTGAGAATCTCTCACAGAAAGTATTTAAACAGAGGGATAATTACCACAGCAACCAAACCCAGGACAGAGTCATTCAGGAGCATTCCATATCCGCAGACTCGGCTCACGCAAGGAGGCAATATTTTATGTAACAGAAGACCAGCCAACACTTTTAGGTAACTCGCAGTGGTTTCCAAGGAAGGTAAAAAATCAGAGGACCAAACATTAGCTGCAGGAACAGATTGTTTTTACACCTCAGATCACACTTAAAGTGAACTGACAAACTTGTTGTAGATTCTCTACTATATGTCATGTCTCTGCTCCTCCACATCTGTATTTTTTACTTCTTCATCCACATTTTTTCCTCTCATCTTTCCCCCACTTTACCGGCATCATAACAAGGGCTGCAACCTCAACGTGCCTCCGATCCTAGAAGGAGTTAATTTTGGGGGCAAAATAAAGTAGCCAGAGGAGAAAATGAAAGAAACCATAAGCTAATGATAGAGAACTCCCCACAGATCTGAGATAATTCAAGTTACAGCCACACATGGCAGTAGTCTCCATCAAGCAGTTCTGTGATATTTGTGCACATCTCAGTGCTGGTTCCGTAGCGATGGCACCTTTAATAATGGCTGGGATGGGGCAGAATCTCCCTCGAGGGCACATTATTGCAGTTGTCAGGGATGTGGGATTTGCTGAGGCATCAGGCACCAGCAACAAGGACAGAACACTGTCTCCTACACTACTCGGAGGCATGCAGTATTTTTCACATTTGAGTTAGCACAGGGCTTTTAAAATAACAAAATAACCCAGAAACAAGCTTCAGTGATAGAGGGGTGGAAGAGGAAGAAGATCAGCACGATTTCCGATTTTCAACAGGTGGCCAGTGGATACAAATGCTATTAAAAGTTGAATCCTGGCATAAAGGATGAAGGGAATCTATAAAGGGAAACCTAAAACCTGCTTTCACAGACTCTGAACTTTTGTAAATGAACTGGATGAACTGGAAAACATCAACTTGGCTAATTAATGTACTTCTAAGTCTAGCCATTTTAAAGTATGATTTTTTCTAATTTGATCATTCTGTTTATCATTAATTTGAGTATCTCTGCAGTATGTTTATGTCTGCCACTTTTCCTGAGACATGTTTCCACAAACAGAAACACCCTACATTTGATTAATACTCAGTAAAAACATAGTAATTTTCTGAATATATTCTGAAGGCTGAAGTCTGCTAATCTGTTTAAAAACAAGAATTCCAGTTTATTTTTAAACAGAGATGTTAAATTCAATAACCTGATTTACACTTGTCAAGAAAGAAAACCAGTACTTTACCAGTTTTCACTGTGTACATTTTCAGAAATTCTGACAAGGTTGTAATTTCTATATATAATAATTTAACTGTAAAATTATGCAATTTGCAGTTGTAAGACTGAAACTGTTAATGAGCTTCTAGCAACTATGAGACCTGCAAAAGGAAGCATGTGGAAAAGATGAGTGTTAACACATGCATCTTGGCTAAGTTACAAAAGAAAGGATTTTTAAAAAAGATTATTTAAGGTCTTCTATGATTTTTAAATAGATAAAATAAGTTACTTCCTGTCCTACTCTGTTTCATGATGTTATTGTGAAATGCTAATGGCTGCTGTGTTTATTTCATCATAGAAGTGTGTTCATTTCACTGGAAGACAAAAGGTTTTGCAATCCTGCTGAATGGATGGCTTAATATAAATCTCAATTATTCACCTGACTTGCAACAAAAATATTTTGCTGCATTAATTATCTTAAAACTGGGAATGCTTCTATGTGATTCTGTTGCTGCAGGTTTGGGTGGGTTGGTTTTTTATTATACAGGACTTAAAATCCTAAGTCGGGGGGGGGGGGGGAGTAAGAAAAATCAAAAAGGATNAGAAAACAATGAAAGATGGTCATGGAATGGTTTGCCTTGGAAGAGACCCTAAAGCTCATCCAGTCCCACTCCCCTGCCCTGGGCAGTGACACCTCCCACCAGAACAGCTTGCTCAAAGCCCTGCCCAACTTGGCCTTGAACATCTCCAGGGACAGAGCAGCCACAGATTCTCTGGGCAACCTGGGACAGGGTCTCACCGCCCTCACAGCAAAGAATTTCTTCATGAGGTCTACTCAAATATCCCCTCTCTCTGTTTAAAACTATTCCCCCTCATCCTATGGCTACACTCTCTGATCATGAGTCCCTTCCCATCTTTCCTGGAGCCGCTTTATGGACCAGAAGGGGCTCTAAGATATCCCCGGAGACTTTTCTTTTCCAGGCTGAACATCCCCAACCCTCTCAGCCTGTCCTCACGGAAGAGGGGCTCCAGCCATCTTGACAGAGTGGATACTGCATAACATCTAGAATTCTGGATGGACAGTGGATACTGTATACAATGAGTTAAAGTCCACAAGTAGATTACTTTAATGAAAACACATTAAGTAAGAATATGGAACAAAGGTAAGAATGAGAAACAGTTTACAGTGACAAGGTGGGCCGTTGAAACTGTGGTACTGAGTGATTAGGTGGCTGTGAGTGTGCATTGTACCTGTTACAAGCTTCACCCAGCATTCAGACCTGGGGTGACAGGCACCCTGTACTGCCGGGGTTCTGTCGGGGTCCGGCCTGCCCGCTGCCAGTAGAGCCCCAGAGGAGATAAGCGAACCTGAAAGGAACGCGAGGCCGGGCCTGGAGCCTGCGAGGCAGGACACCGGGTTTCCAAGGTCAACTACAACGAGCGGGCCCACCAACCATTTCGGGAAGGGGTTATGCCTCAGAAACCATTAGGTAAGGTAAATCACTCTTAAAAAAACCAAATTCCCACAGGAGCGGAGAGCGGGTCGGTCGCAGAATCCCGCACTCCCCGCCGCTGGACCTCCCGTCGCTTCGCCGCCCGGGGGGCGCAGGCTGGCAGCGCTCCTCCACCCCTCCCCACGGCGCCAGCAGTCCGCCCGGCCCGGCCCGGCCCGGCCTCACAGCTACCGGCGGCGGAAGGGTCCCATGCCACCTCCCCGCTGGGAGCGGGGCAGCCGCTGAGGAACGCGGCCCCAGTGACATCAGCTTTCCCAGCACCTCACCTCACAGCCAGCCCGGGCCAACATGGCGGCGGGATGTGGTGGCGGCGAGAGGCGGGGCCCGGTGACGTCTCGCGATGGCCGCCGGCGGGCGGGGGGGAGCAGTCCGCCGCCGTCCCGGCAGCCATAGCGACGACGCTACCTGCGGCGAGGGCGGCCGGCGGGGGGGGGCGGACAAAGACGGCCCCGGAGGGGGTGAGTTCGGGGCGGCAGGGGCAGAGCGACACCCCCGGGATGGGGCGCGGCGGGAGGAGAGACACCCTCACGCCAGTTGCTGGGCAGCAAGGGGCCTGACAGGCCGTGCCGGGTGGGGAGCGCGGGTTCTTCCCCCAGCGGAGCTCGCCGCCCGCTGGCCTTTCCCTCGGCAGGGCCGTGAGGAGGAGCGGGGCGGCGGCCGTGCTGCCAGGCCCCGGCGGCGCCTGTCCGGCCTGGTCCCTCCGGGCCGCGGGGAGCGGGACGGCCACGCCGTGCCCCGCCGGGGCTCGGAGTGAGTGTGGGGCGGCTGGCGGTGGGGCCGGGACCGGCCTCAGCCCGGTAGGGAAGGCGCGCGGGCCGGGGCGGGCTGGTTATCGCCGGGGGCAGGGCTGCGGGGCGAGGCCGTCAGGGCGCAGATGCCTCAGTCTTTATCTCGGCGGCTCCTCGTCGGAGAACAAAGAGGATCAATTGAGCGTGTGCGGTTGTTGCCCCGGCTCTGCCTGCCGTAAGTGCGGTTGGAGGGTCGCACCGGAACGTCTTCCGTCCCACATTCTCTGAGGAAAGAGTGTTTTCCTCAGTTACTCTGTGGCATCTTGGCGCTTGAACCCGGTCGGAGAGAGGGAGAAAGGCCACGTAGCACTAACGAGCACGATACACCCTTAAAACCCAGCCAGTTTAGTGTATTAAACACAACCTGAAAGTGAGAAAATAGAGTCAAAACCAGATGTGCCCTTGAAACTCTTCCATAGGATTCTTCTGAGAATTACAGTACAATGGGTCAAAACCAACACACAGCTGTTATTTCATTTTGCCTTCTTTCTGCATGTCTCTTAGTTAATGCATTTGAATAGTAATTTTGTTTTGTTTTGTTACTTTTAAGCATTTGAAAAAATGGGGGAAAAAATAATGTGGTCCTAATAAATCATGCTGACACTGACAGCAAAATTTGTGCATGTTGTAGTCATCCATGCTAATGGGTAACGCTCTGAGACTGTTTTATTTTACAGCATCCTGGAGACAGTTACTAATTACATTTCTCATCACTCTATAAAGAGGTAAACAGCAGCATGTTTCGGCCCAGGCTTTGCAAAGTGTCAGAGTAGTTCTTCCAGTTGATATGTGACTATCCGCCTACTTAAATACTTTGCAGAATATGTGCCTTCATAGATTAGCAAATTGAGGTGAGGTTAACCAACTTGCTCAAGGTCATGGAGTGCCAGTGACAGAGTTAGCAATAATGGAATCCAGCCATCCTGGCTGCTGGGTCTGTGCTCTAATCACTGGGTGACTCTCCCATATAATTGCAGGTAGTTTAAACATTGGTTTGCGTAAGTACATGCTGAGGCCTTCAAAAACTTTAGGAGAAACAAAGTGTTAATAGATCTGCTTCAGCTCATGTGGTGTATTTGCATGTAGTTTAAAGTAATTGCACTGCTTGATGTAGGAGGAGGGAATTTTGCAGAAGACTTTGTGGCTTATTTTGTATATATGCATGCAAGAGTCATCAATTTTGGGTATATAGTGCAGACAGGTTTCTTGCATAGATTTAGAGGGTAGATCATGTGATATAACAAAACAAAATATAGATTACACTGTAATTAAGACTTTTTTTTAAAGGAGAAGGCTGAGACTATGACTGTAAAGAGGTTATCTTCTGAATGAAGTGTTTACCAGATGTCATTCTGTAGAGTTATTTGCAGTTGTTAGGTGAAAAAAAAAAACCCAACAAATGGGTTTGGAATCCCTGGTGATGAGGCTGTTGGAAGTTGAAATGGGAACAGAAAACTTCCTCACGTGGTTTATTTTTTTCTGCAGATACTTGTAAAGTAAAAACAACTCACAATCGGTGTTATTTCTGACCCTCAAGAGTAATTATGTTTCACATGGTGTTTTTCTCTGTCGAGTTAAATTTATGAAGGGATTTCAGAGAAAATCCTGGCAGATCTGCGTGTGCTGTTGTGACACCAGCAGTATATATTTAGTAACTTCAGGGGGGGAAAGAACTTTTTTGTGCTAAAAAAAAATAGCAGTGACTATTGTTTGTCTGGACTTCCAAGAGTGCTGGGAAGCAGGCTGGTGTTGTTCAGGTGTTTGATTCTGGCCTGTGTCCTGTAACAAGTGTTACATTTGGCAGATGCCTGTAGCTGCAGCAAGTTTCAGTGGCGGTACCAGGAGAAGCCCATCCACCCAGCACAGGGCACAGACTTGAGAGCACAGATCTCAGTTTTGAATAGCTTTGTTTCTTCTTACCTTTGTGTCCTGTGAGTAATCCTGGTGACTGTTGACTACAATATTTAGTCGTGGCAGTGAGACTCTGCAGTGCTGTACGGTGTAGAAGAGCAGGAGCCAACTTCTTGAAGTTTTAAATAAACTGGTTGAGGTGCCAAAGGCTGCGTAGCCTTACACTGAACATTTATGGGAGTGCTGCTTTAGGGGTCATCTCTGCAGGGAAGTTCTGCTGATACAGACTTTCTCTGTAAAAGTTCATACAGTTTCTTATTTGATGAGTGCTGTATGAAAGGTATGCAGTTATTAGTGCTAAAACATTAAATCTGCCCAGCGTATGTACCATTTATAATGCTGTCTTTGGGAGAAGTACTGATATTACTTGGTGAAATATCCCAGCAATGTGACTTTTAAGGCAAAGTAATTGTCTCAAAAAGGATGCTGGTTGCTTGCTTAGAAATCCAGAAATTTATACCCTGACTGACACTGCTGTTGTAGCAAACGTGTCTGCTGGAGGCCTGGATTTGCCAGATTTTACTTCTGCCAGTCTGAGCGGTAACTTCTTACCCAGACAAGTCAAATAAGAAAAGGAAGCAATAATGGGGTATATTTTTTAAAACTGGTGGCTTTCCACCTGCAAATCGTGGAGTTCTGGGAGGTTTGCACACTGTTTTCAATGGATGCACAAGGAAAACGAGCCTGTTAGTAGGCTTGGTGGTCCATACCTCCACTGGTGCTGTGATCTGTGCCACTGGCTGAGCTGAAGAAACTGGAGTTGTGGTATGACACCAGAAATTAGAATGAAACATGCAGCATTTTAAAAAAAAATTCAAAATATGCATATTATAAATAATATTTTAAAAATAGTATTAAATGTAGTCCTTTAAAATATCTAGCAGCAGTTAGCTATTCATTGTAGGCTACTTTAAAACATTTATTAGGAAAAAACCCTACCCTTTTGTTAATTTTAAAGATTGCCTGCATTTCTGGTACACATAATGCATGCAGTGCAGATAAAGACAAGAAGCAAAGATTCTCATGTATGCTTACTGAATACTGCATAGAGATAACTTCTTTAAAAAAAACCAAGAAACAAAATCTTCTGTCTATGAGAAGTTTCAAAAGAAGGTATTTTGTATTCCCGTGACCTGGCAGTTTTTCCACATTTGTTCTTCATATAGTCTTAGTATTTTGAACTGAACAGTGAATCTCACTTTGCAGTAGTACATAAAATTGTTGAAGAAATAATGCTTACACTTGCTGCGTAGTGATTCAAGACGTTAATTCTTATGAAACAAAAGGGATTTACTAAAATTCTAAGAAGCAGTGGGAACCCAAATTGCAAATTATAGAGCTCCTTCTTTATCTAGACTCTTCTTAATAAGGTAGCAGAACATCAACTTGGAACACTATCATTGGGGATTTGTTTTCAGAATATTATTAGTAGCATTTCAGTGAATGGAAACAAACCTGTGCTCTGAAAAGAAACTGGATCTTGGGGAACGGCGTTCCAGTAAGACCCATGAATATAACTTCTACAGGGATGATTTGCTATCTTAAAAAATAAATACATCTAAAAGCTTAGTTTGTGAGTAAGAATCAGAGCCTGTAAATCTGAAGATATGACTGATACACTCTAGTAAACACCTAAACTTGTGTCATGTTCCAAGTGTGAAACGTGTATCTGGTGCTGGGCAATGTGAACATCATGGTGTTTAGAATGCAAAAACAAGCATTTGGGTTTGATGGTTCACAATGCTGGGGCTGTCCGCTGCTAGAAAGTTCAGAAACTAAACTTCTTCAGGTGCAACCCAATCAGTTTATCAGACTGGAGAACGGCTGAAATGGATGTTGTTTTATACAGCTTCATTGGAGTGTAAATTACAGCTAATGAGTCAGTAGGAACTTTCTGTTCTTTTAATATTTCATACTATAAAATAAAGTTACACTCAAGGGAGACACTGAGTGATAATTAACCTGTAGGAGCTACAGTAAAATGTGATGTTCTTGGAGGGGGGAGAAATGTACGTAGCTGTTTCACTTTATTCAGTCTGTAAAGTCAATGGTATGTGTACTGAGGAGTCCGACCATAATTTTATTTTATAAAATGCATTTGAGATTGTTGCTTGATCAGGTCATGGGTTCTGCTTTTAGTTCTGGAATGTCACTCAAAATAAAACAAAACTGTGGGGGTGGCAGAGGCAGAATTACAATAGTTCGAGACAGCGGTAGTAGAAAACCTGCCTTAATTTTTAATCAAGTAGTAAATCCCAAATCTGTTTGGTGTTATTCATCCCAGTTATTTTTCAGTTTGTTGCCTGTAACTACCATGCAATTGTAACGAGAGTTTAGTTGAAACAAGGCATGAAGCTGTTCCCCATTCTTTTGTTCTGAATCTCTGGGATTTGACATACCTGGGTGCCTGTGTGAGCAGATACCTGAGTTGTTAGACCTCATCCGGGGAGGCTACCACTGCCGAGAGATTCCTGCCTAAACGGTGACTACGGCTGCCTTTTGGCTTTGTGTTTCCTCAGTTCTACTCTGTTTTTAGTGTTCTGAGGCAGGGATGGGACGTCTCCGTGTTGTTCGTTGGTTTGTGTTGCAAAGATCCAGCACAAGCAGTGCTTGTCATGGACTGGGGCCCCAAAATGCTGTTGTGACACAGTGAAGAAGTGCTTTTCCATTTATTTCATAGCACTTTGTTAAATAGATGGAAACCCATTGCGAATATTTTTTTCAATTTCCGTATTTTTGAAGGAACTTAAGTAAAGGTAGACTCATAACTAGGTTCAAGTTCTGTATTTTACACCTTTGTTGACTGCGTCAGTTTAGTATAGACTTATGGAAATAATCTTCTTGCCTTTTCTCTTCCCCCCCCCCCCCNCGATTCAAAAACTGAAGTCTCTGAAGATACAAAATCCTAAGAACACAAGAAGCAGCAAGGAGGATTCAGTGCCAATGCAGCAACAAAAAAGACAGCCAGAGTTAGTGGAAGGAAATCTTCCTGTTTTTGTTTTTCCTACAGAACTTATATTTTATGCAGATGACCAGTCAACACACAAGCAGGTGTTGACTCTATATAACCCCTATGAGTTTGCCTTAAAATTCAAAGGTGGGTTTCTTAGGTTAAGTTCTGTTTAAGGGTTAGTTGGTGATTTTAAACAGTCCAATTATAACTCATGTAACAAATCGTATTTGTGACAAAACCAAACTCTTGTCTGTACATGCATCTGTTGATTAAGTTGATGAGGCGTTAATTCATGATTTGTTACCACTACTGTCATTTTTGTTGCAGTTCTTTGTACAACTCCAAATAAATATGCGGTGGTTGATGCTACTGGTGCTGTGAAGCCTCAGTGCTGTGTTGATATGTAAGTAAAAGTTGATTGTGGTTGGGGTTTTTTTCTGATGTATGATACTTGATCACCTTAATTTCTTTTCTTATTTAAGACATATTAAATGACAGCATACATAATATGAACTAAATTGGATGAAGTTACAATATTTTCCTAATCTCTTACATGCTTGTGGCCATCTGGTCTCTGCTGTTCTTTCACTCTAGGGCAGAGATACCACAATATTGAAAATATTTCCTTCTTCAATTTTGTCTTGAGGCATAAATAAAATGGTAGTAAATGCATCCTGTAGTATAGTTTGTAAACCAGCAGTAAGAGTAATATGAGCCTCCTCTGAGTAGTTTTTTGTTATTTCTAACAAGAAAATCAAAACCCTCAGGGCTGGGATTTCTTTGTGAGAAATATTTGTTTGCAGATGGGCAAAATGAAAATGAATGCAGTTCTACTGAGCACACTTTCCTGGGCCATGTTTAACGAAGGTACTTTTCCTGCCTTTCACCCCGACCGCCTCCCTCGGTCTCAGATCTCTCTGTCTCCCCTTTACTTGTTTCTCCTGTCAGGTCTCAACCCAGTAACAGAGAAAAGATGAGGGCCGGTTAAGTGACCACAGTAATGCATAGGGTCTGTAGGCTGCTCTAATTCAAAGTGGAATAGGTCTGTAAGCTTAAATAGCCCAATCTTTTCATCTTCCATTTGCCACATTATTTCTGTGCTGATGTACAAATACAGCTAAAGTATGAAGTACCAAAAAGAGCAGACTGAGCTTTCTGACTAGAAATTTGCAAACTGTAAAACGCCTTTTGGAATCTCTGGCTGACAAAAGGCCATATACAAGACCCCCTGCTATTGAATGATCCATCTTTTGTCAGATAAATAATATTGCGCTTAGGGAAAGGCTTTTTCCTGTAGACTGTTTTCCTTAGGTGTAATTTGGAAAATTCCAAGGACTTATCAAATAGAAAGGAAGTTTAAAACATAGAACTAGAATTTTCAGTGGGTAGGGGCAACAATTCTAAAAATGGAACATGGAACAGCATATGTCAGGATATACTAGTGTATCAGTGAGCTGTTCCCTTCTTTAGCACACATTTACACAGGCTTGATTATATTTGGTTCATCTTAAAGAAGTGCCTTTTATTAAATAAAGGAAAATAAGACATATGTGTGTTCCCAAGGGAATTTTTTGTGCAGCAAAACCCCCATCCCATTCCCGTGGTTGCTGTCTAAGGGCAGTGTTTACTGCTGGGATATGAGCAGTACTATGCAAGTATGGCCTTTTGCCAGATAAACAGATATTCTACAGAGCTTCCAATTATGCAACGGTCTCTAAAAAGAAACAGGAGAATGTATCTGTTTATAAGGGTCTGCAAAAAACATCTCTTTGCTTGGCAGCAGATGCGTGTTCTCACAGCACAGTGTTAGGTAAAGGTTCTGTTTAGGTTGGTAGTTAGTACCTTGGTATTAAGAGTAAAAACGAAAAATTTAAAAAGAAGTGTTAAAGAAGGAAGAAGAGTTGAATCTGCTGCTCCGACGTGCTGAGACTTGTATGAATTAGGATTGTCAGGGGGAAAAAGCCTTTTGTTGTAGTGAAGCCAGTCACCCAGCCAACCCTCAGCTTGCTGAAAGCCTGTCCTAAGCACACTCTTTTGCCTCTGATGTGATGTAAAACAACATAGATTCCTGCAGCCTTCTCGCTTGGGGATGACTTGGTCTGTTTCCTTGTTGAATAGTCTAGTCAAACTAGACACAGGCACTGGCTATGTGTTAATGATTGTAGATACCTTGATATGATATACTTCCTTTAAGTGAAGACTGAAACACAAAAATCTGTTTATTGCAGCAGTTTAATGTATGTATTATCACAAAGATAGGTTTCTTGAAGGAATTTGAAGGCGGCTATCCTGTGTTACTAAGGGTGGAATAATTTTATTCCCCTCAGGAGATGGCAACCTTCTTGAAGTCAAATCACTTATACATAGGTAATTTTTTCAGATTAGTTATTGTTATCTTAGAAATTTAGAATAGCCTTCCACAAAAAAAGTTTCCATTTTGGAAAAATAATTAAAATCTGTGTTATATCTATAAGAGCTGATATGACCTCAAAACCTACATGTTAGAACATTTTAATGCTAGGTACGTATTTTCATAAGGAATGATAAATGCAGAGAGGAGGCAGTTGAATAGAGCACGGCCCAGAGGTCTGTATTGCCTTTGATCAGTGTTATTTTATAACTGCCTTTTTGTAGGTCCCACATATGCTTTTTCCCATGAAATGCCATAAAGATAGAAGGGATGCAACAATTCTCAACCTGTGTTATTGCTGAAGCCATCTTGGGTTTCAGTGTATTCAAACCAGTAGAGCAACAGAGTGGCTGCTGGACAGTGAAAAGGTTTACCAAGAACATAACCAGAGTCTTTAATTCAGAGAATACGCCTGTGTTGCAGTCAGACAGCAGGAGTTGTGGTTGCAGCTTGTGCAGCTGCACCTGCCCCAGCTTTTGTTAGTTTGGGAAGTCTCTGCAGCATCATGCATTTCAGTGCAGGCTACGACACATGCTGAAGGGAGCTAGATTGATGAGCAGAGCTCTGCTGCCAATAGCCAGAGGTACTCTCTGAAACACAGGTCAGAAATGTTTGTGTGGATACATAGTTGTTGTTTTTACTGCACTGCTGCATGCTCTTAATAGTGGGCTTCTGATTTTGAAAATCCCTTTGTGTCTAGCTGAGTCCTTAATGTAGAGGGAGTGAGTTTTGCTTCTGAGAGTATAATTTTAAAGCTCTGAGCCAGGTTTCCTCGAGAAGCTAGACTTTCACCATCATCTCTTAGGTGTTCAGCAGTCTTACTTTTCTTCTTTCCTTCCCTGTCCACTCCAGTCTGTCCCTGTCCCCCCCACACTACTTTTTAAAAGTCATTGACCACCATCAAACAACAGTGATAAAGGAGACTTCTTTCAGATAATTGATGTTTCATGCAAATTGGCAGCTAGGCATCAGATTGAGGCAAAGGTATTACTGAGATAAATAACTGTTCTTTTTGGCCAGCCAATTAGAGCAGATATATTTAAGAACCAGAGTGAACATAGGGAGCGGAGAGAGAAGGCAAGATCAAATCTTCAAGAACCTGGAGTGATGGAGGAGGGAATGGGGATCCGTACTATTGCAGTGTATTTGTGTATGGGGGAAGGAGAGGAAGCATCAGGATGGAGGGCATAATTCCACAGGAGATGTGCTTTTTGTTAGTTCCTCTGTCTGAAAACATTGTTTTCCTCTGCAGTGTGATTCGTCACAGAGATGTTCGGTCTTCTTACTATGGTGTGATAGATAAATTCCGTCTACAAGTGTCTGAGCAGAGCCAGAGGAAAGCATTAGGGAAAAAGGAGATTATTGCTACACTACTTCCATCTGCAAAGGAACAACAGCAACAAAAGGAAGAGGAGGAAAAACGAATAAAAGAACACCTGGCTGAAAGTGTCTTTTTTGAGCAGACTTTGTGTCAACCAGGTAGCTGAAATCTTTTACCCATCCTGTCTTCTGAATCCATTATGAATATCTCAAGTGACCAGAAACCCTAGATTAAAATTTAAGACAATTCTTTTTAGTTACCTGTGAGACTGCTGTATTTATCACTGGGGAATGACAGTGCCCAAGAACCCAAACTATGGCTGTTCTGCTTACAATGTCTGGGTTAATGGAGACCCTTTGCTGCCCCAAGTTTGCGTGTCATTCCTCAGAGATTGTGTCCTCTGCTCCTCCTGTGCAGAGGTTCTGTTGCAGCCAGTGGGAATTTATCTGCAAAAGGATGGTAGTTATTTTTTCCCTTGGGCTCTTTCAGAACATATGCCCCTTCTGAATTTGTTCCAAACCCTTAATCCTCCATTTCCTGATGAGCAGGAAATATTGCCAAAACATCTTTTGAAGTGCTCATTGTTTTATGCCATCTCATTTGTCTGTCTCACAAGGACAGAAAAGCAGTTTCTAGCTGAAAACTCTTTACACGTTTCATACATGAGGAAGTGAATCAACAGTCGGGCAAAACCTAGACTGACCAGTTAAATTGATGTGGTAGGAGGAGACATAAAAAGTATGAGGTTTTATCGGAACTGATTCTTGACTTGCCAGTCTACCATCCCTTTACTTTTACTGATTTATATGGTAATATTCTTGTCACTGTCTTGTTTCTCATGGCAAGAACGAAAAATAATTCCAGAGAATAGATGAGCCTGCTTGAGCGTTCCTCTTGTTAAAACCAAACAGTTTCACTCTTCACACAGTTTGTTGGCTGGTGAAACACCGTTTACTAACCTTTTTACAAAAACACTCCTCAAGACGGGTATTAGTAAGATGCGTGGTAAGAGCAAACCTGCCAGGTCTCTGGGCTCACGGAGTGGAATGTTATAATGATAGTCATTCCAGTACAGAGGGTTTGAACCATCCTGAACAATCTGATACTGGTCTTAATCCAAATGCCGTTTCTCTGCTTAAAAACCTTGTTGACTACATGATGTTGCTTCCTTACAGAAAAACAGCAAACAAAGCAGCTACAGCCTTTGCATGTCACCCGTAACCTAGAAATTACAGATTTATGGAATTAAAATAGGACACACATTGCTAGTCACTGAGGATAGAAAAACTTGATAAAAACATTGGCTAATTTCCAATGAGTTTCAAGAATTTGGTTAGAGTATCCAACTGACACATTACCAGCTCTTTTCCAAGACAATACAGTGTGCCTTTGAGTAGGTTCCAGCTGTTAAGCCGCAGTGCAATAAAAAGCACAAAGGTCAGTTCACCTGTGGTTTGCATTTCCTCCTTCTAGTAATAATGGACTGTCAGAATGGTTCACTCTCACAGTTTTTCAAGTAAGATTCCAGTATTTCTAATTTGTGGCACATAAAGTGGTTCTGGCAACCCTTGAATCCTCTAAAGAAAGAAGGAGACTGTCTGGCCCAAGAACCTGTGCTCTTGCTGTAGCCAGGTTTTGTTTGAGGGGGGAAGCAGAGCTGTTGGCCTGCACAGCTCCTTTAGATGCTCTTTCCTAATTGATTACTATTCACTGAAGGAACATATCTAGGAATGGAGCTGGGATGCATGGTGAAATCCCAAGTGCTGCTGAAGCGTCCAGCTGTCAGGAGTGTATATAGCTGTGAGACCTGGCAGGCTCCCTTCCTCCAGGAGCGAGGGGCTTGGAAAATCACATGAAAACAAGTTCCAGCATCAAAACGTGAAAGGTTTAGGAGGGTGGGTTTAAGAGGTGTTTTCCACCCCCTCCAAACAGAGAAGAAAATCTCAGGATATTGCAGTAAACAGTTTTGCAGAATGTGTACGGCTTATATTGGGTGGATAATCCTTACAGCCGGTATCATCTTGTCTTTCAGAAAACAGAACTGCCTCGTCGGGACCTAGTTTACTAACAGTCTTCCTAGGAATAGTGTGTATCACAGCACTAATGCTACCTACGTTGGGGGAAATGGAATCCCTGGTGCCTCTCTACCTCCACTTAAGTGTGAATCAAAAATTAGTAGCTGCTTATGTTTTAGGTAAGTATTTGGGATTTACTAAATGTTTTCTTGCAGCTTCTGCAATTTGGGAAACTTCTCCTGTTTGCCAGTGTCTGACAAAGCACCGTGGTACCTTTTGTTTTGCATTCCCACTTACATTTTAACTTGCAGCCATAGTGATATCAGGGTAAAATACTTACTCTTAAGTATTTTAGACCAGATATAGTTGATATTTATTACATACAGCCCCGTACATGTTAATGTCAGCTTCACCTGGTAACTTGCCAACTGTAGTCATCTGCCAGTAAAATTGAATGTAACATGCTCATTCTTAGATTGAAATAGAGAATTACTCCATTGCAGAACTTAGCTTTTTCTGTTATTTTATTTCTCTCTCCAACCCTGATGAGCTGGCCTGTAAGGCTCCATTCACTACCTTGTGGATAAGCAGTTGAAATGTGTAGAACTGAGTTGTTGTAAACCCTCCTAAAAGACCACCACCATCCACAATTCTTCCCAATTTGTAACTTTGCTCCTAAGTTAGCAACCATAGATAAGGTGCACACTTCATTTGCCTTGACTATTTTTCTGTAACTATTTCAGATGCGAAGAACAGTCAGTCTAAACTCAGTTCTCCTGTCCCACTGCCTGGCAGAAATGAGGATTTAAAGGAAAGGAGCTAGGTAGCTTCAAACTTATAGCTAGAGGTGAGGTAGCGGTGGGGAAAGGTTCAAGTTCTTGGCGGTTAATGTGCACGCTTAGTTGGGTGCGAGTCACTCTGCTGGGATGGGCTGAGAACTCCCTTGTTGGTACCCAGCAGCCTACACCTTTGCCTGAGCCCCTGGTGGTGTATTTTCAGACAGGACCCTGCAGTAATCCCCATTTTGCTTTTAGCTCTAGTCTTGAAAATCAGTCCAGTGCCTGCTGGACACAAACCATTTGACTTCATACGCTTGCAACAACTTACCTATTTCTAGATTCACTCTGAAGTTCTTACAGAACTTTTACAGTTCTTTGGTAGCAGCGTTTTTAGCATTCTTGAAAAGATCCTTCTTCTGTATGTAACAGTCATCTAGAGTTGGTTGCCCTTGAGAAGATGAAACCACTTTTCTTCCACAAGGGAGTACACCTGGATTGTGTAGCATTTAACTGAAAAAGGTTATTACTACACCAACTGGACTGTACAACATTTGAGAAATATTTGCTTTATTATTATTTATTGCCTGAAAGTCCCTATACGAGAGGTCATAGAATCATAGAATGGTTAGGCTTGGAAGAGACCCTAAAGACCATCCAGTTCCACCCCCCTGCCCTGGACAGAGACACCTCCCACCAGACCAAGTTGCTCAAAGCCCCGTCCAGCCTCGCCTTGAACATCTCCAGGGATGGGGCAGCCACAGCTTCTCTGGGCAACCTGGGCCAGGGTCTCACCAGAAGAAAGAATTTCTTCCTGAGATCTCATCTAAATCTCCCCTCTTCCAGTTTAAAACCGTACCCTCTCATCTTATGGCTCGCCTCCCTGATCATGAGTCCCTCCCCATCTCTCCTATAGATCCCCTTTAGATACTGGAAGGGGTTCTGAGGTCTCCCCAGAGCCTTTGCTTCTCCAGGCTGAAGGTATATGCTGTCCTGTACCTCCTTCCAGAAGCTTCTGTTCTTACTCTGCAATGATTTAGTTAATCCAAGCTAGGCCTAGAGCAGTTCTGCTAGAACTGATTGTCTGAGCTAATACAGACCTTAAGAAAGAGCTGAACTGTAATTCCTCTTTAATGGATAAATTTGCTTGTCTAATGAAAGGCAGCATTACAGCTCTCTGCTCTCGTGCTTCCGTCTTCAAAATCTTTATAAAAGTAACTAAGTCAAATCAGTGTGTAGTAAAACAGTCTCAGAAGTGTCTGTATCCGTGGTGAGATCTGTAGGCTCTAGTTAAGCTCTCTGCAGTGAAAGGCTGTTACGTTAACGTCATCTGAGCCTGCAAGAAAATCAGATTGCCAAAGAACTGAGAAATTACTATTTTCATATTACGTAAGGTTGGAATTCAAGGAGCCCTAATGTTTTTCCATATGCCTCTGCCTTGTGCAATATAACTCATGGCTGAGAACTTGCAGGTTTACACTTTTTCTGCACGTAATTAAAGGAAACTTTTCAGTGTGCCTTGAGTAGGTTTATTAGCCCCATATTTCCTACTTTCATCTGATTTTAATTTTTAATTTTTAACCTTTATCGGAGCAGTTCTGGGGTTTTTATCTCCCTCTCTAGAGGGCACAACGCACAGCTCCCTACACAGACTGACAAGGAAGCTTAAATCTTTGTCTAAAACTCATCTTTGATCAGTTATTCTGCCCAGAGCAGGAACAAAAATGTCTTGCCATCTTCAGCTGCTCTGCCTCATGGATGATGCAGCATTGGAGTCATGTTGCCCATTACTAGCCTCCTCTCCCCCAAAATCTGGTGGCTCTTCTGTTGGTGTCACACTGACCCGGTCAAAACATGGATGCTGAGATTTTCCAGTGGTGAGATCAGTAACTGGAGTATTTACAGCTTCTCTGAAGTTCAGTTTCTCGATACACTGCACTTCAGCGTCATTTTTACACAGATGTTGACTACATCAAAACTCAGAGCAATACTTCCAGTGTTGAGATTGAGTGTATATATATATATTAATTCTTTTGTATTTTCACACTTTTACCTTATTTTCTGGCCTGTGACAGGGTAAGCTGTCTTTTCTTCAGTTTAAAGGTTTCATGCAGTGAAATTAAAGCGTTCAGTTCTTGTCTTTCAGGTCTCATCACCATGGTTATCTTGAGAACGTGAGCAATGAATTAATAGGATGTCAAACACCTTCCTGTATATTCACATCATGAATGTGGACTGCCTTTTACTCCCATTTGGCTCACTAAGACACTAGCAAAACTCTTCAGTGATTTCAGATACCTTCAGAAGTGTAATATATTTTAACTATGTATAATAAATGAAAGACTCAAAGCACTTCTGGGTGCTTCTGTAACAGACAGCTATGAAATGTTCAGTGATACCTGTGAAAATAATTTGAAAAAAAAAACCAAACAAACCAAACAAAACACTTTTATATCTACGCCTACTGTAAAAAAATCCTTATTAAAGCAACATTTGTTATTTTTAGTCTTACGTTCACATCAGTGCGCGATCACTATAAAAGCAAACTGTCTTCTGTAACACGTTCATTTGGTCTGTGGTTGTACCTGGCGAGGCCGGTGTGGAACACGGGTGTGTACAGAGGAGAGGGCTGAGAGTCACAGCGAAGTGGTGAAGAAAACGAAAAATTCCATCCGTGAAACTATGAAATAAACCACGAATTTTAGGTGAAGATGTAACTTTTTAATTCCTTCCTTCATTACAGATGTATCATTGAGCGCTCGTTTTCCTACCTGGGGGAAATAATTTCTGCAACAGCCATTTTGTATCACAATTGCAGACAATAAAACCAAGTTCTATAATCAGATCTTTGCCTTTCTTAGGGACGCATGCAATACGTGATTAAGTGTCTTTAACAGAAGCTGAACCCCTACTGCACACCAGTAGAAAATTCTGCATTTTTTCCTGTTTTAAGAGACTAAACCATGTATAAACACCCAGAGACTTTTCTCTACACCTTCCCCCTGTCCCCCAGCCAAGGCAGGGGACTTCCTTTGGGTCAGAAACTCCTGCTCAAATACCCGTTTTATACTGGAGGTGAATATTTATCTTGTTTCATCTAATAACTGTTTCCCTTCATTTGACATTTTGTTGTTGAGATGTTAAGTTTAAAAATACTTTACTGAAGGGCCGCTATTACTGCATCTCATTCTTACACAAATCTTTACAAAAAGCCTCTAGAATATGCTCCAATCTGTATGAAAACCACCTTGGAAATTAAGCTTTCTTTCCCGCTGCATGTTACGGGTCACTTTTCTGTTTATGCATGGATGTATGAAGAAACCATGCAGAAATGAGTGATGTTTAAAACAAAAACAGAGAAAGGTTGAATTGAAGTTGTTAATCACTGTACCTTTTTTTCTTATATATAAAATACAACTAAGTAAGTCTCTCCAGGGCAATAAAATGTTACTGTAGTTGGATTCTCAGAAGGACTGAGATTGTGTCATCTATCAGCGTCAGTTGATAAAGAAAAAGTCAAACATTAACAGCTGTAAAAAAACAAATACGTGTTCCTGGTTTGGGACCTCAGGGGTGTGGAGCCCAGGCTGTGCCAGCCCTGCCAGTGTTCCTGCCGCTGGGGAGCTGCGTGCTCCCATCTTTGCTGGTTGTTCCCATTTCCATGCGGTGGTTGAACCTGCCACCTCTTGAAGACGGGTGAGGGGTAGGGAGAAAAAACTGCCAGGGGGTACATGAGCCCGGCTGTTAGGTGTTACCGTAACTACAGTTAGATCTTAGCAGGACTAAACGCAAAGACAATGCCTTAAAGGCCCAAACCCCTTCTTTCCCCATATCCTGGGGATCCAGCTGCAGCCCAGGATGGTGTTGTGCCCGGCCCTTGCAGGAGCACAGAAACGAGAGAATCCCGTGTCCGGGAACCATGTCGCTGCAGCCCAACTTTGATGCCTTTGTCCTGCAGGACATGAACACGCTTGGCTTGGGAGGAGAGACGCAGGAGAGCAGAGACCCTGACCAACAGCGGCCCTTGTCAAGGAATTTGAAGAGCAGTGACTGCTTTATAAAAACACCTTGACCGAAGAAATCAGTAACAAAAAATTATCAGCAACTAAAAACATTTCTCTTTCAAGGGCAAATGAGAAGCAACCCCAGTGGAACTTGGCAGATGCAGATAAAACTGGTGCTTGGGCAAAATCAGCACGACGAGTGTCAACTGGCTTCTCTCTGCTTCGGGGAGGTTACAGCACTCACTATCATCAGAGATTTAGTCCAGCTCTGGGAAAACAAGACCTGAGGAGGGGTTCAGTTTAGCACCATGAGGGGGAATTTATCGAATCACGTTACAGCAGACTCACAGGGAGACGCTGGTAACATTTCACCAGCTGGATACGCAAGGTTTGTATTTTCTGATCCATATATATATATATATATATATATCTCTACAGGCATGCACACACCTCTGGTACTTAACAGGATGAAGGAAAACACCGAGTGCCTTTGGAAATAAGACCCAAGACAGTGAATGTGCCTCCTCTTAAAAACACCAGGAAAAACAGTTAAGCGTTCACGTCATTTCCCATTCCTGACTCTTCACACAAACAAAAACAGTCATTTCCTTGAAATGGGAAAATATTTTCAGCAGAGTTAGGAGGGTGCTAGCATCACCCAGCAGAAACCATCGTTTTGTCCACCCAGTGCTTACTGGGGCAGTGATACCCCAAAGGAGTGATGCCAGCGGCAAGAAATGTGATCCCCAGGTGCCTGCACTTGTCTGGATCAGAAAATGCTGTTTTCTCTGAAGGAGTAAATTGCAGAAGGCTCCAAGCTACAATAGATGCAGTTTAAGTGTCTCTGTGCTCCAGGGACAGACAGAGCTTTCAGCAAACCTGTTCCTGTCCCCAGGGATGGTCCTTTCCCCAAGAGAAGCCTGTGCACAGAACTGTGCCTTCAGCAACAACGCACAGAAATCCTTCCTGGCATCAACCAACTCAGAATTGCCAAAGCCAGTCGCGTGATACTTCATTTGATGTTCCTACATAGCAAGCATCTGATAACCAACAAGCCTCAACTGGAAAGAAGCTGCCAAATAGTTTTGGCAGTAAATCACCATATATTTAGTCCTTGTTTGTCAATGTATATTTAAGATACCTGCCTCTCCTCCTGAACGCCAAGCTCCATCACCCCTTTCCTTTGTCAGGAGTGTGAATCTTGTACTTAGGACTTGTGTGCACTGGTAATCCATCCCCTGGCAGGGCAAGGCTACAGAAGGGAACTTGCCCAAGCCCCTAAACCCGATCCAGGAATACTTTGCTTACAGGACAGAAAATTCTCAGATCATAGAATTATGGAATGGATAGAGTTGGAAGGGACCTTAAAGATCACAGAGTTCCAATCCCCCTGCCATGGGCAGGGACACCTCCCACTAGAGCAGGTTGTTCAAAGCTCCATCCAGCCTGGCCTTGAGCACCTCCAGGGATGGGGCAGCCACCGCTTCTCTGGGCAACCTGTTCCAGTGTCTCACCACCCTCACAGCAAAGAACTTCTTTCTGGTATTCAATCTAAATCTCCTTTCTTCCAATTTAAAGCTGTTACCCCTTTGTTACTTCACTTCCTGACAGAGTCCCTCTCCAGCTCTCCTGCAGGCTCCCTTCACATATTGGAAGGCTGCTCTAAGGTCTCCCCGGAGCCTTCTCTTCTCCAGGCTGAACAACCCCAGCTCTCTCAGCCTGTCTTCATAGCAGAGGTGCTCCATCCGTCTGATCATATTCGTGGACCTCTGCTGGATCTGTTCCAACAGTTCCATGTCCTTTCTATGCTGAGGACTCCAGACCTGAACACAATACTCCAGGTGAGGTCTCATGGGTGCAGAGCAGAGGGGTAGAATCACCTCCTGCAACCTGCTGGCCACAGTTCTCTTGATGCAGCCCAGGATGTGGTTGGCTTTCTGGGCTGCCAGTGTACACTGCCAGCTCATGTTGCACTTCTCATCCACCATCACTCTCAAGTCCTTCTCCTCAGGGCTGGTCTCCAGCCATTCTCTGTCCAACCTGTATTTTCTGCTTGGGATTGCCACGTCCCAGGTGCAGGACCCTGCACTTGGGTTGGTTGAACTTCATGCGATTTGCAATAGCCCACCTCTCAAGCCTGTCCAGGTCCCTATGGATTGGTGATCCAGAGCAACATCAAAATTCAGGGACCAAGCCGAAGAGGATGCCTTAAAAACCCCCAAACCCTAAATAGCTTTCTCTGCCAGGGGAGAAGTTGAGTTCCTGGTCAGGTACTTTGCCTTCTGTCCTTGTATGAGGCCTCCTGGATGAAGAAAAGAAGTAATAAGGGACCAGACTGTGATACAAAACACATGGGGCTGAGTGATCTTGGTATTTGATCCTCCTGCCCAGCTCTGAACAGAGACTGGGTCAAATGGCCATAGAAAAATAGGTTTTCTCCTCTGTCCCTGTGGAATGGGGCAATCCCCTCCCAACAGAAATGCTGGAGAAGGCACCACCTCCCCTTAGAGCTGGAGGAGACACGGCCAAAGCTAGTGGTGAGACTCAGGGATCTTCCTCATAGGCACAGCCTGAGCAAACACAGACTGAAACCATTGAAGGAGAGTGAGGTTTGCTGCTGCTGGCAGCCCATCCCTGCTCCACGGGAGCTGGTGAAGAAAGGGCAAACCAGCACTACACAGTCCAGCAAGAACCATTTAAAGATAACCAACAAATACAGGAAAGGAGGCTAGAAAAACTGTGTATCCTCAAAAAATAAGTACTGGAGGTACAAACACAGCCAGGCAACACTCAGAGCGTAACAGCTAAACCCAAGTAAGGGGATCTCAGAATCACAGACTATCAGAGATTGGAAGGGACCTTGAAAGATCATCTAGTCCAATCCCCCTGCTGGAACAGGAACACCCAGATCAGGTCACACAGGAACATGTCCAGGCAGGTATTGAATGTCTCCAAAGAAGGAGACTCCACAACCTCTCTGGGCAGCCCCTTCCAGTGTTCTGTTACCCTCACTGTGAAGAAGTTTTTCCTTATATTTAAGTGGAACCACTTATGCTCCAGCTTGTACCCATTGCCCCTTGTCCTATCCTTGCCTGTCACTGAGAAGAGCCTGGCTGCATCCTCCTGCCACTCACCCTTTACATATTTATAAACATTAATGGGGTCACCCCTCAGTCTCCTCTTTCTAAGCTAAAGATACACTAGCTTTTTGGTCTGCTTGAGTCTTCCATAGAACACAACCTTGCAGAAGCTCCGCTGTATGCTAATGAGCCATTTAATTTAGATAATCAATACTTTACTTTAGGTCATAGAATGGTTTGGGTTGAAGGGGACCTTAAAGATCACTGACTTCCAGCCCCCTGCCATGGAGAGGGACACCTCCCACCAGACCAGGCAGATAATCAATAGCTAGTGCAGATCAGCCTTTGAGAAGTTGCAAAGCCATGTTAAGCACACCGACAACAGAACATGGGATTACACGCAGGCAAAGTAAGACATGCCGGTCTCTGAAACTGCAGAGACTCAGCAAAGGGATGACTTAAGCAAGAGCACAACCAAAGCAGTGGGCAGTCTCTTCCCGATGACGAGAGGCCAGTAGGGATGTACCAAGAAGGAACAAAGGCGACTGATAAAACGCCGATCAAAGATACAGAATAAAAGAACCAAGAATATGTAATGGAACTTAAATCCATGCTGACAGCTCAAAATAATGAAAAAGAGGAATTAAGAAAACAATTTACAGTAACAACATGAGAGCGTTCTTCTGTAGGAAGCCGCAGGCACTATAGGTGGCTTGAGGTACAAACAGCAAAGCATTAGGTGACAAACGAGAAACCACTGTCAGGAGCCAAATAAAACTCCACAGTAACACTCTGGAATCCCACGTTCCATTAATGGAATCCCACGTTCCATTAACATCAACAAACCCATTAGCGCCTTTCCAGCAGGAATCTGCCAGGAATCTCCAAAATCACAACCTACTGCTGAAGTGAACACACTTCAAATTAAAGCATCTGGATTTATTTTTACAAGGAAGCTTCTTGCAGCAATTGGAGTGCCACACGGCCTGATTTAAGCTGCCCTGAAAAACAACAAAGTACACAATTTCTGTGCCACAAAAAACAATGCATGATACACACACCACAGCTTTGATTTTTCTCCACACAAGAGGGAAATGTAATGAGAACCAGCTAATCATGAGAACCAAAGATGACTACCTTCAGCAACACCTTCTCCCACTCAAATCAGCTCTTTCTACCTAGGTTGACATCCATTGCAATGTAAGCATCTACATGTCGTTTTTAATTATAGAAGGAAGCCTTAAATAATGAGCATTTTACAAGGCTCTTATGAAAGAAGCAAAAGAAGAAGAAACTAAACCGTTAGAAGAATTTTATTTGACAAACACCAGACTTGTCTGAGGAACCCTCCTGGGAACAGAGAAGTCTCACCAGTTCCCCAAGAAACACAGGGGACCCAGCACACAGGTATGAAGGGGCTATGTTGGGTTTTGGTTTGAATCCACTCACCTCCTCCCCCTTCTGAAGTCCCTCGTCCTGAGCCAGCTACTGAAAGTCAAACAAGGTTATTTTTCTTCAGTCATTTATTCCCCCCTCTCCTCTCTCATGCTTCTAACACAAACCCCACCAAGGGAAGCAATCTCTCCCTGCCAGCACGGACTGGGGGTCTGGGGCATCTTGGAGCCTCCTTGCCCCCATGCCAGAGGAAAGGCCAAGACCTGCTCGGGGTTATCAAACCAGGATGTGGGTGCCAAATACAAACAAATGGGAAAACTCCATTACAGCTCAACCAACCGACCATCCAAGGCATACCCTCAGGAAACAGCCAACAAATCAAAATGTGAGGTGACAGTTTTTGCATCCAGCTATTGAAAAGGACTCATGTAAGCCAAGCGTTCCTCTTTGGATTGACAAGGTTTTTAAGTTTTTAATTATTTATTGTAGCTGTAAACATTCAATTATATTTACAAATATTTTAACTTGGTGCTTCCAGAAGAAGAGGGACCAACTTAAACTCCATCTGCCAGTTGGTGATGAGAAAGGTTGCTAAAAACAGGATTTGAAAAGCCCTCACATTTTAAGGATGACTCCTGAAGATCTCTATTTTAAGTAAACAAGTTACGACTCCAACATATGCAAGAACGCAACAGCATGAAGTGAACATTTCTGCAGTGACTGCTGCCAAGAGATGCACAAGCTGTTCTCTTGCTGATGGCACTCCAGCGGTCTCTCCTGCCTTCACTCACCTCCCCAGAAAAATAACCACCATAGCGGGGCTGGACCTTCAAGGACTGCACTAATAACCACAACAAACATTTATAAATGGAATCATTTTGGTCCCACCAGAACAAGGCTCTGGAAATCTGTTCTCTTTGTACAGGTTGGTGACCATTTATACTCAAACTTTGTGAAGAGAGGTGAAAAGAAGAAATTTAGCATGAAGTTATCCTAATCCCAGGAGGCTGCAGGCAGCTGTTGGGCTGCATACCCAGCTCTGCTGGCTCACTGACAGCACACGGACACCCCAGCAAGTTCATCCAGCTGAGGCACAGGCTTGTTTTTCCTGACCTTTGTACTTCTCTTGTAGCATGAAGTATCTGTTCCTCTGCTAAATGCAGTAACCACCGAAGCACTCATTCCAAAAATACAGTCCCCCTGAGCACTGGCACGGTTATCAATGTTCCGTCGACAGCTACGTCATTGTGGAGAAGGTGGAAGGAAGAAAAACACCTCTCAGTTGTCAGAAGACACGCTGGCCCCAGACTGATTTAACTGCCAACAAATCCTACAGGACAGTTTGCATCAAGACCAATCAAGTGCCCATCACAAGCATGACTTTGGAAGGGTGCCATCTGAGGAGTGGCAGAACCCTGGAGAGAAACAGCTTTATGCCCCAAAAGAGCTGCAGAATAAACCAAGGTTAGATATAATAATATACACTTGTATATTATGCTTAAAAAAAATAAAAGAATCGTAATACTTCCAATATGGCCTGAGACAAGAAAGCTGCCTATTCTTCTTGGAGGAAGACAAAGGCATGGACACTTGTAATATACACTCAGAGCAGTTAAGGAACGTCACACACAACAGTCCTGTAACCGCAGCACTTCATCCAGCAGAGCCTCAATATTCATCGTTCAAGAGTAAATGGGGTGTAATACTGACAGCATGAGTCACTCTGTGCGAGTGCAGCGTTGATTATGTGCATTGTGTAACACCCTAATTCCCCAAATCCAGATACATATTTTGCAGGATAATTTTGTTCCAAAATCGAATCAATTCATTTCAGTGGAAAAAACCTGCACATTTCCTGACTCCAGGGCACAAAACTTCAGCTTCTTGATGACACGGACAGACAAGGAATTAAGATGCCTTTTTCTACAAGCTCAAAGCAGTTTCTGTTTTGCAAAAGCAGGGAAAGGAACGACTGCAAATGTGTAACTATTTCTCTCTCCTCCAACAGCATTAATTGTTCTATTTTAAGGCAAACCACAAAGACTCCTCACTTCTTCCCAAGAGGCGAGAGCCGCAGCACTATGCACCAGCCCACTGCCAGCATCATCATCCAAACTAATTCACCATGGCTTCCCCTAGGTACAAACCAGGGACACACTTGGCTAGTAAAGCCTTTTGAGACCATTTGGATTTATTCTTTGGTTTTCCTAGAGCTGTCACAGAAGGTTAAGAAAGCATTGCGCTAGGAAAACAGAGGAGTCTGATGCAGGTTTTGAGGTAAACAAACAAACTAGGCTGTGTAGAAGTGGGATACAATAGATATTCTGATTTAAAAACATTTAATCACAGATGAAGACCTCTTTAACAAAGTGCAGAAACAGCAAAACACATTTTTTTTTTCCATTTATTGGCACTTATTTGAAAAATAGCATAAATATTCAACAGAAAAGAGACAAGTTGATCCACACGCAACTATTAAACCCCTCTACTGATGCATCCTTTAAAAAAGAACGAAAGAGACACCAGAAGGTTCATTCTGAAGAAATAAGCAAGGTCGAAAAACAAGCAAACTCTTGCCCTCACTATGAGAGTGAATGCACAGCAACTCTTTGGCACATACCTGAAATTGCGAAACAAAAATATGTTATATTCGAGAGAGAGCCAACAGCCATCAAACACAAACCTGTCCACCCGCCGCAGGGAAGAAGGGCAGCCTGAACTGAAAAAAAACCTGCAATCGG
The DNA here is from genome assembly GCA_013400055.1 of Nycticryphes semicollaris. Lineage (NCBI taxonomy): Eukaryota > Metazoa > Chordata > Aves > Charadriiformes > Rostratulidae > Nycticryphes > Nycticryphes semicollaris. Next base: position 742,135 of record VXBJ01003842.1, read on the forward strand.
GAAGTTGACCATTACAATAACTTAAGAGGAATGAAATCAAAAGTAAACTATGTCATCTCTTACTTGAGCCGAGTAAAACCATTAAATAGATTCTATTTTCTTTCTACAATAAGGACATACAGAAACCGGTCATTGGTCCTCAGGTCACCAGGTCTTTCCATTCCAAGTTGCCTGTTTCTACTTTTGACAGCTGCTGTCATTGAAAGCTTCATCCACGTGACTCTTCCACAGCAGAGTTCAGCACAGGCTTTTCTCCTACTTGAGGAAGCTTCCATACTTTTCTCACTTTATTACAAAGTTTTAGTGTTTAAAAAGAAATAATTTTGCTGCATTATTTACTCTGCAGAGAAGGCTTGAAAGCACACAGTACAGATGGGGAGTCAGCTGGGGAATCACAGAACGGTTTGGGTTGGAAGGGACCTTAACGATCATCCAGTTCCAACCCCCCGCCCTGGGGGAAGATCAATTGCACAAGAAGAGTCAACAACCCAAATGAGGTTGCCACTGCAAAACCTGAAACAGCTCTCTGTGGTGGGCTTTGCACATTTTTCCTCCTGTTTGGGGAATCTCAGGATTCCTCAACCCAGTGACTTTTCACGTATAGTACGAGAATCCTAAAACATAGCAGATGGCCAAAGTCTAGGCTTCCAACCAGCATCTGAAGGTTTTAATGGCAGAAATAACTCAATGCCATTGTTTTAAGAAGCGACATGAAGAGATTAAACACAGACTAAACATGTTTGATCGCCTCAGCCTGTGAAAAGGCATTCAAGATTCCTCACTCTATTTGTCCAACAAAAGTCATATATGAGGACGAATACTGTCTGTTAAAATTATGTACTTCTGAAGCACTAGATACTAAAACCTCAGGATTTAATGTTTGTTCCAAACATTATTACTATTTCCTCCTATTAAAAGACTTTTAACAGAGCATCTACCACTCTCATACATCATCAAAATGGGGAAGAAAAAAACCAAGCAAACAATACAAAACCCCTGAAGAATGTTCCACACCTAATTTGGATTTAGTCACAACAGCAGTCATGATCACGAATAAAATCCAACGTACAAATTTAAGTTGACAATTCATCAGCTTGTTCTTTTGACATCTATTAGGTCACAGAATTGATTAGCAGCCAATCAGAACAGAACAAAAGCATCAATTCCCACCCTCTAATGTACCCCCCTTCATATGAAGAGCAGAAAATGTAAATATCTAACACTTGGGGAACAAAAGCAAGTTCACTGCTTCACTGATTTCAGCCTGAGGACAAGTGTGAAAGTCATCTACTACTACATCAGCACCACTTTCTATTAGCGAGGACTCTGCCTCGTGGCCAATGGAAAGCAGAACATACACACAGTATTTGTAACATATGCCAACATGATGATACCCATGGTTAAATCAAGAGCGTACATCCTGACATGTTTGCAATTCAAATGCTTACTATATTTTAGTAAATGCCATACACATCGCTAGAAACCTGAATTCCTCCTCCTCAAGGAACTATTCTGGAAGTTTTCTAGAAATAGTGACATTTCTGGAAGTTCCTATGAGGAACAGAATCAGTTACACACAACAAAAAGTCTTATTGATATCCAGCCTGTTTCTCGGTGTCCGTTAGCAGACTTCTACTTCTCAATTAATAGGTAACTTTGCTGTAAGATCTACTGGTAAAAAAGGCGATCTGGAGTCAGACAGTGAGACTGGAGAGTCTGTGCTGGTGCTGACTTCAGCCGGTGAGTCACAGGAAGAGCTTACACTGCTTCTGGTGTCATCAAGAGCGTGTGACGACAGACTGAAAGCAGAGTAACATTAAGGTATGAGAAATGAGGTACTCTCTCTGGTCAGCTTCAAATGCTAGCTTCCATTCGTTATAAAGCCATTTAAAATAAAAAATGTACATCTTCAAAGGAAGAGTAAGCCCTATGATTTGAAATAAATCTGCAACTACACACCTTGTAGTCACTTCCAAAAGACAGATTACATTCAAATTTCCTCCTTCAGTGCAACCAGCTTGGAAGCATTGAGTTGAGCAATTAAAGTACCTTTAAAATATCTGTTTTATTATTGTTGCTGCAATGGGCTCAAAGCTTGTGCACAGCTGTGTACATCAGCCAAGATGCACAAAGGGCAAACGTGTGGTGAAGAACCCTGCCTTGATACCTGTGCAGCCATTCCCTGGGTATTACTAACCCCTTGAATGAAATGGTACATCAAAATCCCATGCTATTTCCAGTCGTTACGATTTTTAACGTAGCCCTGTTTATCAGGGTCAGATGAATTTTCCTACATGAATAAGAGGAAAAAAAAAAAAAGACAAAACCCCAATCCACCCACAAGCATTAGCATTTACATTTGATTGTAACTTGAAACTAGACTCCAAAAAATCTCCAGCCATGAGGTATGAGGTTTTCTTAAACACGCCCAACTCCTGTACACATGAGGCATGGTTAAGGGGCAGTCCTAGAAGTTGTAAAATCGCCTGTTTACTGTAAGAATTATGGTGCTGCAAAATGATGGTATGTCTGTATTAATAAACCCCCCCACACACAGAGGAACTTCATACACATAATCATTACTAGATGAAGAAAGACCTGTAGTGCTTCTGATGTATTCAACATAATCAATAGCACAGCATTTACCATCCCCCAAGGTCTGCCTGATGTGAAGCTTCAGGGGTCAGCATGTGGGAGGATCCTTGGAATAATCTTTTCGGGTTATCTTCTATCTCTGTTACACCTTTGGTAAAAGATAAATGATAAAAATCACTACTAATTTAAACTAAAATCTACTTTCAATGTACTTGTACAAAGCAAACAGAATAGAGGTTCAAACTTGTCACAACAGATTGAATGATATTTTATACATAAGACATAGAAGTTTGATGCTGAAATTTTAATCACAGACTATCAGGGATTGGAAGGGACCTTGAAAGCTCATCCAGTCCAATCCCCCTGCTGGAGCAGGAACACCCAGATCAGGTCACACAGGAACATGTCCAGGCAGGTTTTGAATGTCTCCAAAGAAGGAGACTCCACAACCTCTCTGGGCAGCCTGTTCCAGTGTTCCGTCACACTCAATGTGAAGAAGTTTTTCCTCATATTTAAGTGGAACCATTTATGCTCCAGCTTGTACCCATTGCCCCTTGTCCTATCCTTGCCTGTCACTGAGAAGAGCCTGGCTGCATCCTCCTGCCACTCACCCTTTACATATTTATAAACATTAATGGGGTCACCCCTCAGTCTCCTCTTCTCCAGGCTAAAGAGACCCAGCTCCCTCAGTCTTTCCTCATATGGGAGATGCTCCACTCCCTTTATCATCTTTGTAGCTCTGCCCTGGACTCTTTCAAGCAGTTCCCTGTCCTTCTTGAACTGAGAGGCTGTTTTAGTCCAAGCTTCACCAAAGTTTAGTGAGTTAGGAATGGAGGTTTAGATATCGGATATTTACTGTTCAGTAGCAAAAAATAATCTTTTTTGTTCAGTTTATTCAGCCATCAATTCACCGACCAGGACTAGCTCCACCAAAGCAGAGAAGATGAGAATAAGGAAAGCTTGTTTTCCTCTTGCAATCAATAAAAACCAAGATCCAGGATTATCAATAAACTTACACACTGACTTTGATTTCCAAATACACAAGAAGAAAAGAGGATAGATACACACTTAAATAGCTATGCCAGAACTCAGACAAAAGTATTTTAAAAGCTGTCTCAGAGCCAGACGTTACAATGGTGAAGCAAGAAGATGCAAACACAGGTACAATAAAATAATCAGGACTTAAACTTGAAGAAAAATGTAGGAAGACAGAGAAATATTTCCCAATAAAGCTGTAAGGTATCTACCAGGTCTCTGCATCAGTTTTTGGCTTTGAAGGGTGATTTTTAAAACCACAGTATCTCTGCACTTTACTTAGACAGGACTGTGATATTTTCTGTTTGTGCAATACAGCAATAGTTGTATTTCTTGCTTTGTTAATCAGGTTACTTTAATTTCTTGTCAGCTCTATATGACTACAGCAACGAAGAAGCATTAGAACAGAACAACTATTAGTTTTACAGATTAGAAAAAGCTAATTGGCTGTTTTATCCCCACAAACAGTTCCATTTATTTGGCCATCTGTAACACCACCTATTTCTTGACACTCTTTGAAGCACCAGCCAACGTAACAGAATTATGAGGAAAGCTACATGCCAATGTGTTAATTACAGAATTATGAGGAAAGCTACATGCCAATGTGTTAATTTTAAAATATTAGCCAAAAGCAAATACTGTACCTTTTCTTTTTATCGAGCCAAGAACACTTGGTCGAATGCAGTTAATTGGACTCTGGCTTCTCCTGCTAAGAGAAGGCATATGCTATACTGATATCACCATTGATAAAGCAAGCCTGAAAACATGTAAAGAATCAAAAGATGTTAAGATAATAAACTACTAAGTGGAAAACACAGTAATTTTTTTTTAATTTTCTTTCCTGAAGACCAACCTTAAAAGAGAAAGTTTAATCACACTGTTTCATAGATAGGACAGTCTAAAAGCTCACATGTAGGCACTGTTTTTGCCTCAGCAGAACTTTGCTGAACTGTTAGGGCTTAATAAAATGTAACTGTATGTCCACATCACTCAGAAAAACATCCAGTGCAACTAAAACCAGAATGGGTAACAAAGCCTGAATCTGTTTGTTTGGGTTTTATCCCCCTTTAGACTTCAAGTCAATTACCTAAGATGTGATTAAGGGCACCAGAGACCACACTGAGAAAACAGATGCTACAATGCAGCCCATTTTTCCAATGTTATGACATGAGCATTTCCAGAAATATTTTATAGCACTGTAAAATCTAAAGTTTACAGAAATGTATAAAGTTGTGATCAGAAATCAATGAAGTATATAACAAATTCTGGTATTTCACAAGCCTGCTGTGACCAAGTGACACTGATTTTCTATTGCTGGTATGATCTGGTACTTACCTGGAAAATCGCCTCGTTGGACTCGGGCTGGGACTCGGAGGTAACCCGCTGCTGCTCACCAAACTTTGCAAGGATGGTGAGAAACATTGCTGAGAGCAAAACAGTTTGTGTTATTTACGTATACACACTGTTTGACACTCACACGGTAAGACCCGATCCTTATCACAGGTAAATAAGCAGCCCACTACCAATTCAAGAAACCAGTCAATGCGGGTGGGAATACTGAGATAATCACTTTCTGTCACGGAGAATAAATAAATATATTAAATTGGACAGGTTCCATTTTCATGCAGAATATGTCTAAGTTGACATGGATTTATTTCACTTTACTCTGGTCAAACAGACTATGGTTCATAAAGTAAGAACATGTGTCCTTTCCTTTTATTCCAAGAGAAAGGCAAATAAAGAATAAGGTTTATTAACCCATGGATTAACAGTTGAACACTCCACAGAAATTCACACCCACAAGAAGTGCAACTGCTCGCTGGTATTTCCCAGTTTGGGGTTTTAGGGTGGTGGTTTTTTTGGTTTTTTTTTTTGCTTACTCTCTAGTTTCTCGTTTGCAGCTGAGGCAGAAAGGAGCAGGTGGCTTAAGATCTTGCTACTAATTTGCTTGGATTTATTTAGCCCTAGCCAAGATAAAACTATTATGACCACATTTTGCTCACCTTCCCTATTCCTCTGGTAGGTGAAGGAGCGGGAGAAACTGGGACAAAGTCTACTTGCTTTGGTGATGATGATTTTTCAAAATCATTGTCGCTCTGTAAATAGCACACATAATTAATCCCATCAGCTAGTACCTTAAATGAAAAGTGCTGACTGGTGTGGAATTGAATATGATTCCAAAGTTACCTTCCACCATTTTCATAACTTTTACATAGCCATTTATGAGTTTATGCTTAACAACAAAAAAAAGCAACACAAAACCAAAACAAAATGCCTTAAACATTATATGGTGAGTATCAGAACATGGAAGAAAATACAAAATTTGAACAGGCAGACATCCATGCAGTTTGCTTTGGACAGCCCAAGGAACCCATATGTATCCTCAAACTGATAACTCTACACCTTGTTAGTGTGAAAAAACGCTGATCAAAAGCAGTGATGTACTAACACCTTAATTGTAGGTCAAACTATAAAAGAAAATGTTGACATGAGAGAGTCTCTCGTGCCCTGATACTGATAACAGAAACACAAATTAAAGCATGAATGCATTACCAGGCTCAAGCTCTCCTCCCATGAGTGGCTCATCTGCATTGCTACTTGCACTTCTCTATAAAGAAGAAAAGAAATGTATTGTCCCAGGCCCACAGGAGACTGCATTAAGTATTCCAATTTGCCTTAATGCTTACCTTTCACGTACTGTTTCTCTGTTCATCAAATTCATTCCTTCTTCCTAAAAGATTAGCAAAGGAAAAATTAAGACCAAAAAAGAAAAAAAAAAAACCAAAACAAAAACCCCTTTGCTACAGCAAATCAGAAAAGCTCATTTCATTTCACTTTGGTATGTGTCAAATTTAATTCAAGCCAGGTAAGCAACAAGAAACTCAAGCTCTCGCTACACGAAAAGGAGTGAGGAGGAGAGGATGGGAAAGGTGCAGCAAGAGAGAGATGATCACACAAGAAATGCTTATGGAAGTTGGCTGTTTCTCAAGAAACTTTTTTATTTTTGTTACTAACGAAGAGGCAGCTACAAAACTGAGCAATGATACTATGAAGTTTGCATATGCTGGAGTTTTTAAGCAGCCTAGTATGGATACTTGAAAATGGAGATAGTGCTCAAAAGCATGACTGGATCCTTACCTTAATTCTATGTACTAGTAACTAACTAGACTCTGTCTAAAGCATTATTAAAATGGATCAAAGGAGCAAAATTAAACTAAATGTTAACACCAAGTTAAAGTACAAACTTGACTCGGTCCCCACCCTCCCTTCACTAAGTCAATACTGTCCAGTCTGTGGAGTGAATTAGTAGATTCCCTAATTCGGTCCAGTTCACAAATAGAAGTTCAACTAAACATCTTCACAGTCTTCATCTCATGTAGAAAGAGCCCTATTAACACAATTCATAACTGTGGGACTGTTTGCTGAGATTTGAAAGAGATCAGAAACACAGAAATGGGAAACAGAGGTTCCCATCTGTACCAGGAAGTACGCAGGACATGGAATTTCAACTTGGGAATTTAATGATCAAACATAAATTAGGATATGTCATTGTTTGCTTTAATAAACGTATGGAACAAGTATCAATACAAAAGTATTTTTTTAAAAAAAATTGAATTATCAAATTTTACTTAATGTAATACAGCAGAGCCACAGTAGTTCATTCCCTTGCTCTCAGCATAGTTACATATGAGCTTTTTTATGCAGACAAAAACAGCTCTACGACTGACCTGAGTGCTTCAGAGTCTCTTTAGGCCAGGAAATTATTTACATAATGAAAACAAGCAGTTATTTTTGCCAGGATTACTATGCACACACCTGAAATATCTGAGGTGGGAAGAAGTGCCTTCCATCACTTCAAATATCAGACCCTGAAAATGCTGTCCAAAGCACTGAACTGTTTTCTTAACTTTTCACCCTGTAAAAATCAAGCCTATCCATTGAAAGCCAGCAAGCTAAAAA
>VXBJ01003842.1:749754-762024 GCA_013400055.1 Nycticryphes semicollaris
AAAAAAAAATAATCAAGCATCTTCAAGCTAATTTTATAAAGATTTGACCATCAAAAAGTCAACATATAAAATGGAGGAGCCTCTGCAGGATCTATTGCACTAGACAGCAGGCTGTTTTCTGGCAGCAGCGCTATTTAAGCCTGCTCAGGTATTTGCCACCCCCGCTCCCTTCCAAAGTGTTTGCTGGGGTGCCCTTCGCTCCCGCTTGTGCTGTGACAGCACAAGTACTGTGATGTGGACAAGAAAATTACACAGATGAAAAACAGCCCAGCCAGAAGAGACCAAGCTATTTTTTTCCCCCCGAGCGCTACCTTATCCAGTTCATTTTCTGGCTGTGCAACAGTCTTGTGCGAACATGGGTTAAGGAACACTTTGCTATTGGCCCTGAGTATTTATGCTGGCACTGCTGCCGAAAACTTGGTGAAATTTTACCCTTAGGGTTTACATTAAAGGTTTCCGTTCTAAAATGTCCATTCTAAGATTTCTCTTTCTGCTCAAATCTTCCTCTCACTGTAAGATGCAATATGCTTTATGAAATTTAGAGCCTTCCCTTTGGAAAACACCTTGAAGTGAGAGACTGCAGCAGACTCTGTACTGCAGTTTCAAATTAAAATCTATAGGCATCTGAAGGCCATTATGCATCAACTGCAAAAAACCCTGACCACCTATAAAAAAAAAAAAACTAAACCAAAATTAGAATCCGTGCTTACCTGTTTGATTTGATGAAGACGGCTGCTAGGAATACGGATGGGAGATGATGGCGCAAACTGCAAAACAAAGCCATACAGAACTGAAACACACTTAGAAACTACAGGAGAGGGGAAAGAAAGGTGCAGGAATGTTAGTAACCACTTCGCAGGGGTAACCCACGCTTAAAAATGTACTTTTTTTATTTAATAAACCCCCCAACACTCTTAACAATCTCATTATACACAAAATACATTCATTATTTGCAAGAACATGGTAATAGGTATTTCCATTTTATACTGCTTTGTTTGCTCACAGAGGCTAATTGGTACGAGGTTTTTACCTCATTTCCAGGCAACTAGAACTCACGGCCTTCTCCACCAGAATGAAGCTGCTTTGAACCAGCACACTGCCACCCTTAATATATAGGGTTGCATAAATATTTTCATTTAAGTGATGCAAAACTTAATTAAAAAAAAATCAGCTATTAGAAGGCTAGCAAAGAGTTAAATACCTTCCTTATGGTTTCTCAAGAGCTTCACCAATTTGGGTGAAATCAATGAGGATGGTCTTCTGTTAATTTTGTCAGTTTTGCATCAAGATCTCACTGGAATGCTCTGATCTAAAACTGCATATTCAAACCCAAGTTTTTAAAAGTACTATTTTCTCAAAATATAATTTCCTTTCATATATTTCCCATCCCTCAAATGTTTGACCTGCAGTTGACTTTTGTCCTAACCCATTCAGGGATAAAAAAATCAAAGCTGAAGCCTTGAATAAAGGTTTAACTTCTTGTTAACTTATGTGTAAGCTGACAACCCCTCCAAAGCACAAGGTGTCTTTTTTAAATGGATGTGTGTTCAGCAAATAAAGTTTGTATTATTACTAAGTATTTATATACTCCATAAAGTGTAATATGAGGCTCCTTCCCTTCACAAAACATTACTAGAGCTCTTCATTATGCTAAAGTTGGGGAACTAACAAATGTTCATTTAACCATTTACTTAATCAGTGCCAGGGAGAGTGAAAAGACTTTGCTGCCTTACACAAAAGGTTATGGTAAGTTATCAGTCTATTAATGCTTCACATATTCCAGAACCCTCTCTCTGAAAAAAACAAACATCAAGATATCACACCCTTTTTCTCACTGAAGATACAAGCCCACCAGATTCACAAAGGGATGTCTCATGTTTGTGCCAGAATTCAGCCATCATAATCCAAACTACTTAAATCTAATGGCTATAATGTCTTGATTTGCTACTTCTGAAGTCCAGTTTAGGTCAGCTTTACTGTTATACTGGGCTCCCAAAAACCCTGTGCACCTAGTAAAAATTCCTCTACACTATACCAGCCTGTGTGGACCTTGAGCTGACCTTGATTCTCGCACAGAAAAAAGGATGTGGACAATAGTACATTCCTAGCTATTCACCCTGCTGCACCACAGTAGAAATGCATTTGTTCCACTCATTATATTCTAATTTTATGACTGTGATCCACATTCTTCAAGGTCTGACATGAATAGAGTATATATGAAACCAGTGGCTTGCAGTGTAAAACAAAGATTATAAAAAGATACTTAAGTGTTCCTCTGCAGGATCTAATGCACTAACTAAATCCATTAACTCTGAGGATCCTACATCCCTTCTCTAACAAGCCACGACCCTTGCTTTGTCAATACTTAAAACTCATTTTTTCTCTGTTTGTAGTCCTTTGATTTAATTCTTATGAAAAGAAACAACCAGAAACCTCAGTCACTTTTAAAGGATACTTGCTAAAGCAGACAACACTTTTGTTAAAAATGATGCTACTTAAATCCCCAATGTTTTAAGAAAGCACAAAGCTTAAGAAAAAAACCCAAACCAAACATTAAAAACTATGACACTACAGGGAAGAGAAACAGCTTCCCCTTGCTCCCTTCTCCTGTACAGTAGATAATCCTTTTCACTGCAGGAACAGTTTCAGCAGAGCCAGCCTGGCAGGCAGCACCCCAGGGCCTGCTGTCCCTGCGGTGCCCCCTCTCTGCTGCCAGCACAAGCATCTTCGAGGCCACACTGAACCCAACAGGGAACTTAGCTGGATTTCAAAAAGTAAAAACCAATTTTAGAAAATCAACTTTTGCTGAAATGCTGCCTAAACATCTCCCTGCACACTAAAATGCTTTGCTTAAACAACAAAACTAAACCCCCAACCACACAAACAAAACAAAAGCCACCAAAACGTTCACTCACTAGATGCCACTGATACCTTCTGGAAGGAAATAAAGAGCAATACTGAGCCCAGCTGACCCTTCCGTGGCTGCTACACGTAGTGTCAGGAAACTTCAGATTAAGCCCCAGTCAAAACAGCACAGTTGCCCCTGTAGCCATCATTATAAAAGAGGTGGAGCCAGACTTGGAGAAGCTACTCAAAAAAGATGTTGGAATTGATCTGAGCAAGAGGGACAACCCCAACAGCCCTGAGGATGGAGCTCAACAGAGTTCAACCTGCAGTTACAGAGCACTTCAGCAGCTCCCATTGTTCCCATGGAAGTGATCACAACACAGATCACACAAATACTCATCAACTTTTTTTCCACAAAGTTTCATGAAACATAAAATTTTAGATGTATTTATAATACTAAATTAAGAAAGTTCCAGTCACTTACTGAATCTTTTCACCCTCTTTGAGTTTACACTGCAATGAAGCTTGGATTAATTTTCCTAAATACAAAAAAGTGGTTTTTGAAGTCCACTTTATCACTTACTTATTGTACAACTTCCTTTACCAAAGTAGATGTCATCTAGCTCCTTAGAATATCTCTAAGATCATAAGACTACACTTATTACTTCACTATAGCAACAATACTAGGTGAGGCTGCTTTGGCACCTTAACACTGAAAGCTTAATTATTTTCACAAAATCATTTATCCATGGATGATCCTGGTTTAAGACCACAGAAGGATGAGAAAACGTCTAGGGTCCTTTCCCAATGTCATCTTCCCGCCATCTTCACTGGATCCAAAAACCAAACCATAATTCAATTAAATACTTCAAAATGGACAAGGCACTGATCTAGCAGTCAATGGAGCACACGATTTTTAGCACAAGTTTCAATTAAATTTTGTTAGCATCTGGTCAGCTGGGAGTGAAGAAGAAAGTTAACTTTCAGGATGCTTTTTAGCAACCTACAAGTCAGGTGAAGGGTTAAGGACATGGTCCCATGCAGATGGGAACACTGGTTCAGCCCAGAAGACTGCAAGGTCTATTAGGGGCAGCCAGAAGAGTTAGTCCCTCAACAAACTCGGCGAACCACCTCCTGCTTCCCAGCAAGTTCAGGGCAATGCACCCTGAATTAGCAACATCTTTTTTGCCCAACAATAGAGGATCCTCAAGAAATAAACACCATATACTGAGCTTTTGCCTTTGTTTGGTTCTCCTTTTGTCCAGCCACAAGCGTAAACGAATCTACCCTGAGCTGCCACCCTAAAAACATGTAGGAAGAGAAAGAGTGTTGTTTAAAGAGATCTTCACCATAATGTGTTCTATCAGGTTTTATATCCTACCAGAAGAAAGGCTTTTCCACCAATCTTTCTAGACCTGTAGGTAAGTATCCCGGTTCTGTTACAGATGCAAACCTTTACTGAAGTAGTGGTCCATCCTGGTTTTAAAACAGAATTTTAGCTACAGGGCATCAGTCAGAAAACCAGGAGAGAGGTATTCTTCAACTATTAATGTAGGGCTAACAAATTACTTCTAATGCACCTTCAAAAGGTAACTAAGAAAACCAGGACAATTGCTGTTAGAATTACAGGGACTTTGTATCCCACACTTGAAAGAAAAAAGATGCTACTCCTCTCCAACCACAACACAGCTTAATTTTTCCAAAACGATAATAATCAAGTGAATGCACCTGGATGTTATCCTCTGTCCACCTGTTTCTTGAGGCTTTTGGGGAGGAAAAGTTAGTTACATTTCTGATTACATATGAAAGTCTGACCAAAAATTCATTTTGGTTAGAGGAAATAACTATCCCATGTACTCTAACCCTTTAAGGGTGAGCAAACTGTGCTATGTGGTCCTGCGCAGTGTTCTAAATCAGTCAAAATGCCATCCTCTACCACAATTTGTACGATACTAAAACACAAGATATGCAATATTTTCTCTGGTTTTAGATGAGTATTTTAAAAATTCAGATTTGGGGAGCTGCAATAACAGAAGTCAGGCAAAAGTTGAAATCACAAATGAATGCCTCTAAGAGATATAGCATCATTCATCCTGGAAGTCTTGAGATTCATGTTCTATCAGTTATATCTTGTTATAGTAGTGGTTGATTACAAGAGTCTATTCTGTCGTCACTATAGAAAAGACAAGATCAGAACATCACTACACTTTAAAAAAAAATAATCAGAAATTATTAGCACGCTGGTTACTGAACAACACGTCTATATAATTAGTTCTCATGAACTACCTTTGTAAATCTGACTTAGAACATCTGCTTGCATTTTATAAACAAAGTTATAATCACAAAGAAATGTAAGTATTGTCCAAGCCCAAATGCTCTATAAGTAACATTTCACTATAGGTATAGCATATTAATGTCACAGTCTAGAGCGTTGTTTCTGAAAGCATGTGGTATTAGTTTTACAGACTGAAATCCAATTTTCTTCTTTAATCCTGTTTGCACACTTCTGCTTTGGACCCAATGTGACTGGTTTAATAGTTTTCTTACCAGACTGTGACGATTCATAACTGTGGTGCTGTTCCTGCGGGTTCGCAAAACGTCAGCCTGGAACACCTGCGAGTTATCGCTGTGAAAAGAAACACTTGTCAAACAGAAAAGCCATTTCCTTCCTATTAAAAAGCACCTGTTAACATAAACTCGGTGTCAAATGCTATGACAGATATCCTTTCAAGACAAAGCTCTCAAGGGACAAGTATGGAAGATCTCTTTTAGCTTGTTGGCAGAGAGTGGAAATCAAATTGCGCTTCCGCCAAGTCCCAGCTACTTCAATTAATGACTTTGATTAATCACACTAAGTCTTCGGAATAACTGGAAAAAAAGACATTATGACTGATCATTTCTGTGGGAATTTACTATGTTTGGAATGGCTGCAGCTTCAAACATCATTCAACAGAACAAATGACATATAACCAGTAACTGAAACCAGCTTCAATGCATAGATAAACTAGAATAAAAAAAATATTTACAGTATCTTGATAAATCTTATCACTACAAACATTTAATATGTTCTCAACTTTTTTCCAGGAGAGGTTAAATTAAACATATAGTAAACCCTGTTTTCAGACCCCTAAGACTTTTGACCACAGTCACATTTCTGGCCAGAAATCCACTTATATAAGGCAGGACTAGTTATTTGATATAAAATGAGCTTCTTTCTTAAGGCAACTTTAGTTCTATTGATTCCCAAAGCAAGTTTCAGTGGTCATCACTAATGTTATCAACAGCCATTGATCAGCACCTAAGGAATGTGACTGCAGAAATTAAGTAAATTTTATGGTTGCTAGAGTAAACATTTTGAGCCATGATCCTGCAATCTCCATGCCTAAAAATCACTGAGAAACTGCACAGGCAAACACATCCAAATGCAAGATTGTAGTTAAATCCAAATTACCATAAGTCCCTGGATTTTACCTTTTTTGCCTTAGCTACTAACTTGGGATGAACAAAGCACTACATAAATCCAGTTTCTTGAAACTAAACTGACAAGTAGTATTATCTTGTTCTAAGTACTGATAATCACAATGCACTTTAAAGACATGTCACTAACAGAGTCCTCCAGTTTAAGATGCACATCAGATATGTAAGTTTTAGATAGCTTTTGTCTAGCTGTAAATAAAAGATAAACAAAGGTTGTACCCTGAAATAAAAGCCAGCAGGAATTGACATAAGCACTGTGCTTTTCACCAAGAAGAATGCATTGACTCTATTCCTCTAAAACATCAAATACAAATGACCAGATGTAATTTACAATTTCCAAAGATGTTTCCCTCAGTTGACATCCACAAGAGATCAAACAGTTGCCATTTGATAGGTGGTGGAACAGGAGAAATTTCAGGGATCCCTGATGTGATGTTTGGAGGTGAGATTTATGGCTGAGATGAACAGCTACAACTACTTTTTAGTGTAAGTGTACTGGCTGGTAAGCAAATCCAACACAAACAGTACATCCAGAAATCCAGGGTCTGAATGGAGAAAACAGGTTTGAATGATTCTGTAACACGTTACCAAGGGCTGAGTCCAGCGTTCAGTGCTAGCTAGGAGAAGAGAAGGAAAGAAAAAAACTCCACCCTACAATATCCTTACCTTTAATCTCCCTTGAAAAAACACCAGAGCTGGTCAGATCTCAGACTTAGTTTTCACCAAAAATTCTTACAGTTCCCATTAAAAATCACTTCCATGTGGCATGAAACCAAGAATCAAAAGATCCATGAAAAGTAACTTCTGCGATCTAAAATACTCTACTTAAAAATGTTCTCTGGCTCTAGGGTAACTTGCTTTCCAAGCTCCTTACTATATTTGTTAATGAAGAAGTTGAAGCAGGGGGCAGAATAGAAAACGCAAGCTGTTCAAGAGCAAGAGCTTTTATTTCAGTTTACCCAACAAAGCCATTCTGGAAAAAATTGAAGTTTATTGTCAAGAGTTGCAATCTTGCAAAAACTGTTTTCTGCTGCAAAATTCCTAATGAACATGCAAACAGCTGCAATCACCTCAGATTAGTTCAATGGCATTTCAGTTTAATTTGTATAAACACCTAACCTATAGTGCATGAACAGTATACCTGCTCAGGAATCTCCCTGAGGAACAACTGCCACTCACAATACTTCTGTATTGCATGGAAATGTAAACTGGTAGTTCTTTCATTATGTAAAAAAATCCCATTTATGTTCACTTAAGATTTATAAGATTTGTTTGCCACTTGACATCTAGTTCTTTACAGAAACATTAAGTTTAAGGGGGAAAAAACCACAGTAAGTGTCATACTATCTTCTGTAATTTTTATTGTCAATATGCTTCTCCAAAATGGCAGACGTGCTACCAGTAGCAGCACATGGATCACCCTGAAGTTAGATGGCAGCCACACCATGTATCAGTTGGGGGCATCTCCCAACTTCATGACAGCCCAGAAGGCACTCCAAGTTATAAACTTACCCAAAACACAAAACCAAGACCATGCACATCTGAAAGCTTTCCTCCTAGCCCTTGCCTAAGATTGCCACTGTCTCTGCCCTGTCACCTGAGGAGCACTGGACCTGGAACACGTCAAAAGCATCCAAACCTCCTTACAAATACCACCTGCCACAGGCTTATGTCAATTCCCAAACCAACAAAATTAGTACAGTCCAGCAAATCTCCAGGACAACTCATGTATTTTTCTGAAAGCATTTACTGCTGTAATCGTACACAGTGCAGTGATTTAATTTTTTTTTATCAAAGATGAACCACTACAGAAATTAAACAGACTGCTATTTTATGTATACTAAAGGTCACAGCCTAGACACTGCATTGCACGATCCTCTGCTAACGCAGCACACTTAAATGAAAACTGATAAAGCGTTTCAATGTAGTTAAAGCGCGTCTACCGAGGCATCCTCCGTACTCATCGGGATGCCCTGCCCGAACCCCTTGCCGCTCGGGCCACCGCTCTGGCTCCCGCCTTGCCCTCTACGCCCCAAGCCATCACCGCGGGACGGGCTGCGAGGAGCGCACCGCCCGGGGAGCGACCCCCGAGGCTGGGACAGGGACATCGCTCATTGCACCCACCCCGCGCCAGGTCGGGAGCTGCCGGGTCTGGCGCTGCCGCCGTTCCGCCGCGGGCCGGCCGGGCCGCGCTCACCTGAGCCCGTGGATGAGGGGGGCGCTGTTCGATCGCCTCAGGCCGCCCCCGTCGCCCGGCGCCGCGGCGCTCCCCGCCGGCAGCTCCAGGTCCAGCTCCATTTTCTCCTGAGCCATCGCGGCGGCGCCTCCGGCTCCCCCCGCTCCGCCGCGACGCCCATTCACTGACGGCGGCCGACGCGGCTCCTCATGCCGCCGCTCCCCCCTGACAGGCGCGCCGCGGCCGCCACTACAGGCCCCGCGGGCGGCGCCGCAGGCAGAGNAGCCGGGGCTTGTGGCCGGTGGGCTAGCGGTCAGCCAGGTGTGTATGGTGATGCTGCTTTGCCCGCCGAGCCCCTCAGGTGAGGACAACCGAAAATAGTTGGGAGACGCGAAGCGGGATAGAAGGGCAGGGCCGCCGCCCCTGAGGTGAGGTGACAGCTGGGTTGCCCACCGCCGGTGGCGGGTGCCCTCAGCGGCCGGGGCTCTTTCTGCCGCAGCGCCACCCGTGAGAAAGCTTAAAAGTCAGCTGCCCCCTGTGGGAGAGCCCGGGATGGTTGCTTGGCCCC
This sequence comes from Nycticryphes semicollaris, assembly GCA_013400055.1. Lineage (NCBI taxonomy): Eukaryota > Metazoa > Chordata > Aves > Charadriiformes > Rostratulidae > Nycticryphes > Nycticryphes semicollaris. The sequence continues at coordinate 758,823 of VXBJ01003842.1, forward strand.
CATATCCCCACTGAGACTACGTGTGATGTCTTCGGCTTTGAGGTGGCTGTACTAAGTGCCCTAGAAGACATCCGTAGCTGTATTTTTCTGTGCCATAACAGTTTCTAACAAGCCCAGTCTAAGCGTTTGCGTAGAGAGCAGTTCTGTCCTCCTGCATTTCGTTAGTACAGAGAGCAGCCCTGAGGAGAGTTGGGGGTGTCGGTGGATGTGAATCTCAACATTACCCAGCAACATGCACTGGCAGCCCAGGAAACCACCTGCATCCTGGCCTGCATCCCCAGCAGCGTGGCCAGCAGGGAGAGGGGGTGATTCTGCCCCTCTGCTCTGCCCTGAGGAGACCTCCCCTGCAATGGTGCCTCCAGCTCTGGGCCCACCAACATCAGGAGGACGTGGACCTGATGGAGCAGGGCCAGAGGAGGCCACAGAGGTGCTGTGAGGACAGGCTGAGAGAGCTGGGGGTGTTCAACCTGGAGAATGCTCTAAGGAGACTTTAGAGCCCCTTCCAGTCCCTAAAAAGGGGCTCCAGAAAAGCTGGGGAGGGACTTGTGGTCAGGGAGGGCAGCCATAGGACAAGGAAAAAAGCTTTAAATTGAAAGAGGGGAGACTTTAGATGAGATCTCAGGAAAAAAATTCTTTGCTGTGAGGGTGGTGAGACACTGGCCCAGGTTGCCCAGAGAAGCTGTGGCTGCCCCGTTCCCTGAAATTCAAAGTCAGGTTGGACAGGCCTTTGAGCAACCTAGTGAGAGGTGTCCCTGTCCATGGCAGGGGGCTGGAACAAGATGATCTTTAAGGTCCCTTCCGACCTAAACCATTATATGATTCTACTCTTTTGCTAAGTGCTGCAATGCTGACCTTTAAATATCAAAAAACTAAGAATCGGAGATAATACCTAACCATTGTCACTTCTCAGAAATAGTTTGCAGGCCCATTCATCTCTTTATCAGCTTATATTACAGGTGAGATTTCCAGGCAGTCTTAAAAATAACCAGAGAAGAAAGGTAGATTATAGATAGCTAAACCTTTTTTTTTCACAGGTCACATGCATACTAATTTATTTAAGGCTGATGTAATTTTGTAACTTTGAGCAGCTGTTTTTATTTGACTGGGATATTTCCCTGATACTATCAAATATCTCCCACGCTGTTGCCCATGCTGTATCTTCATGCCCACCAGTCCCTCAGTATCACTGTACTCATTTCCTTATTTTGAATCTCCGTCTTTCACCTGTATCCTTCCAGGGCTGTTTAACATGTACTCTCCTTCCTTAACCCCCATTGCCGCAGTCATTTGTGCCGTTTCTTTAACTCAGGAATTTGTCATTTCCATCTTTAATCTCATTGTGTTCCGTAGCACAACTCTCCCACAGCCACATCCCCTTTTCTCTGCCTCATTACCCTCCTTGGGCCTTTGAGGGTCATCTTGACAGTCCCCACTTTCTCTTGGATATGTATGTATGTGTATATTAAGGTTCTCTTGGCTCTGGTAAACTCTGGCTGGGCAATAGGTTGATGTGTCAGTTCCTGGCACTGAAAAAATTGAGTACACAAAGTAGATGTTTTTGAGCTCTCTGCCACATTTTGGATGTTGTTGACCTTTTCCATAATGGTCTCCTGGTACACAGCATTTGAAGCTTTTTGCTGTCCACGGTGGCAAGGACATACTATAATCACCCTACAATAATAATAAATAGTAAAATCCCCTTAGTTTGGCGATGTAGCCAGATTTTGCAGGTGGCTATTGTATTAGTAGAGCCAACATATGTGTGAGAAGATTTCCATTTGAGGCTAGGTGTTTTGCATAATATTGGCACTTGATTAGCCTTTTGGGCCCTCTCCAGCTGTCCTGTGCAATGCTTCTGCTGAAGTGTAAGAAAAGGCAAATGGTGCAGGTTCTGTATTAAAGCTCAAAAGCATGGTGTTACTTTTAGTGAATGGTAGGAGCGAGAGCTGATTAACAGAATTTTCCTTTTGCAGCAGCAGATCCTAATTTTCCAGTGACTCAGAGTAATCATAATTATTAGAAGTGAGGCAAAAGAAAGTTTTAGATCTTCTTGACCTTTGGAAGAGATGAGAATTTTGTGTCATCTCACAGAAAGTTGTCATTTCTGGCTACAATATATCATAGTGCAAGCACTTGCATGGGACTCTGGTTTTCCTTTTGCGGGAAAGACAAGGAATTTTGTCTCCAGGTTTTTCAATATAAATACATACTGAAAGTTCCTGAAGATACTTAAAATGTGAAAATGTAATCTTGTGGGGCTGTTAACGCCTCTCAGGTACCTGTTAGACACAATTTTCTTCACTAATAGTGTCTGTAATGCAAGAAATGTAAGCAGCAACAAAAATGGTTGAGACATAGCCACCATCTCTGAAGACAGAAAAATGGAATATACCAAATGTCTTGGTTAACAAAAAATGCAAGGAAGTACTATAATAAATAGCAGGCTATATAAGCAATAATTATACTCAGTTATCTAGGAACATCTACCTTCAGTTGCTTTGAAGTAGGGGAAAAATTCATATAACCATGTTCCATTTCAGAAAGTTGAAATGATGAAAAATCCTAACTTTTCCTTCTTAACTGTTTCTGTACCTAGTACTCTGGAAAAAGAATCACTGTTTCCTAGAAGAAAATGAAAACCTTTTTTCAATTTGGTGCTGGTAAAGACCCTGAAATCCCCCAAATGTAAGAGACAAATGTGGATGTTGCAATTCTTATTATAGAAAAATACTGGAAAATAAAAAACAGTGAGCACAAACTTACATACTTTTATCACTTGGAATGGAATTGTAAAGATCACTCCAGAACCTAAACACAGCCAAGAATAAGAGTCACATGTCTCATTATGAACTTTATGCCAGATTTCTGGGAGAGGCAGAGGCTTTGTGTTCTCATTGCTCCTTAAAAACACAGCACATTCTTTAGCAGCAAAACAGAGCTGAAAAAAACACTAGGGAGGGGCTGCGCGATTTAAGTTGAAAAGAGAGGACCTCACACGCAGCAGGGCTGCAAAAAACCCTTTCATTGGTAGCGGGGCCCAATCCTAGGCCGGGAATCGCCTGGTTCCGCATCCACGGAGCTTTCTGGCCGGTGCTGGACTCGAACCTGCGGACCCAGCCAGGCAACATCACCCTTACCTGAATGCGGCCCCGCGTCTCGGCGCCCATTGTCCCATTTCAAACACACGCCCCGCCCCGCCCCG
>VXBJ01003843.1:15570-36280 GCA_013400055.1 Nycticryphes semicollaris
GCTGCCCAGAGAGGTTGTGGAGTCTCCTTCTCTGGAGACATTCAAAATCCACCTGGACATATTCCTTTGTGACCTGCTCTGTGTGTTCCTGCTCTGGCAGGGGGATTGGACTGGATGATCTTCCAAGGTCCCTTCCAATCCCTGAGATTCTGTGATTCTGTGATGGTAGCAGGGAAGCTTCAGACAGGCACATGGATAGCACAGTGTGGTTTTCCAGCAGCTGTTCTGAGCCAGAGCTTCTCCTTTTTCTCTGGGCTTTGAGGGTGCCATACACAACATGCTTAGAAATGGGCAGAAATGTCTTCTAACATCTGAGAAGTGGTGGAGAGGTCTATTAGGCCGAGGGGTCTGGATTATAGGACCTTCTAAGAGAGGTTGAGGGTGGTGAGCTTGTTTTTCATCTGTCCAAGAGGAGGCCAAGAGGAAATAGTGGCTTACAGCTACCTGAAGGACAGTCACAAACTCTTAACAGTGGGAGATGGCATAACTCAGCGAAAAATTTCGCCTTGGGAGGTTTAGGATGAACCTTAGGAGGAAATTCTTTGCTGCAAGGGCCAGGTTACCCTGGGAGTTGGTGGAATCCCCAGACAAAGCCACAACTGACTGACCTAATGTTGCTGCTGGTCCTGCTTTGGGTGCAAGGTTGGACTGGAGACCTCCAGAAGGCTCTTCCAGCCCACGTTTCCATGTTTGCAACCTATGGCTCTATTATCTATAAAGGAGCACGTTTCTCCTCTTCTGTGGATCTGGCTGTAGCTTTAATGTTCCTACCTTAAATTTATGGTCACCAAACATTTTATACTCCAGTATTTCTCCATGTAGGGGATTTAAAAACGATGGGTTCCAGTGTTGGGCTGAAACACAGTCACTTTGAGAAGGGCACGTTTGGAGGGTTATGTGTTCACTATACCATCTCCTCTGCCTTGGTCCATCATTGTACCAGGGTCTGGGTGCTGGATGCTGGCATGCAGAGCTACCTCAAGGGCTGGGACTAAGAAGGGGACCACTGGGAAGACACCACAGCAGAGGAGAAAGTCCCCAGAGTCTGCCTCTGTGAAAGAAAATGCTAAAGACAATGTCCTGGATGAGCCATTTCTGGTGAGCCCAGATTTTCTTTGTCATTAACTAAACTTTCTGATAGTGCTTTGTGGAGCTGGGAAGACCCTGTTGGGGTCTGTAGCTGCCTCTCCCATCTATGGGCCACCTTTTCCCCCTTTCCCATGACTCAAAGGACCAGGTGAAGTCCAGTTTTGGGGCTCAGGTCCCAGGACACAACATACAGAACTGCTGTAGGGCTAACCATTTTGGGGTTTTTTTTTGTTGTTGTTTTTTTCCCCCAGATGAAGCACCACTGTTTGAAGAACCCCTCTGACCTATGCTGTGTGAACATAACCAGCCAAAATCTGGTCTCTGTGAGTATCAGAGACTCAAGAATCATAGAATTCCCCAGGTTGGAAGGGACCTTTCAGGTCATTGAGTCCAACCATCAACCTCACTCTGATAAAAACCATCACTAAACCGTGTAACTAAGCTCTATGTCAAACCATCTTGTAAATCCCTCCAGGGATGGTGCCTCTACCACATCCCTGAGCAGCCCATTCCAAGGCTTAATAACCCCTTCAGTGTCAAAATTTTTCCTGATATCCAACCTGAACCTCCCCTGGCACAACTTGAGGCCATTTCCTCTTGTCCTGTACTAGGGAACTGCTTTAAAAGTTGGAAAATTTACCCTATCAACACATGAGTGAGCAGAGATCAGAGAAAACACATGTTAAATGCAGGTGTATTCCTTGCATGGGAAAGTGAGCCACCCACTGTGGATAGGCTTGGATGGTTTGTCCTACAAACTTTTGGATCGTGCCTTTATAACCTAATGAACTTGGCTTTAATCAAGCATAGCCCCTTCCCCACTTACATCCCCTCGCAAGATGATGTTCTTTGGGCTCAGGGATTGAATCATAGAATCATAGCATGGTTTGGGTTGGAAGGGACCTTAAAGATCATCGAGTTCCAACCCCCCTGCCCTGGGCAGGGACACCTCCCACCACACCAGGTTGCTCCAAGTCCCATCCAACCTGGCTTTGAACCCCTCCAGGGATGGGGCAGCCACAGCTTCTCTGGGCAACCTGAGTCAGGGTCTCACCACCCTCACAGCAAAGAAATTCTTTCTAGTATCTAATCTAAATCTCCCCTCTTTCCATTTAAAACCATTACCCCTTGTCCTGTGCCTCCCCTCCCTGATCAAGAGTCCCTCCCCATCTCTCCTGGAGCTCCCTTCAGGTACAGGAAGGCTGCTATAAGGTTTCGCTGGAGCCTTCTCTTCTCCAGGCTGAACAACCCCATCTCTCTCAGCTCATCCTCATAGCAGAGGTGCTCCTTCCTTCTGATCATCTTCCTAGCCCTCTGCTGGACCCATTCCAACAGGTCCATGTCCTTCCTGTGCTGAGGGCTCCAAAGTTGGACACAGTGCTCCAGGTGGGGTCTCACCAGAGGAAAGTAGAGGGGTAGAATCCCCCCTCTCACCCTGCTGGCCACACTGTTTTGATGCAGCCCAGGATGGGGTTGGCTTTCTGGGCTGCCAGTGCTCACTGCTGGCTCGTGTTGAGCTTCTCACTCACCATCACTCCCAAATCCTTCTCCTCAGGGCTGCTTTCCAGCCATTCTCCACCCAACCTGGATTTGTGCTTGGGATTGGGACCCTGCACTTGGCTTGGTTGAACTTCATGAAGTTTGCTCAAGCCTACCTCAGTCCTGTCCAGGTCCCTCTGGATGGCATCCCTTCCCTCCAGCGTGTCGACCACACCACACAGCCTGGTGTCACCAGCAAACTTGCTGAGATTGCGCTCTATCCCACTGTCCATGTGTCCCACAAAGATGTTAAACAGCACTGGTCCCAGTACCGTTTAGCTCAACTATGAAAGGAGTTCAACTTCAGCCTGAGGAATGACTTTTATTTGGGTTTGTGACTAACTTGCCACACAAAATGAGCTCCTGGATGTTGGTCACCTGAGGAATCTGGGCATTAAACAAACACTCTGAGGGGTGCTCTCTGGTGTCAGAAAAACAAATGATTACGGGAAATACCATGATTTAGACTTTCTGAGAAACAGAGAGATCCAGTCATTCCTTACCAGTTTAGGGCTGGAGTGGAACGTGGTTTGTTTTTTTTTTTTTCTCCTGTGTTTTTCAGGCTAAAGAAGATGATTTTGAGAAATTTGATTGTGTTGCTTTTATAAATGCTGCTGAGAACCTGCTGACACTAGGTAAGGGATTGCATTACCAATAAATAAACAAATAAATGAACTCTGCTTTTCAGCCCAGGGTAGTTTACACTTGTCTGAACCAAGGTCTCGCGCTTTACAACGAGGTTTAAGATACACCTAACAGCACCTGTTTGCAGAATTGCTTTGTTCTTGTTACTGACCTGAAATCCTTGCACTAATTCCCTTTGTACTAACGATAATTGTGTGCCACTGCGGTATCCTTTTCATTGCTAGAAAACAAAGCTCCTTACAAAGACAATCCCCATTTAATATATAAAAGCACCGAATAATGAAACAGCTTGTCCCAAAGGCTCAGGAGGTTAGTGGTAGAGCTGGGAGGTGAATCCAAATCCAGCATCATGGGCTCAGTTAATTTGAAGAAATAAATAAAAAAAAGGAAATCCGTTTATAACTAGTAAAACATCTAAGCTAAATGTGCCAGCAGTGCCTTGAAGCAATCATCCAGGTTGGGGTAGGAGCAAATGCCTGAGAGCAAACCACATGTCCAAGGAGTAGGTTGGTGGGACATCATATTTTGTAGGGACAAACATCCAACTGAGCTGGCATTTTCTTTCAAACACAGAATCATAGAATGCTTTGGGCTGGGAGGGGCCTTAAAGACCATCGAGTTCCAACCCTCCCTGCCATGGGCAGGGACATGACACTGACAATACTAGTGCTGCTCCTTCTTGCTGGTTTTGGTCTTTTCCAGACCAAGATAAGACACGGTTTGTTGTTTGTTTTGTTACTGCTGTTCCTCACTTGCTGGAGCGTTTCCTTTTCCACCCTTGCAGAACCGTTTCGGAAGTTTCCAGGACTACGGGAGCTGGAACTTTCCTTGAACAGACTAAGAAATCTGAAAATCACTGCTGGAGACTTCCTGCATTTGGAAGTAAGATGGGGGGGATCTGAGACCTTATTCTTCTCCTCCCAGCCATCACGCTGAAGCCTACTCTTAGCGTTGATGTATGTCCCCACAGTGGGAATCCTCTGAAACTGCAGGGTCTTTCTCTCTTCCTGCTTCCTTGTGACTCCAGGATGTCCTTTCTGCTGTGTCCCTCAAGGGCCTTCACATCTTGCTTCCTCCCACAGAGTAATCCCTCACAAGATCCCCTTTGCTCGGCCCCTTTCCCTTATGGTGGGCTTTCCCCTTTTCTGAGGGATCCTGTCCCTGCAGTCACCTGTGTCATCCTTCACCTTCCTGATGCTGTGTCATCCCCGACAGATCCCCATAGAATCATAGAATGGTCGAGGTTGGAAGGGACCTTTCAGATCATGGACTCCAACCATCAACCCAACACTGACAAACCCACCACTAACCCGTGTCCCTCAGCACCACGTCTGCCCGGCTTTGAAATCCCTCCAGGGATGGCAACTCCAACACTGCCCTGAGCAGCCTCTGCCAAGGCTTGACAACCTTTTAAGTGTGAATTTTTTTTCTAATATCCATCCTAAATTTCCACTGGTGCAACTTGAGGCCATTTCCTCTTGTTCCATCACCTGTTCCTTGGGAGAAGAGACCAATCCCCCCTGGCTACACCCTCCTTTCAGGGAGTTGGAGGGAGCGAGAAGGTCTCCCCTCAGCCTCCTTTTCTCCAGGCTGAACACCCCCAGCTCCCTCAGCTGCTCCTCACAAACAAGACTTGGTCTCCAGACCCCTCACCATCTCCATTGCCCTTCTCTGGACATGCTCCAGCATCCTTCATCCCATCCTCCTCCACACCATGCTCTACCTCTCTGCATCCCGTCCTCCTCTTCTGCTAAATAGGTCTCCTCATTTTCTCCAACACTAGACACCTGGTCTAGTGGGAGGTGTCCTTGGCCAGGGCAGGTGGGTTGGAACTAGATTATTTTTAAGGTCCATTCCAACACAAACCATTCTATTCTATGACTCTATGAACTTCTGGGCTGATTTTCTAACACAGCAAAGGAGGCAGTTTGGTTTTTTTTCTTCTTTAAAACCCAACAAAGTAGATCCTAAGAACAAGCATCTATGCCTGGGATGATGGCTCTGGTTGTCTTCTCCACCCAGCTTGGAATATGTCTCTGCTACAGAGAGCTCAGGCTCTGCCATGCCTGTATTGACCTTATCTAGGTGTCCTGTCTTCAAGGAGGTTTCTGGATTTCTCTCTCTCACTGTACACATGGTTTCTGGATTGCTGCTAGATATAAATTTTTGTTTTAAAAGACTTCTTTCTTCTTGACTCCTTCAAAGAATTGTTGGTGGCTCAGCTATCAGCTCTGTATGCTTGGATCCTGGTCCCTTCCTGCCTGCAGGCTTTGGAAGGTTCCCAAATCCATGAGGTTCTCCCATGTTTCTCCTGTGCACTGGTGGTCACCTGCTTGGGGTTTGACTCAGTGACCATGTGCCCAGGTGATGGGGATCCAAATTTCCAAGGTTCGTGAGGCCAGGGTTGATTCCGTCTGTTCTTGTCTTCTTCTCTGTGAGCACCCCTGTCTCCAAGGTGGGCATGGAGTCTACCTAAATTCCCCTTCCTGCTATGCCCTGGTGGATCTCAGCTTCATCCTTGAACAGTATTTGGAATCTCATTTGCTGACAGCCTGGAGAAATAAACCCTGGGAAAGAAATTCATATTACATGGATTTCTGAAGTGCTTTGAGCTCCTCCTGGGGAAATGCAGCCTATTGTAGTGCCCCAGCAAAGCTATTCCTGTTCACAGAACCTAAAAACCCTCCTCCTCCTCCCCAGCAGGTTCTGCTCCATGGCTTTCTCCTGCCTGTTGTCCCGTGAGTCACACATGCGAGTGGGGGACCAGCCCTGAGCACTTCTGCCCAGGTTTCAGAGTCTCCCACTCTAAGTGAAGTCCTTGCAAATCAGAGATGGTCACAGCATTGCTTTAGGGTTGGTGGTAGTATGACTGAAAGTCTCCTGTAAATATTTAATATTTACCTGGGGATTGTTTCTCCTGTTTCCTTCAGGATCTGGATCTTTCCTACAATAACTTGTCCCCCCAGGACATTTGGACATTGGGAGATTTGTCCCAGCTCAAAGTCCTTCGCTTGACGGCCAACGGTCTTCGGTCCCTGCCTCCGGACCTGGCAGGCTCCTGGGAGTAAGTGCACGCAGCTTTGGTTTGGTGGGGAGCTGCTGGTGTGCCAATGGGATGCACTGGGCAGGCAGGATGATGGAGTGGTGGGGCTGGCTGAGTGTGGGCAGCCTGAGAATTATCAGTCCGGGCAGCAGAGCTCTTTTCCTTGCAAACTGGAAAACCAAATAACCTAATCACAGAATCTTCATGGCTGGAAGGGACCTTTGAGATCATTGAGTCCTAATGGTTGGTGCTGGGTGCAGGGAAGAGTTATCCCAGCTCAGCCCCAGATCACTCAGGGTATCAGCACAGGTGAGAAATGGGCCTGTTAGAGAGGGGCCGGAGGAGGCCACAGAGATGCTGGGAGGGCTGGAGCCCCTCTGCTGTGAGAACAGGCTGAGAGAGTTGAGGGGGTTCAGCCTGGAGAAAAGGCTCTGGGGAGACCTTGGAGCCCCTTCCAGTCCCTCCAGGGGCTCCAGGAGAGATGGGGTTGGACTCTTGATGAGGGAGGGGAGCCCAAGGACAAGGGGGAAGGGTTTGACACTGAAAGAGGGGAGATGGAGCTGAGATGTGGGGAAGAACTTCTTTGGTGTGGGGGTGGTGAGAGCCTGGCCCATGTTACCCAGAGAAGCTGTGGCTTCCCCATCTATGATCTGCTGTGATCAGCAGCTAGAGAGGAACCTCTGGACAGTGATTCAGCAGCCCCACCAGGTGGCCGAGCCATGTTGAGTAGGATGCTATTTATTCATCATTAATTAGACCCTTCACATATAGCTTAGCCACAGTCCCCAAGGGATCCACCGTTTGCCGTGGTTGGAGATAAGACACTGAGCTAGATGGTCATTTGGACTGATTCACTTTAGCTGCTTTGAGTTAGGATATCAGTTTTCTATTAAAAGAATGAAAACAGCCCCAGCCTGGTCTCTTGGGGGATATATATTCCCCTGGTGACAGCAAATGATATGTTTTTCACCTGTCTTTGCTTGAGCGTATTATTAATGAGCCTCTTTGTATCTGCAGCTCTGCTCATTTAAGGTTTCCATCTCTGGAGGTCTTGTGGCTGGATGACAATCGCCTGTCAGACCCGAGTGTCTTTGTGAGCCTGTCTCATCTCTGCAGGTAAGGAAACACCTGGAAGCTGATGGCTGTGGCTTTTAGGGGTTGGCAACTGCCTCTGTCAGTTGTTGCACAGTAGCCAGGCTTGAAATGAAAAAGAAAATCTTTGTGATTCACTCAGATACTTCCCCGTTTAGTCTCTCTAGTGTTGCAAACGGGACTGAGGGGAAGCAAACAGCCTGCTGCAAAGCACAAGCTGCCCAAACCCAGCAGGTGGCTGGTAATTCTGCTCCTGCCCTGGGTCTTTGCTGATCTCTGGGTCTGATTTGAAGAAATGGCTTCCCTTCTTTGTCCCAGGTTCGCCCTTTATTTTGTCGCAGCAGCACTGGGAAAGGCTGTGGATCAGCTCCTTCTGCTCAATGTGGGCTTTTGTGTTTCAGCCAGAGAAATCACCAGGAAGGGGGGACTGTTCACACACCCACTAGCTGGTCTGTGCTGGGTTTGGGGACAGCAGAGACCCCCTGGTGTTCCTCAGGCACCTCCCTCCAGTGCTGCAAACTGGAAGGGGTACCTGCTCTGGTTTGTTGCCTTGACTTTTCCAAGACATTCCTAGAGGATGCTGTACATGGTCTACATTTACCTGAGATAGGAGGGGGAGTGGGAGAGGTTTAGGCATGAGAGTGTGGGGCTGGAGGGCAGAAATTTGAGTTTCTACTCTTCCCTAAGATATCTTGTAGCCTTGGACACTGTGTTGATGACATTATACTTCAATGGGAAGCCAGAACGTTGTCAGGGAATCCCTGTAGGACCAGAGCTCATCAGAGCCCTAGGTGATTTAATGAACTGCCAGGATGTCTCTTTGTCTTGTTAAATTCTCATCAAGAGGTGAACTGAGACCTAGGTGACCCTCAGGCTGGTGCAGGGGACCAAAGTCACAGGTTTCAGGGGCAACACTGGGCTGTGCCAATAACTGAGCCTGCAGCTGGGGTTTGGAGGGGAGGAGGAACAGGGCAGGGAGATGCTGATGTCATGGATGCCTTTGCTCTGCTGCTGGGAAGCTCAGCAAGGAGGCAGGTCGAGGGCCAGGGTGAGCAGATGGCCTGGTGCATACACTGGTGGTGTTTCTCACGCATTTCCTCTTCTGATAGCTTGAGGGAGCTAAATCTGGACAAGAACAGGATTTCAGCTGTTCCCTACCTGCACCAAGCAGAGAGCAGGCAGTTCTTCCTCCACCCTGCGCTGGATGGTGACAGCTTCAGGGCAGAGTGGTACAAGTCCCTGAGCAGCCTCTGGCAGCAGTCCCAGCCGCCGAAGCAGGAGGACACGAAGGTGCCAGCAGAGCTGGAAGAGAAGAAAGGACAGCTTGGGCATGTTGTGCTACAGAACAACAGGGATCCAGGCAGGATGGGTGAGCAGCACCTGCCTCTTCCTGCCTGCACCGAAACCATGGGGCTCAGCTACGTCAGGGTGAGGATCTGCTGGATCTCATTAGTGAGTGAAGCAGCTTGACAAAATTAAAACAGTGAGGGAAGGATAAGTGGAACCACTTTAGACATCTCAGCTAACCTGCACAGGAGCTTACTGGACACTAATCACCCTGAAGTAGACATCTCCCAAGGTTCAGGCAGAAGTGCCCCTTTCTCTCTCCTGGAGTGAGTCCAGAGGAGGCCACAGAGATGCTGGGAGGGCTGGAGCCCCTCTGCTGTCACACCAGGCTGAGAGACTTGAGGGTGCTCGGCCTGGAGAAGAGAAGGCTCCGGGGAGACCTTGGAGCCCCTTTCAATCCCTAAAGGGTCTCCAGGAAAGCTGGGGAGAGACTTTTGATCAAGGAGGGGAGCCATAGGATGAGGGGGAATGATTTTAAACTGAAAGATGGTAGAATTAGTTTGCCCAGTGCTCAGCTTCAGGCACTACATGTAGAAACACCTCCCTCCTTGCTTCTGTTTTATTGCAGAGGTCATTTTTAATTCTGGCTCCCAGGAACAGCTGGTGCCAGTAAGAACCATTGGCTTGGGGTGTAGTCTTGGGTGTCAGCTCCAAAACTTTCCTTCCCCAAGCCTCTCAGCTGAGTTTCAATAAGCCTGTGGGACTCTGGGTACCTGCATGGCTTGCAGTGAGTATTGTCTCTCATCAGGAAGACTAGGAGCAAACTGTCCCATAACCACAGGGAAAATAAGGGACCATGGAGCTTAAATTTATACCACTTTCAAATAAAAGCTGGGTCACCATTTGCTCATGACTGTGTGGGGAATGGTGTTCTGTGGCTCAGGCAGGGACTGATGCTCAGGAGCTGGGAGTTTATTCACTCTTAGCTCCTTTCCCCCCACCTTTTATTTACATGATGCTCTTCAGAATCAGATGTTTGAAGCTGAAGACCTTGGTTTTTATTAGAACTTCGAGTAAGGGGCTGAGCTTCAGAGAAGCTGAGCACTTGGAGCATGTTCTAATGTAACACACATGTGTGCACACACATGATCCCAGAGAGCACAGATGCTTCCTCCTAAGCCCACTCACATTTTCAGTGGTGGATGCTAGAATTTGGTGCGTTCAATGTGACTCCCTGCAGGTTTCCTATAATAACACAGAGGCCAAAATCAACCTGCCACAAGACAACCTCCAGAGTGGCCCTAAACCAAAAGGTCTTCAAATTATAGCCGTGTTTGGGCTCAGGAGGATGGTATCCTGCCATTGGGTGTGTCTCCTGCCACCAGAGCCTCTGGAGTGACATCTCTGCTCATCCTCTTCCTCCTCTCTTTAAGGTTGTTCCCAGGGAAGGAGACCCATCTGCCTCTAAGACTCTGCTGTCTCCTTCTATGTGTAAGGATGTCTGTGCTCCCTTTCCTGAGCTGAAGTGTCTCAGCCTGGCCTTCAACAAGGTGATTTGTGTCCCGTGGCTCCAGATAAATGCAAAGATTCAGCTGCTTGAGCCTGGCTTTAGTTCCTTGGGTGACACCCTTGGCCTTTAGCTGCCCCTGCGGAAGGGCACAGCTCTCCCAGGCTTCTGCATCCATCTGCCAGCCCCACAGAATGTGTCAGATATCCAGGATCCCTTAGGTGAGACAGGACACCTATTTAGGCAGCTGGATTGCACCCAGCTTGTCTAAACCCCTACATATTTGGGGGTTTAATCAGAGAATATATGAAGGATTGCCCTCCCTCTGGACTCATCCTGTGCTGGAGCTGCCCAGTGGATGGTGATGTCCCATCAAGGACTTTGCTGTTTTAGTGGCAGGTTATACCAGTCTGCTGAGCCACACCAGGTTCTCACTGTGCCCCAACAGACAAATAACGTGCAACAACATTTAAGTTCTTCTTCCTCGTGCTTTTGGCTCCTGCCCAGGGTTTAACTCATGCTGTTTCTCAGCTGGCAGTGCCGAGATGCCTCTGCTCAGCGAGGGGCATCCCCCTGGGAGGTGATGGGGCGGCTCTTCTCCCCTGCAAAGCAAGTTCTTGCTGCTGCTCCCCCAGGTGTCGTCACCCTGGTTTACATCACTGCCTCGTGGGTGTCTCTGATGCCTTGGCCAGGCTGTAATTTGGACTGTGGGGTGGAGAAGCAGGGTTTTTTTCCTGCTCTGCAGCCCTGGGTTGTAGAGAAAAAGAGTCCTGCCCCTCTACCTTGTGGCTCTTCCGAGCGTGGGAGGTGCCTCTCGCTGCAGCAGGCAGGAAGGAGAGAGAAGTGCTGCCTCTGCCCTCAGAGCTGCTGGGCATTGCTGGTTAAGGGATGCCATCTCCCTCCTCTTCCTCCTCACTGCACATACCTGCCCAGTGCAAGGGTTCCCCGCATGTCGGAGGAAAACGCTTTGATGGGAGGGTTGGGATAAAACTCTACAGCCTCTGGCGTGACTTAGTGCTGAGAGCAAACAATTTTATCTTGCAGATCGTGGATGAGACAGCTCTCTTACCTGTGGCTTTTTTCCCGTGCCTGAAGGAGCTGACGTTTCACAACAACCCTCTTACCACCACCCGCAGCGGTACAGTATGAGCCCCACTCCGAGGAGGGACTCCTGCTTTGTCCCACCTTCTCTGTCAGCTCTCTGGGACAGGGGACAACATTGCTTTTTAGTGTTTGGACCCTACTGCCATGCTGGCTTTAGCCCCCAAGGAGGTGATTTAATAATTTCTGCTCTCTAAAGAGCAACGCAGCTGAGCACTGCTCTTGCAAACACTGTTAATGCCCTGCTGCTGTCCCCAGCCTCATCAAAGTCATAGAACCATAGAATGGTTTGGGTTGGAAGGGACCTTAAAGATCATCCAGTTCCAACTCCCTGCCCTGGGCAGGGACACCTCCCACNAGAAGTCCATAACAGCCCATCTGTGGCTGTAACAGTGTGGTCTCAGGCTAAATTTTGCTCTCCAAATGGTGTTTATCCTACAAAGGACGTGTCTGAAGCTGATCCAGGTTTTCTCCAGGTCTCTGAGCAGCGGGGGATAAATCCCAAAGGTGCCTGTGGCCTCCATAGGCAATGTCTGAAGGTAGCCAGAAGAATGCTGATGATGGAACGTTGCAATGGCGTTGCTCCCTGTATGAGCTGTGTGTAGAATAGTAAATAAAACAGGTCAGGATTCCTCCTCTGGCCTTGGTGACACGTAGCCTGGTCCCACGTGTGTCCTTAGGGATAAAGCACCTCCTTATTAAACAGGGTGGCTTCTACTCTGGTCCCTGGGCAGTGCTGTGCTCTGAGCTGAGCCTGGGGTTAGTTGGCACAGGGTGTGCTGCCAGTGAAGGAGCAGGCCACGGGCTCTCCTGCAGCCCTGGTGAACCTCTGCTCTTCCAGGGCAGCCACCTCTCCTGACCCAGCTCCTCCAGCACAATCTGGGGATTAAACTTGTCCGACAGAAGAATGTAGCCAGGGAGAGGTGGCACTTCTCCATCCCTCTCAAAGCCAGCCGCAAGGTAAGGAGGGATGTGTTACCCAGGTATTGACTTGCTGGGGAGCATGGGAAGAGCTGGTGGGACGCATGGATCCCAGTGGGATTGGAAGGATGGAGAAAAAGATGGGAAGGATTGGAGATATTTTGCTCAGGATGAGGCTGGGGAATCCAATCACCCCCTTATTGCTCCCCCAAACAGAGTTTGTCACTGGGATTTTGGGTTCAAAAGGCCCATCGGCCTTGGCTGAGGGATCCTATAGGACAGAAGATGCTCCCAGGGTGTCCTTGGAGCTGGGGCTGCCTTGGCACTCCCTGTCCCACAAGGATCAACCTCCAGCTGTTGGACCTCACCCCACGCTGACACTTGTGGCAACGTGTTTGGACATCCATTGTGTTCCCCTCAGGTCACATCGCATCTCCCCAAAGTCAAGAAGCAGCCGCTGATGCTGGAAGCTCCTGCCAAGACCATTCCATGGAAGCAGCTCCCAGCTACGGTGGAAACTGCAAGAGATGCAGCACCTCTGAGTCCAGGTCAGCCACTGCACCCCATCAGCTCCACAATGCCAGCACTGGAGGAAGGGGAAAGTGACTCCAGGCCTCCTCCTGGCTCAACTGAGGAAGACATTCCATCCTTCTTCATGACGCAGGTGAGACTGGGCTGTAAGTTCAGGAGTGCAGGGCTTGACCAGAAATAGTCCATAGATGAATATTCATTTTCTAAGTGAATGAAATATGCACGTGCTGTGGATACCAGTGGTTGTAACCCTCCTTTGATTGCAAGGGGGTTAAGAAAGAGAGCACTAGCAACAATAGGATGACCATGAGCCAGCAATGGGCCCTTGTGGCCAAGAAGGCCAATGGCATCCTTGGGGGGCATCAAGAAGAGTGTGAGCAGCAGGTAGAGGGAGGTCATCTTGCCCCTCTGCTCTACCCTGGGGAGGTCCCATCTGGAGCACTGGGACCAGTTGTGGGCTCCCCAGTTCCAGAAGGACAGGGAACTGCTGGAGAGGGGACAGCAGAGGAGCACAGAGATGCTGAGGGGCCTGGAGCATCTCTCTGATGAGGAAAGGCTGAGGGACTTGGGTGTGTTTAGTCTGGAGAAGAGAAGGCTGAGGGGGGATGTGATCAACACCTGGAAATGCTTCCAGGGTGGGTGTCAGGAGGATGGGGCCAGGCTTTTTTCAGTGTTGCCCAGTGAGAGGACAAGAGGGAATGGGCACAAACTGGAACATGGGAAGTTCTATCTCAACATGAGGAGGAACCTCCTCCCCTTGAGGGTGTCAGAGCCCTGGCAGAGGCTGCCCAGAGAGGTGGTGGAGTCTCCTTCTCTGGAGACATTCAAACCCCACCTGGACACATTCCTGTGGGACCTGCTGTGGGTGGACCTGCTCTGGGAGGAGTTTGGACTGGATGATCTCCAGAGCTCCCTTCCAACACCATGTGATTCTGTGAAGAACCATAAACTCAATGTTGTGACCAAGAACAAGAACTGGTGGCCAATTTCACAGGGTGGCACAGGGGATGCTGGATTGGTGGGTAGCTGCAACTGCAGGAGCTCATCAGTCCAGCATCACCCCTGCAGTATCTGCTGAAAAAAACCCCAACCCTTTTAGAGTTCACCAGGGCAGTTTTTGACTTGATTTCGCTGAAAATCATGGTATGATCAGGGAAAAATACCACTCTGCACTGGGATGAGGATGACCCCTCTCTCCCCTGTGCCTGGTTCTGCTGAGCAGAGATGGGATGAGGTGATGGCTGCATGGCTTGGTGCCATGGGGAGAAACCTCTGGCCACAGCAGGACAGGCTCTGCCTGACTCCATCAGCTTGACCTGGTAAGAAAGGGCTGATGTGAATTCCTTTGTTTTGTTGCTTTGAGGTGGAGGATGTGCCCAGACCCCTGCTGAGACCAGCAGCAGAAGGTAGGCTGGAGAAGAGGAGTGAGCAGAGATGGGGAGGAAGGTCCCAGGGGGTTCCAGAGAGATATAAAGGCTGCGAGGAGCCGCTTGGTGAAGATTTTATTGAACCAGTTGGTGAGTGAAGAGAGCAGAGGGCTCCTGCTTAGAAAAGATGATGAGCACTATGGTCCACTCTGACCAAGAAAGAAGCAGCAAAAGCATTTGTTGTCCCATTTTCCTTCTGGTTCACAGGGATGAAGAAGAACGTGCAGGGGATGTATGACATCCTGAAGCCTCCCCGCGTTTACCGGGATGCCAAGCCACGACTGGATGTTGTGCAGAAGCCCTACACACCTCAGAAAATGGTAAAGCTCTGAAGTGAGACCAGTTGTGTCTGTATCCAGATCAACCCACGTGTTTGGATGGATGCTGAGAGCTTGAGTGTGGCCTCAGTTCCCAATCCCAGCACCTTCCCAGTTCGCTCACCCTTGTGGTGTGCTGCATTCAACCCCCACAGGAACCAACCTGCAGGGATGGGCCGGGGGGATGCTGGTAAACAGCCCAGGGTCTTGTCAGACCTTGGGCAGCGTGGGGGGAACTGCTTGTCACCAACACCCTGAACAAAGCCAGCCTCATCCCAAAGGAAGCAGAAGAAGCTGCCTCCCACCTGGGTCTGTGGGGTGGGTTGTAGTAGAATTGCAGTCCCCGGATCTGCTGCGCTGCTCTGGGGTCACAAAAAGCTGATCCAGTGTTGCTCAATACACCTATAATCTTAAATCAGTATCAAAACCCAACCAGCTTGATCCACAAAAACCCATCTCGCCTACCTCGTGGAGAAGCACGGGTAGTTTGGGAGAGGGAGCAGCAAAAGGAGGATCATCAGCCTGGAGGGTGGAGGGGAGATGCCGCAGCCTCCTGGTCTTCCTTGCAGCGTGGGAAGATGCCCAGCCCTCCAGCCCGAAGGACAAAAGCAGAGGTCCTGGAAGGAATCCTGCTGGCCATGAGAAACACCTCGACCATCACTGAAGTACCTTTGGGTACGTTTCTTCATTCCCAGACTCCTGTTGACGACACCATAGAGACAGGGGCAGGATCTGAATGTAAAAGTGTCCTTGAGCTGGTGGGGCCCCGTTGGGAATGAGGGTCCCTGCCATTGCAGCAGCGTCCTGCCATGTCCCTGCGGAAAGGACAAGGGCTTTGCTTGCTGAATGCCCTCAGCCCACCATGAGACTGGACCCTGATGCTCTGGCTACTGGTTAACAGAGGGGTAAATGCAACACAGATACTGCTGGTGTCTCTTGGAGCCACACCTGGATTAACCCCACCCCAAACCCAACTGGTGGGAGAACGGCCTTGGAGTAAAAGGAGTTCTGAGATGAAGCAGAACTTGGGTCTCAATCCTGCTCCCTGATGCTTTTCCTTTTCCCTGCACTGACCTCTCACGACAGGAAAAACATTGAGGGGCTGGAGGGTGTCCAGAGAAGGGCAATGGAGCTGTTGAGGGCTCTGGAGACCAAGTCTTGTGAGGAGCAGCTGAGGGAGCTGGGGGTGTTGAGCCTGGAGAAAAGGAGGCTGAGGGGAGACCTTCTTGCTCTCTCCAACTCCCTGAAAGGAGGNCAGGGAAGAGCAGAGGAAAAGAGGCAAGAAATTAAGGCTCTTTCTGCTTCTACAAGAGCCACTGCCCAGGCTTGAACCCAACAAATCTTCACTCTTGAGTTGCTCCAGACCACCAGTGCCTTTGCTTTTGGGGCTCCCACGTTTCGTGTGGGCACCAGGACAGAGCTGGATCCCAGCAGCCACCCTTGTGCCCTTGCCACAGTGATGTGCCCCCGTGCTGTGGGGAGGGGAGAGAAACTGAGGCCGCTGGTGGGTGGAGGGATGGGTGGGAAGATCAAATCTTGCAGCCAAGGTGCCGTCCCATCACTCTTGCTCTCACCCCTGGCCTTTTCCAGTGTCTGTTTTGCAAAAGAGGAAATCCAACCCCAGGGCGTACCGGGAGGCACGGAGGCTGATGGAGGGATTCCAGGAGTTGTTCCAGATCCTCCCTGCAGCCACAGGCGAGGAGATGGCCAAGCCA
This sequence comes from Nycticryphes semicollaris, assembly GCA_013400055.1. Taxonomy (NCBI): domain Eukaryota; kingdom Metazoa; phylum Chordata; class Aves; order Charadriiformes; family Rostratulidae; genus Nycticryphes; species Nycticryphes semicollaris. The sequence continues at coordinate 31,785 of VXBJ01003843.1, forward strand.
CGGGATGATGCACGGGCACTAAAAGCCCTTCACGAGGAGGCCACATCCGAGTGGGAGAGCCCCAAAGAGCTACAGCTGCCAGAGAAGAGCACGGCCAAGAAGGTGCCCAAAGTTTAGTCCACAATACAGCCAGGGCTTGAATAAAGCATCCCTTGTGGATAAAATGTGCCTTGTTTTGTAATGTTTGGAGGTATTTTTGCCCTCCTGAGGTTGGAAAACGGGGTGACAAGATCCATCTCAGGCTTTCAGGCAGCGACTTCCAGCTTGAAAGCGCCGACGCTGCCGTGACAGGAGACGAAAACCGCACGGGTCTGCTCGCTGCCCTGCTCCGCCGTTCCTGGAAAACAAGGTGCTTGTGCTCACCCATCCCTGTGTGACAACCGAGTGGTAAGAAAAAAACTGCTGCTCCCTCGGGGCATTGGCAGGGAGGTTTTTGGCCAACCATGAAGAGGGCGGCTCATCATGAGGCTCTGCCGCCCCGTCTCAGGCCGGGGAGGTGCTGCCAGCGCTGCTCGTGGCAGATTTGGGCACGGAGCCCCATCCCGCCGCAGGTTTGCACCTGACCAGCCAGATCCCTGTGCTCAGGGTGCCAAACTGGCCACGAAACAGGTATTAAAAACCCAAATCCATTCCCTGCTCTGGCATCCCTAAAAGAAAACACCACCAGCTTCATCAGTGTCACCGGAGGGGTTGGGACAAGGGATGGGGAGTGACGGAGGATGCTCACCCCCCACTGGGTGCTTACCCTTGTGAGAAGGCCAGGCTGGAGGGGGTTTTGAACAACCTGGTGTGGTGGGAGGTGTCCCTGCCCAGGGCAGGGGGGGGTTGCAACTTGATGACCTTTAAGGTCCCTTCCAACTCAATCCATTCTATAAAATATCTCATTTTAATCACCTTCACCATTTCCCCCCCCCTACACACCCCCTGCAAAACATTAATCAACAAACCTCAATCAGCCAGGCCCAATTTAACCCCTTTGGGACAGGTACCATAGGATCCTGCTTGTTCCCAAGCGCAGCAACTTCAGCACAAAGAGGTAGTTTCACCGTCAGAACCTGGTTTTATTCTGTTTAAACCTCGGCCTTTGTCCTGCCGTTAAAAAAGTCCCTCGTTGCCGTTAAAAGGGACAAGCTCATTTGCACACAGCTGGCGTTATTTCTGGTTTGTGACAATTTCTTGGTTCTGTTTTCACAAGCAGGATTTTACTCTGTTCCAAATAAGAGAAGCCACAACATGACAAGACGCCGGCATGTCATTTTACCCACACGTTTGACACATGCAAGTCAACGCTCCTTCAGTAACTTCCATCGGTTGGGGTTGGGGTTTNACATCTAGGTTTGTTTTAAAACAGTTTGACAGTAAACACCAAGGAAACCAGGCAAATACAACCCCATCCCCCCCCCAGCCTTTGTAAGCAGCCGAAGGGTTCGCCGTTTGCATAGTGAAGAGCTAATTCTAGAGCCGATGCTTCGTTTCACGGATGCAGGGAAGAAGAAGGTTTGTGTCTGACGCATGCGACACGCGGGGACCGTCCCAGCTTCGAAGCGGTGTCACATCCCAGTTCCACCCCCAGCTGCCATCTACGGGGACATCCCCACGGGTCGCCATCTACGGGGACATCGCCTCCAACAGTCCTTGTTTTTCATCTCAGGTCCCCCAACGGGCAAGAGGGGCCGGGTTTTCGTCAAACGCTTCCCCCCGCCCCACGTTGGGGACAAGCTCTTTGTCAACCTTTCGCTGGACAAGGTGGGAGACGGCACGGGGTTTGTTGGAGGGTCCAGGAGGAGCCTTGGGGGTCCGTCCTCGGGGCGTTGCTAAAGGCTTGGTTTTAAAATTCAGTGATAGATCGTCTTTAAGGCTTCAACCTTCCCTTTCGTTGAGAAAAAATACAAAGAAGCGCTTTGTTCAAGCTACACCTCGTGACTACGGTGCACGGCATGTACAACAGCATCTGAAGAAAAATACTGACACTAGAGAACAACATCATACAATCATCTCGCATGATCCCTTCTTTTGGCACTTTTCCTTCATTTATCTGATCTCACGGACTCCAAACACGGATTTTTCCCTATTTTTATTATTCCCAGCCAGAGAGCTCCGGAGGGTCAGAAAGCAACTTTCCAGAGTCGGTGGCATCTTTGGCAGATACGGTCCTTTCTGTCATCAAACCTACCCCAGCCCCTCCAGCGCTACCGACGGTGGCAGCTCTTCACCTGGTTTTATTATTATTAATTATTATTATTATTATTGTTAATTTTTTTGCAGCTTCACATTTTCTGGGGAGGATGCTCGCCCGCCCGCGCTGTCCCACAGCAAGGACCGCCTTCATCCCGGAGAGAGCGTGGCTGCGGAAAGGACGGAGGGTTAGAAATGACTTTCGCGGAAGCGTCAATAAATCCTCGCTTTCTTCTCGGAGCCTCTGCAGATCGAGGTATTTCTTTAACTTCTCAGCTGGCATTATCTGTGGTGAAGGTAGCGTCCTGCTGGACCCTTCCAAGGGTAGAGGCTGGGAATTCCTGCTCTTTGAAGTGGAATTACACACAGAGTTATTATTTTTGGCGGTGCGTGCGCAAGCTTACAGGAACTTGTAGTGTGAAATGGAGAAAACATTCACCCCAACTTCACATCTCCATCCCGACACCCCCTCGGGGGGATTTCAGCCAAGGGCAGGGGTGCTCTCACTACCTCAGGAAGGTGACAAGAGGGTCTCAGTGAGCTGGCCTGTGTTTTTTCCCTGCCCCCCTCTAAGTCCTTCAGCAACGAGATGGAAAAACGCCCGTAAAACACACCGCCAGCAGCTCCACCTGACCTCATGAGACAAGATCGAACCCACCACCACGATGCTCGACCGAAAGCTGCTGCCACCGCAACACCGACGCGAGGTGACCGCGGCGCCACCTCCCAAGGTCCCCTTTCAACGCCGATGCGTCGGAACCGGGAGTGATGCTTCAGGGAGCTGCCAGGATGGGGGGGGGTCTCTGTTTCAGGAGGAGGAGGTGGCTGCCTGGGGAAGGCAAGATTTGGGAAGCCGGGAGGGCTCGAAGGGTGTCCCATTAAGCTTTTCTTTTGTGGCTGGAGACAAGCTCCAGCTCAGGCCATTGCCTCCTGCACTTCCGCCCAGGAAGAGGAGATATTTAAGACACTGGCCTGGTGCGTTGGACTGCAAAATCCATTTTAAGAAGGGCAAAAAAGGATACATTCAGTATGTAAAAATCTAGGGTGGTTTTTTCTTCTTTTTTTTTTGTAGTGTAAGCTCGCTCAGAGGCAGCCCAAGCCTGGATGAAACCCGCACCAGCACCGCGACAGAGGAGGAAACTGTTGAGGGAAGTAGGATTTGGGCTCAAGGGATCAGCTGCAGGGAAGGGGAGGGCAGAAGGGATCCTGGAAAAATAATCAGAAATCTAAATGCACTTGGGAAGCGCACACTTTAGCTCAAAATGGTGGTGGTGGTGGGGAAAATGTAAAAAAAAGGGATGATTTCTGTGTAAAAGCTGTGGGTTTTCCCTCCTGAGCTTATTTGCAAAAGGCAAATCCAGGCCAAGGCTACTTCTCTCGGCGCCGCTCTTCTGGGTCCGGTCAAAAGCTCTAATTATTTCATTTCCTTCCAATTCGCGGCTGGGAACAAGAGCAGGAGTTGGTTTGGGGCAAAAGCGCCCGTTTCAATCAGCACCTACCGAGGCTGGGGCGAGCCAGAGGGCACGGAAAGCCACAGGCCATGNGGGTCCTTGCAGCTACCCCAGGAGAGAAACAGAAACCCAATTCCCAGTTTTCCTTAACCGCTGAAGATGGAAGGAGAAATTCAACCAGGTTTTAGAGACAGGAATTTGCAACCCCCCCCTTCCCTTTGACCAATTCCATCTGTTTGAACGTTCTCCTCCCTTCAAGCCAGGGGTAAGTTTGCCCCCAGCGTCCTGTGCTTGAGCTGTGTCTTGAATCAGCAGGATGTTAACGCCCTGGATGGAGGTCCCTGAGGGCATTGTGGGTCCCCAGTGAATACTCGGCAAGGCCCCTTTCAAGTATGCAGTTGAGCTGATGGTTTTTGAGCCAAATTACTGGAAATAATCGAGGGAATTATTGGGCTGGTCATGGATGATGGGCAAGAGTGTTAGAAAGCCAACCCCATCCTGGGCTGCATCAAAAGCAGCGTGGCCAGCAGGTCACAGGAGGTGACTCTACCCCTCTGCTCTGCTCTGGTGAGACCCCACCTGGAGTTCTGTGTCCAGCTCTGGAGTCCTCAGCACAGGAAGGACATGGACCTGCTGGAATGGCTCCAGCAGAGGGTCACAAAGATGATCAGAGGGATGGAGCACCTCTCCCATGAGAACAGGCTGAGAGNAGTAGTTTGTGTGTTAAGGAGATACAGAGATAGATAGAGATATATATTACGGAATCATTGCTCTAAGTTTTTTCTCAAAACCAAAGTGTCGATCTGTTGAAATAGAGTATTTAAAATATATAAATTTTATCCATTAAAATATAAGATATCTTTTTTTTTT
>VXBJ01003843.1:37303-63785 GCA_013400055.1 Nycticryphes semicollaris
GAGCAACCTGGTGTGGTGGGAGGTGTTCCTGCGCAGGGAAGGGGGGTGGGAACTCGACGATCTTTAAGATCCCTTCCAACTCTAACCAGTCTATGATTCTATGAAACATTAAGAGCCTGGGGTGGGTGCCAGTGAAGGCCACGTGTGGGGTGGACACCACAAGCTCCAGGCTCCGAGCTGGCCCTGGTCCAGGCTGCCCTGCCCAACTTCATGCCTTTAAGTACATTTTTTTTTAGTGCATCGCTCACCTGAGCTTTTCTTAGTGGTTTTGAACCTTAAAACAGGTAGCTCAGAGCAGGGGCAAGGGGTGGGTTTGCATCACCCCTGAGCAGCCACATGGACCAGGAGGGCTGAGCTCCCATGGGGTACTCAGGAGAGTCAACCTGCTCTGGGTGGACCTGCTTTGGGAAGGGGTTGGACTAGATGATCTCCAGAGGTCTCTTCCAACCCTCTATCATTCTGTGATTCTGTGAGGGGACGGTGACGAGTCCGACACCTTGGGATGCTCTTGGGACCTGTAAGGACAGGTTTCAGGTGTGCTGAGAGACCTCTTCACCGAGCAGAAACCGGAGAAACTCCTTCCTGAAACCACCTGGCCAGCGTTTCCCTCTCTGGAGTTCAGTGTTAACAGGAAGGATGTGAAACCCTCTTGCCTTGGAAAAGGCAGGGTTTGGGAGAAAAGCTGCTTTTGCTCCCCGGGTCCCAGCAGTTCTCCCTCTCTGCTGTCTCACTAACACGGACGTGCAAGTTCCTAAAAATAAGGCTTTTCGGTAAAATCCTTAGTTTTACACCTTTCTTCCTCGCCTATGGCCTTCTACCTATAGAAAATAACCTGTGAGCTGTACTGCCTGTGCAGGGAGTGAGATACATTCATTTATAGGTGCTGGGGGTGGATCTATTTGGCACTTCTTAGCAGAAACAGGGGATCAGCCTCCCTCGCCAACAAGGTCATTCAAACACCGTGACAGAGGGAACGGTGTCACCACCACAGCCAGCTGCAGCGTGAGGAAGGAAACGGGGCAGGCAAGAGAAGACCCTTTCTAGGAGAGAAGAAAAACCCCCTGCTTTCTGTGAGTAGAGCTCGGAGTTCTCTTGGCACATCGAAATGACAAGGCAAGGGACAGACCAGGTCCTTATCCACGACCTTCTCATACAACCCTCCCAGTTTGGGAACCCAAATGTCACCGACTGCGCAGGGAGGCGTTGCAGTGTATTCACGAGGGACGATGGATGTTGCCTTCAGACCAACAGGCCAGAAAAAGGAAGATTTTTGTTTTTTCTTTCTCTCTGGGTTGGTTTTGGGTTTTTTTTTATGTTTTTTTTTGGTGTTTTTTTTATCCTTAATCTGAAAGGACTCTGGCTTCTCTCTGAACTGGACCTACAAATGTCTTACCACCAAAAGGAAAAAAAAGAAACCAACAAAACCCAACCAAAAAACAATTGCTGTGGGTGGAAGTATGACCAAAAATAGTTTTCCTATAAGATAATCTGATAAACCTCATCGTCCTCTAGAAAGGCAACATCGTCCAACCAGTGCTACTTAGCACCCAGAGTGCTCTTCGACCGCAGCAGATACCGATCCACTCTGACTTTCCGCCTATCCACTGTCCTGTTCTCGCTGTCGAAGATGCGCTGCAGGTGCAGGGCCAACCTCCTGTCCTCCTCCTCCTGCTGGAGCTTCTGCTCCATCTCCCGTCCCAAGCGATCCTCCGGAGGCAACCCCCCCTCCCCAGCCCCGTGCCTCAGTCTTTTGACGGAGCCGTTGTGCTCCAAGTGCTTCGTTTTGCAGCGTCTTTTCTGGCCCCTTCTCAGCGAGGGGGGCTGTTCCCCCATGATGTTCTCCAGGGAATTGCAGGTGCTGTTCTGGACGTTGATTAATTCGCTGTTATTTAGGTATTTCAGCTGCTTTTTTCCCGCTGTCTTGACGGGCACTCCCAGTGTGCTGTTGTCAGGCAGCGACGCGCTGACCCCCAGGAGTCTTCTGCTCAGCATTTTCGGGCCAAGACTAAGACAGGGTTTGTCCAGGAACGCGTTCGCTTTCAGGTCGGGGACCTCGGACACTCGTGTGTCGAGGGAGGTTACGTTAGATCTGGCATCTGATTCGGCAGCGCTGTCCTCTGCTGTTAAGGCCTGGGAATCTCTGCTCTTCTCCCTTCCTCTCGCCGGCTTCGTTTCACTGATGGAAGGGAAGAAATCCAGCTCGGGGCGAGGGTCTCCTGTCGTGTCAGGTGGAGGATGATCATCCTGCACTTGCGGCTGCTCTTTAGTGCAGCTGCTGGAGTTGGTGATGTCAGGAACGATAACGTCTTCCCCAGGCTCCGAAGCCAAGGACGTAAGGGTCGCTTTAGAGAGAGTCTTTTTAATCTGGCGCTCCTGAAATATCTGCTCCCATTTTTTCAGGATTCTAGGACTGGCCTCATAGGTGGTCGGTTTCTGTAGGCTCCTGTTCAGGTTTCTCGGGGTGGATTTGATGATGAGAGGGCTCAGGACTCTACCGTCAGGAAGCCTTTTTGGAGGAGTACAAGGGGAGCAGACGATAGGCTTGAAGTGGTTGAGCTCTTCCGAGATGCTGTCGTTGCTCTCGGGGCTGATGGATCGCTCGGGCTTGTGCAGGGCCGAGAGGGAGGAAACAGGGTTGAGAACCAGGCGTTTCTCTGCCGTCAGGTCTGGGGCCGAGAGGCAGCGGTTGTTTTGGGTGGACGACAAAACTCCAACCAGCGGCGTTGACGTGTTGGTGACGGATGGCACCTGCAAAGCAAACCACAGAATCATAGCATGGTTCTGGTTGGAGGGGACCTTAAAGATCATCTATTTCCAACCCCCCTGCCATGGGCAGAGACACCTCCCACCACACCAGGTTGCTCCAAGCCCCATCCAACCTGGCCTTGAACCCCTCCAGGGATGTGGCAGCCACAGCTTCTCTGGGCAACCTGGGCCAGGCTCTCACCACCCTCACACCAAAGAATTTCTTCCCCAGATCTCAGCTCAATTTCCCCTCTTTCAGTGATTTCAGTGTCAAACCCTTACCCCTTGTCCTAGGGCTCCCCTCCCTGACAAAGAGTCCCTCCCCCTCTCTCCTGGAGCCCATTGAGGTACTGAAAGGGGCTCCAAGATCTCCCTGAAGCATTCTCTTCTCCAGGCTGAACCCTCTCAAGTCTCTCAGCCTGTCCTCACAGCAGAGGGGCTCCAAGCCCTCCCAGCATCTCCATGGCCTCCTCTAGCTCTGCTCCAACAGGTCCACGACCTCCTTGTGGTGGGGGCCACAGAGCTGGGTACAGTTCTCCAGGTGGGGGTCACACCAGAGCGGAGCAGAGGGGTAGAATCACCTCTCTCGAGACTTTGTTTGCAAAGGTCATCTCCAACCAGTGAAAGGAACCCAGCAATTACTGCTGGAAGAGCTCAATTACTGCCTGAAAACCCTCCAGCTTCATGTGGACTAGATGATTTCCAGAGATCTCTTCCAACCCAGTGGTGCTTCATGATCACCGCTCGTTTCGAAGCCCTGCATGAACTGAAAAGCCAGGTCTACTCCACAGGGTAATGGCTATGGTTAATTCACTCCGTTTGTGAGCAGATCCAAGAGCAGGCCAGCTCTTGCTGTGGCTTGGTAATGCAACAGAAAATTCCTAACATCAGGGAAACAAGGAGTTTTTCTCTCTTTAAACACCTTTGGAAAGAACAGGAGAGAAAGGGGGAGGAAGAGAGGAATTTCTTCTGAACTTACATTTTTTTTTCTTGAATCGGCTGGGAACTCAGCCTTGAAAAGAAAATTAATTACAAACCAGAAGCATGAGGAGCACCCTTCCAACTCCCAGTTATCCTCCAACGCTACTGAACAGCTCTGTCAGCTGTCATTTTTTTTTCTGCTTCCTAATTCCTCACCGAGCAGGTTTTTATTGCATTTATTGAAGGAAGCCATCGGCCCCGTGGCGATAACGCAGCGCCGCAAACACAGTGTTTTATATCTCCAGATCAGTGGGAGCTGAGTAACCCCAGATAAGAGCATTTACACCCAGAAAAACCTACGTTTCCAGAGGCAGCTGGTAAATACCTTTGTTTTGTTGGCGGGGGCCGATCTCTGCCTGCTCTTTGATCTCTCTTGAATGGTGTCGTTGCAGCTCCGGCTCCTTTCCACCTTGGCCGTCAGGTTCCTGAAAAGCAGACGGGTGAAAAGAGGAGATTGTGGATGATTGTAGGAACAACCCTGTAGGAACAACCCTGTAGGAACAACCCGCTCGACAGCATCAGCAAAGAGATGCCTCCTACACCCTCGGGATCCAGGAATCTCGTATGTGCCGCAGAGCCCTGGTCTGAAACACACTGACACCTCCACCTACGGATAATTCATTAATTGAGAGGAGAGTTAATGACGCCGCTATGGAAACCTCTTCGCATGTGGAAACACCGAGTTGTTACTCAGCCGCTTCCACTGAACCATGGAAAAGCTTTTTCACACAATCACAGAATGATCTGGGGTTGGAAGGGACCTCTGGAGATCATCTAATCCAAGCCCCTGCCAGAGCACCTCCCACAGGAACGTCTCCAGGTGGGGTTTGAATGTCTCCAGAGAAGGAGACTCCACAACCTCTCTGGGCAGCCTGATAACCATTTGGGGCTTGTGTTATCTCTTAACATCCGTCCTCCTAAATTGATTCTGTATTTTAATTATTTTGGTCATTTAAATCTAAAGGCAATGATTTATCTGCTTCATGGGATGAACACTAACTCTGTTAAGCCCTAAGATTTTATAACAGGTAGGAGGTAATTAGACAGACACTACCTTCTACTGATCAGTCTGTTCTAAAATTACAGTATCACAGAATCACAGAATGATCTGGGGTTGGAAGGGACCTCTGGAGATCATCTAATCCAAGCCCCNGGTTATGCTCTTTCTGATCTGATGCCCTCCAGGATGCCACTGGCCTTCTTGGCCACAAGGGCCCATTGCTGGCTCATGGGCATCCTGTCATTCCAGAAAAATTATTTTGGATTCACAGAATCATAGAATGGTTTGGGTTGGAAGGGCCCTTACAGGCCCTGAAAGTCCATCCAGTTCCAACCCACAGCCCTGGGCAGGGACACCTCCCACTACACCAGGGTGCTCCAAGCCTCATCCAACCTGGCCTTGAACCCCTCCAAGGAACAATGATCGGAACAACCATTTTACTTAAATCCAAAGCATCTCAGGTATGTTTAGGACAACAGTTGAAAGAACATCTCTAACGGACATTTATCAGCTTGACTAAAGTCTCAGTGTCTTACCCTGAAAGGAAAGCAAAGGAGTAGGCACTGGTCTTGGAAACAAAAGCCGACCGATGCGTTTGCTTGCCCTGGAATGGTTCTTCATTCTCTGAATCCGAGAGACGTTCAGGAAACTGAAGTCAATCAAGGAAGAGTTAACTGACACGCACAACAAAAAGAATCACTTGGAAAATAAAGCTCGTTCTTCCAAAGATATTAAAGATTCCAAACACAGACCCCCCTCCTCGCCCCCTCTCCCAGCCCCTGCCAGGTTCTGGTGACACCCAGATGACATAACCCAAGAACGCAACCTGTTGGCCAATCCCGTGCTCATGCAGCTCTTCACTGGAGATAAACAATTCACTAAATCGTACAAAAATAAGCCCAGAGCTCCTCTATGCAGCTGTCAGTCAGCGAAAAAGTTCATTTCACGAGCAAAGAAATGTGAGAAATCCTACAAGAAAGGTACTACAGGACGCCATTCAGTACCCACGTACCAGCCCATCGGTCTTTAAATAAGAGCATTTCTTGCACAGTCTCACAACTGAAGTGAGAGCCAAAACTCAGCATGAGGGATCTGTCAGACTACAGATTCCTACACCTACACCTGAGAAGATTCATGGAGAAATGTTTGTGGAAATTTATATATGCCTGAAGACCAAGGGATAGACAAAGCAGAGCCGCTACTTTTACAGGTTTAATTGGTACGTTTGGAAGAGCTGCAGCTTCACTCGTGAGTACAGTGGGTAAAAGCAGGGATAGAAACCTCTAGAAGAACTTCCATAGCCATAACAAACCTTAGAAGATGGTGCTAACATGGATATTTATGATCTTTTAGCTCAGAGCCTCCAAGGGCTTACAACAAAAGTCAACGCAATAACCCTGGGAAGCTTCCTGTGTCAACGGGTGAGCTTCAACCGGCAGGATCAAGAGACACTCAGCTCATCAAGGTCTTAAAAAAATTAATTCTTCTTCCAGGACTGAGTCCTGGCAGCGTTTCACCACCAGTGTCTATGATGTGGAGAGGACAGAGAAGCCCACGCTTACTTACACACTCTTGGTTCACTTTAAACGCTAAAGATTCCTCTTTTTTCTGCTGCTCTTCCATTTTTCTTTTTCCTACGTCCACGTCATCTAGAATCAACTTGTGAATGGGATCCTCTGAAGCTTTTTCTTCTTGCAGCTTTTCTTCTCTCAGCTGGAAATAACCACAGAAGAGACAAGGTAAGTGAAAAGCCGTAAGTCCTACACCTGGTTGCCAACGAGTGATTTAATTCTGTGCCTTCATTTCTCTACTCTAGAGTAGAGCTGCTGCCTCCCTCTCTAGTGAGAACGTGAAGATGGGTTTCCTTCTACAACACTTTGATGTAAGCTCTACACAAATTCTGTGTAAAACAGCAAAGAGGTTGACAAAGACTTCTCTGCCACACCATTCTGGAAAATAGAGAGACAAAAGCTTTGTCTTGGAGATAACCAGGCTACAAATAAAGGTGTGCGGAACAGGAGGTTCCTGCAAGCCATGACATTTCAATTTTAGTCTTCAAACGGCCTGCAACACAGCACACGTGGTTTGGTGGACACATAGACAGCATCACCCAAATTAAAACTGGTCAAATACAGCAATTCCCACACTGAAACCCCCATGCTACATGAAATCCTACTGTTTAATTGACAAGTTAGGATGGAGAAGGCCCAGAGAGAAAACCTGACCCTCCTATGGTCAACTGGAGGCCCAAAGCTTGACTTCTGCTCATCTGCTGAGGTGCAAACCTGGAGGAGAAGCACAAACGAATGCCAGGATCTAGGACAATCCAGAATCTTGTCTTCTAGACAAGAGGAAACGGGCACAAACTTGACCGTAAGAAGTTCCATCTCAACATGAGGAGGAACTTCTTCACTTTGAGGGTGGCAGAGCCCTTGAAGAGATGGCAGCCATCATAAAAAAGGAGAAACTCCTCAGTCAACTTTCTAATTTCTACTGAATGTGCCGTTCATGGCATGAAATAACCCTGTTGGGTCAAGTGCCCGGGTCTCGCTCCTCCTCGTCCCTGCACCTGGTGAGCTCGGAAACGCTGAGACCTTGAATCCCACATCCCCGAGCTGGCTGTAAAGTCAATATTTTCACAAATTTGGGACGTGGGAGTCTTCTAAAAGTGCAGTTTCCTCAGGCATTAGAAGAGACCTTACTGAAAAGTAAAATCACTGAAAGAGAAATTAATTGCTCAAACCAGGACAGGTTTTTAGCAGCTTTTTACCACCTTGGCAATCCAAAAAGGTGACGATGTCACGATTATTGTAGCCCCATGTGCTGTGCTCCTGCATTTCACAGACCTGAAGGCCGCACAAGAAATCCCACCCACCTGCCAGGGTGGCCCCAAGCCGTGTCCTGCTGCAATTCCCAGCCTTTTCCCGCGCTATTTTTTTCCACTGTGCCTTCTAAAACGCACCACTTCCATTAGCTGCCAGTCCCCACATACTCCTTTGCCTTCCTGCACCCGTTCTTCAGCTTGTGGAAGTCCAGTAATAAGGAAAAGTGGATTCCAGAGAAGGGCAGTTTCCTTCCTTCCTTCCGAAAAGCACAACCCATCGCTTAGTCATCCCTTTTAACCAGTCACGGTCAATCCTTAGTGCCCACAAGATGCTCCTGGCCAGGCTCTCCCTGCAGAGTTTTCTTTCTCCATGAAGATCATTCCCAGCACAATCCATGACTCCGATGGGCTCCCTGTCCTGCTGCATTACTTTCACAGAATCTCAGGGATTGGAAGGGACCTTGAAAGATCATCCAGTCCCATCCCCCTGCCAGAGCAGGAACACACAGAGCAGGTCCCACAGGAATGTGTCCAGGTGGGGTTTGAATGTCTCCAGAGAAGGAGACTCCACAACCTCTCTGGGCAGCCCCTTCCAGTGTTCCCTCACCCTCACTGGGAAGAAGTTTTTCCTCATATTTAAGCGGAACCTCCTCTGTTCCAGCTTGAACCCATTGCCCCTTGTCCTGTCATTGGCCATCACCAAGAAGAGCCTGGCTCCATCCTCCTGACACTCACCCTTTCCATATTTATAAACATTCATGAGGTCACCCCTCAAGTCTCCTCCAAGCTGAAGAGACCCAACTCCGTCAATAAAACTCCTTATTTCTCCCAGGACCTCGCTTCTGCAGGTTTGCAATTCAAACCCAACAAACTTCCTTTCCCCCTCCTTTCCTCCACCTTTTCCTGCAGCACACACTCCACATAACACCATCATAGAATCATAGAATTGCCCAGGTTGGAAGGGACCTTTCAGATCATCGAGTCCAACCATCAACCTAACTCTAATAAAAACCATCACTAAACTACGTCCCTCAGCACTACGTCAACTTGTCTTTTGAATCCCTCCAGGGATGGTGCCTCAACCACTGCCCTGGGCAGCCCATTCCAAGGCTAAATAACCCTTTCTGTGTCAACATTTTTCCTGATATCCAATCTGAACCTCCCCTGCTGCAACTTGAGGCTGCTTCCTCTTGTCCCATGGCCTATTCTTTTGGAGAAGAGACCATTTTCCCCTGGCTACACCCTCCTTTCAGGGAGTTGGAGAGAGCCAGAAGGTCTCCCCTCAGCCTCCTTTTCTCCAGGATCAACACCCCCAGCTCCCTCAGCCACTTCTCGCAAGACTTGGTCTCCAGACCCCTCACCAGCTCCATTGCCCTTCTCTGGACACACTCCAGCCCCTCAATGTCATTTGAGAGGGAAGGGGCACAAAACTGGACACAACCCTCGACATGGGGCCTCACCAGTGCCGAGTAGAGGGAGATGATCATCTCCCAAGTCCTACTCACCACACTGTTCCTGATCCAGGCCAGGATGCTGGTGGCCTTCTTGGCCACCTGGGCACACTGCTGGCTCATGTTCAGCCCACAGTTGACCAACACCCCCAGGTCCTTTTCCTTGGGCAGCTCCAGCCACTCTTTCCTCAGCCTGGAGTGTCCCTGGGGTTGGTGTGACCCAAGTGCAGGACCCGGCACTTGGCCTTGTTACACATCATCCCATTGGCCTTGGCTCATCCATCCAACCTGTCCAGATCCAGCCCATCCAATCGTCCCTGCCCACGGTAACGTCACCCAGCTCGTCTCACTCATCACCCAACCATTCACCTAGCACATCTCTCACCTCTCCCTCAACTTCAGCCTTACGCAAAGGCCATGAATAGTCTAGGTAAATATGTATATATATATACCAGGTTCTTCCTTCTTCCTCCACCCAACCTCCATGTGTAACTTACACTCGCCTGGGACAACAAGCCTGACCTTTGATTGACAGATCTCCATCAGGCTGATGAATCACAGCTCTGGCTGAGCATGAGGAATTCAAATAGTTCTTTTTATTGCTCACATTTGAGTGCAGGAATCTCAGATGCTTGAAAAGTCACTCTGATACGTTCCCTCTCAGCTTCTTACACAGACACTTCCTGGGAGTGCCGAGCTGTGGGACTTGGTGCCCTCCAAGTGTCCTCTGTCCCTCTGGGGAGACCCCCTGCCCAGTGCTGCCTTCAGCTCTGGGGCCTCAGCACAGCAGAGACATGGACCTGTTTGAGCAGGGCCACAGGAGGCCATGGAGATGCTGGGAGGGCTGGAGCCCCTCTGCTGGGAGGACAGGCTGAGAAAGTTGGGTGGGTTCTGCTGGGAGAAGAGAAAGCTCTGGGAAGACATTTGAGGCCCTTCCATTTCCTAAAGGAGCCCCAGGAAAGCTGGGGAGGGACTTTTGATGAGGGAAGGGAGCAATAGGATGAGGGGGATGGGTTAGATGCCGAAAGAGGGGAGATGGAGATGAGATGTGGGGAAGAAATTCTTTGCTGTGAGGGTGGTGAAAGCCTGGTACAGGATGCCCCGAAAAGCTGTAGCTGCCCCATCCCTGGAGGGGTTCAAGGTCAGGTTGGATGGGGGTTGGAGCAACCTGGTGTGGTGGGAGGTGTCTCTGCCCAGGGCAAGGGGTTTGGAACTGGATGGTGTCTAAGGCCCCTTTCCAAACCCAAACCATTCTGTGATTCTATGAAAGCTCAAGGCACCCACAGGCAGCTCGAGCACGTAAAGGCAGTGGGTGATCCCACAACAACTCCTCCCTCTTTCCAAAATATTTAGTATTTTGCTTCCCTGTTGCAAGGGAGAGACTGGGGGGGAAGCCACCAAGCACAGACATGTGGGTGAACCTGCCCTAAAAGGTGAAGAGCTGAAAGAAAACCATAAAGAGCTAAAAGTTCACGATAGATTGCACAAAAAGCACATCATGATTTTCAAACTGGGAAGGACCCGAATCCTACTGAACCCGAACCCCCAAAGATGAGGGACAGGGAGGCTGGAGGAGAGAAAGTAGAAACCAGGAAAAAAACCCCAACCCCACTGTTTGGCTGACCGTGGGTGTTTTTTAGCACATGTTCTCCAAGACTGGGAAATCTTCAATTCTTTTCTTTTTTTTTTTGGTCTAACTTATAAAAAATTATATGCAATTCCCAAATCTAAAGCCACAAAACCATGTAACAACATACAGGAATATTTAAGGATTTTGGGCAAACCCATGGGACAGTAAAAAGCACAAGATAGTGAAAAAAAGCAGCAACAGGATCCTAATCCTAATTAAAAGGAACACAAAAATGCAATTTAGGTCCAGAATTCAGATTGCAAAAGCAAACTCTAGCGCTAAAATCTGTACTAATTGACAAAAAACCCCAAAAACCAAAAACCTAACACATCATTTTAAGAAGCCCAATGGAAATGATCTCCCGGAGAACTTACTTGTGGCAACGCTGTGCTGGGACGAGAAACTCAAACGAGCTGGTGTGAAACATCTAAACCTGAGGGAATTATCTCACGTTCTATGGAGCAGCATCTTTCAAATAGTGGATGCAGGACTGTCTGCTACTAAAAAGCAGCACATTTATCAGAAAAACTCATTTTGACCTGTCTGTAGCCCTTTTGGACACTGGAACTGCAGGGAAAACAAAATGCCCTAGAAGGAATCGCTTTTTTTTTCGAGTCAAGAAGCGAGAATTTCAGGAAGATCGTCCTTGCTACTCAGGTTTATTTCCAAAAGTTGGATAAACTCACGTTTGGCATCTTCCCTTCACTCCTTAAACTCTCCGGGGTTCGCTCGCTCGCTCCCGGAGCCTTCTCCCTCCGCCCCGTGGGGCTGGAAAGCTGCGTGTCAGCACATGCCTCAGGTAGGAGTTTCCCTCCCGCCGCCGGCCTGTGATGACAAGCGCTTAAACCGCTGCAGACACGAAGGCACTTTAACAGGGTGACTTAGGCTTTTTTAGTGTGCAGAAACACACCGAGAGCGCGGCCTAAGAGGGGGGAGAAAAAAACCCCCCTCACCTGCACCCACAGCAAATATTTCATGGAACTGACAGAATTGGAAGGGACCTCTAGAGAACATCTAGTCCAACTCCCCTGCCCAGAGCACAGGGCTTGAAGGTCTCTAGAGAAGGGGACTCCACACCCTCCCTGGGCAGCCTCTGCAAGGGCTCTGCCACCCTCACCACATAGTTTTTCCTTATATATGACTGGAACGTCCCGTGTTCCAGTTTGGGCCTGTTGCCCCTCGTCCTGCCACTGGGAACCACTGAGAAGATTCTGGCTCCATCCTCCTTCAACCCACCCTTCAGATACTTGTGAGCATGAAGAAGGTCTCTCCTCAGCCTTCACTTCTCCAGGCTAAAGAGTCCCAGCTCTCTCAGCCTTTCCTCATCAGGGAGATGCTCCAATCCCTCCATCATCTTTGTTGCCCTACGCTGGACTCTCTCCAGTCCCTGTCTCTCTTGAACTGGGGAGCCCGGAATTGGATGCAGTATTCCAGTTGTGGCCTCAGCAGTGCAGGGTAGAGGGGCTGAATGACCTCCCTGGACCTACTGGCCACACTCTTAGTGACAAGGGCTGGCTCATGGATAGTTTACTGTCTACCAGGACCCCCATATCCCTCTCCTCAGAAGTCTTTTCCAGCAGATCCACCCCTAACCTGTATCAGTGCCTGGAATTCCTCCTCCCTAGGTGCAGGACCCTACACTTGCTCTTGTTGACCCTCATGAGGTTTCATCTCATTCCAAAATTACACTTGGAGATTATCCACTTCACATCAAAATTCTTCAGTACAGAATCCTGGTAACTACTTGGTTTTCAACTGCAAAAGGCTGGAAAGATAACCCACATCCAGAAGAGGTAAAAACTTTTGAATGCTCCTCTCCTTTCCTGAGGAGGAAATTCAGCATGGATTATCCCCTTTTCATGGGCAGGGAAGCCGAGATGGAATCTCTGGCCTCGAGACACAGAGGGAAGCCCAGTTTTCCACGAGCATCCATTCTTCCATTCCCAAACCTCAGTTCTCGCCTCCTCCCGACTAATTCAGAAGTTCAGAGACACCGAGAAGTTCTCCCTAAGTGGGTACAGTCACAATTTTGCCTGCAATAAGGAAAGAGCTCCAGCGCATCATCAGTTGCCATTTTGCCAGCAAAATTACATTGCCCTTCCCTCGCAGATGATGATTCAGAGAATCTCTCCCCCACCTCGCCCCAGCTCTCTCAATTCTCAATCTCAATTGAGATTCAGCAAAAGGGAGTTTAAGTCAGGAGGGGAAGGAAACCTCTCTCCCATCTCCCAGTGAGCAAAAAGGGGAAGGCAGCCGGGTGAACAGGAACGAGACAAAAATGTGCTCAAAATGCCAGTCAAAAGTATTTCCTTTTGACCTGGGGAGGGGGGGAAGTGAGAGGTGTTGGCACGTGGTATCTTTCTTTTTGCTGAAGTAAAGCAGTAGAGGCAAAAACCCTCTTCAGCTACACCCTGACCATGCTTCAGATGTGCTTACTTGAATGTTATAAATAATAGTTGAAGTCGGTAACGGAGTGATCAGGATTAACCAGTGGTGAAAAGTGGTGACTTTGTCCTGCACAGATGCAAAAACTCCAAGAGAGGTTTCCTAGAACCACAGAATGGTTTGGGTTGGAAGAGACCTTGAAGATCATCCAGTTCCAACCCCCTGCCCTGGGCAGGGACACCTCCCACCAGACCAGGTTGCTCAAAGCCCCATCCAACCTGGCCCTGGCAGATGATTCCACGCACAAAGAAGACTCTTCCTCATTTCTAATTGTCTCCTCTGCATTTCCCAGATGAATTATTTACCTTAAATAGCATCTAAAGAGCGTTTCCAGTGAACAAAGTTATTTTTCACACTACATATCAGCTTCCTGGATCTTTTGAGACCTTCAAATAAAAACCCCAAGAAAATTCCACGGTGAATAAACCCTTGTTCCTTTTCCCCAGCAGGTAAATTAGAACTGCGAGAGGTTGGACCCATCTCAAAGCCAAAGGCCAGAACAAGAGATCAAGGCCCTGGGACGGTGATTAAATCTATTGACAGAGACACTGACAACGGGGCAGAGTCCACCTCGTTTTGGCAGAGGAAGGGACGGCAGAGGCAGGAGCTACGAGTGGCAGTGGGAACATTTTAGTTTAGATTAAGGAAAAAAAAGATCCCTTTTTAAATGTGGAAAATATTTTCCCAGATTTGAACTCCAAAACAGCTGAAAAGTTTTTCTTGCCTTCCCAATTTTTTGTCTTTAAATGACTTTTTCTTTTCCTTGCCGAAAAATAGACAGAAACCTAGAGTTTGGAACAGCTTGCTTGTGAGAAGTACGTTAGTGCAGGAGATGCATCCTGCTGCAAAAGCCTTTATGGAATCACATCCACAAATACTGACTCTCTACCAAACCCAGTAGTTGCTCGAGGCCATAGAACCATAGAGTTGGAAGGGACCTTCAAGATCATCCAGTTCCAACCCCCCTGCCCTGGGCAGGGACACCTCCCACCACACCAAGTTGCTCAAAGCCCCCTCCAACCTGGCCTTGAACCCCTCCAGGGATGGGGCAGCCACAGCTTCTCTGGGCAACCTGGGCCAGGGTCTCACCACCCTCACAGCTAAGAATTTCTTACTAATATCTGATCTAAATCTCCCCTCTTCCCATTTTAAGCTGTTACCCCTAGTCCTGTCACCCCACTCCCTGACAAAGAGTCCCTCCCCAGCTCTCCTGTAGCTCCCTTCACTGAAAGGCTGCTTTAAGGTCTCCCCAGAGCCTTCTCTTCTCCAGGCTGAACAACCCCAGCTCTCTCAGCCTGTTCTCATGGGAGAGGTGCTCCATCCCTCTGATCATCTCTGTGACCCTCTGCTGGAGCCATTCCAACAGGTCCATGTCCTTCCTGTGTTGAGGACTCCAGAGCTGGACACAGTGCTCCAGGTGGGGTCTCCCCAGAGCAGAGCAGAGGGGTAGAATCACCTCCCTTGTTCCACCAAGGAAGGTCCATTTCCATTTTCTGAAGGTAGCTTAAGACACCAAAATCTGGCTTCTACACGCTCGATTCCTGCCAACATTTCCCTGAACTGGCTGAACTGCCTGAAGGGAATAAATCACCTTTGCTACTGAGCAGGAATAAAAAACCCCTCAAGGTTCCTTATATGTAAGCTGGCATTCCTACAGGAAATCCAAGTCATTCTGGAAGAAAAACCGCAATTCCACAGAATACTGTACCTTCCTCAGCTGGTTTTCATATTCTTCTCGGAGTTCTCCTGGTTTGCTTAATTTAATGGGTGCTCTGAATATAAAGTCTGGAAAAAGAAGGGAAAAGAAAAAATAGAGGAAACACTTTTTAGTATACATCCTGCAGTTGCCCATTATGTCCCCCAAAGGGTAAACTCTCCAGGGGCTGCACAACAGGGTTGGAGGCATTTTTTTAAGCGCCTATGTTTATTCCAACACCCTTATCAAAGCTGTGTTGAAGGTACAGAAACCTTTGGAGGAGGATGGCCAAGTAATACTGTTTTGCACTCCCGTAGTTTCTTTGTGAGGCTCTCAAGGGTTCTTGGCGAGCAGCTGAAGCCATCAGGGGAGTCTTAGGAGGATGTAAGCATGGAGGTTAAGTCAGGGACTGAATCATTGAATGGGTAGAGTTGGAAAGGACCTTAAAGATCATCCAGTTCCAACCCCCTCTGCCCTGGGCAGGGACACCTCCCACCAGCCCAGGTTGCTCAAAGCCCCATCCAGCCTGGCCTTGAGGTGTCACAGGGAATCTCAGTACTAGAAATAAAACCAGGCTTTAAGAGTCTCCTCTGGCCAGAAAACACCCCAGAAACACCACCTGAGCAGCAGCAGCACCCCCAACTCCCATCTGTGTCCTTCTACCATTTAAACAACCATGGAGAACACTCCATTTCCTATGGAAACGGCCTTTTTACTCCCCTTCACCCCCGCACCCCTTTGCAGGACCGGCCCATTATCAGTCTGGAGCAAGCCCAGCTTGGATTCCGCTTGCAATGGATATTTCCATCCAGCAGGAATTCCCCGTCCTGCTCCCGCTTCCTCCCTTCCTCCCCACCCCCCCGGGAATTCAGAAACCAAAAGCATATTGGCACGGGGTTATAATTTAACCTCCCCAAACAGAGAGTTAACTCCCCAAACGACTCCCTTCGTCAGGATGGCCTCAAAGCTTCCTTCCCGTTTCCGTGCAGCGCAAGTTGTGCTACAGTCGGAGGAGCCGGGATGGAAAAGGGAACCAGCGGAATAAAACAACGACCCCTGAACAACCTACACCCATGTTCCAGGGAGGGTGGACCAGAGATCATCATCCCAAGGCATTAGCTCAGGATGCAATGGGTAAGAGCAAGGAGGAGACATGGGTGGTATTTCCTTTTCCCAGCTCGCTAAAATTAAGGGATATAAACTGGCAGCTCCAGTGGGGGTTTTATTTAGGAAGGGTTTTTATTCCTAAAATAGGTTGGGCCAAAAATGAAAGGTTCACAGTGGGGTAAATAAATCAAGCACCCAGTGGGCGTCCTCTGCTTCACAAACACATCTGCCTCTTCCACAGGGACAGGTCACAGACCAGGTGCCGAAACGGAACACTTTAAAGATGGATTAAATGCTGTTTTCACCTGTCCTTGCCTTCCAGCTGCTTAAAGTTCTCAGAGGAAAGACCCACAACTTCACTCACCAGAGCTTCCTACTTGAGGACCTCCAGAACAAACGCTGCCAACACCAGAGCTCAACAAATAAAATTTTGAGTGACCTGCTGGAGAGCAGCTCTGAGGATAAAAGACCTGGGAGTCCTGGGGGACAACAGGGTGACCATGAACCAGCAATGGGCCCTTGTGGCCAAGAAGGCCAATGGCATCCTGGGGGGCATGAGGAAGAGTGTGAGCAGCAGGTAGAGGGAGGTCATCCTGCCCCTCTGCTCTGCCCTGGGGAGGCCCCAGCTGGAGCACTGGGACCAGTTGTGGGCTCCCCAGTTCCAGAAGGACAGGGAACTGCTGGAGAGGGGACAGCAGAGGACCACAGAGATGATGAGGGGCCTGGAACATCTCTCTTGGGAGGAAAGGCTGAGGGAGTTGGATCTTTTTAGTTTAGAGAAGAGAAGGCTGAGGGGGGATCTGATAAACACCTGGAAATACTTGAAGGGTGGGTGTCAGGAGGATGGGGCCAGTCTTTTTCCAGTGGTGCCCAGTGAGAGGACAAGAGGGAATGGGCACAAACTGGAACATAAGACGTTCCATCTCAACATGAGGAGGAACTTCTTGACTTTTGAGGGTGTCAGAGCCCTGGCAGAGGCTGCCCAGAGAGGTGGTGGAGTCTCCTTCTCCGGAGACATTCAAACCCCACCTGGACACGTTCCTGTGGGACCTGCTCTGGGTGGGACCTGCTTTGGCAAGGGGTTGGACTGGATGATCTCCAGAGGTCCCTTCCAACCCCAGATCATTCCGGGATTCTGTGAAATAACAAAGTATTTCTTGAATATTTGCTATAAAAGAGGGGTGTGTGTGAAGAAGTATCTTGGAATCAACTCTCAAGCATATAGAGCATCATTCTCTGAATAACAACCACCCTTCCCTCTTGCTCTTATGCCTGCGTGAGCGAGGCTTGTTTTTAAAGGAAAACTTCCAAAATGTCCCAAAAATGTGTGATAAAAAGTCAGGAGCGTTGGTGATGCTGGGGAGGCCAGGCTGGATTCTTTGCTCCTGCTTCTGCTCCTGCAACCGGCTGCGCTGGAAACTTCCCACCGGCTTCTCAAACTGTGGTTTGGGGTTTGGTTTTTTTTCCCTTTTCAATTGTGTCCTCGAGCAGTTCCAGTTCTTTGGGGATTTTATCAAGCTCAGCTTCCACGGAGACAGTCCAGAGAGCAGCAGCAGCGATGTGTAACGCACCCGCAGCAACCCTGCAACTACTTCTCAATGTTTAAGGCTTGTCTTGGGCCTTATCTTTGCAGCTAAAAAGGTGTATATTTTTTTTTCCCTCCAGGGTAATAAAAGTGTAGGAGCTGACCCAGGGGGAAACACGCAGCAGTAAAGACAGGCCACATCAACTGCTTCATTGCTTACGTGGGCTCAGCAAGCCAGGAGGGATTTGAAATAAAACAAAAAAAAAACATTTATCTATAAAGTTGGGTCGGTTTAGCTAATGGTCTGACATCAGGCAGAGGGAATTTTATCTACAGTGTCTTTAGGCAACAGCTTGTACGTTTTATAGATGGGTCAAAAGACAGAGACCCCAAATTTCCAAGTTTTTGTAGAAGAGGTGAAAACACAAATGTGCACACACAGAGTCATACAATGGTAGGGGTTGGAAGGGATCTTAAAGACCATGAATTCCATCCATGGACACCTCCCACCAGACCAGGTTGCTCCAAGCCCCATCCAACCTGGCCTTGAACCCCTCCAGGGATGGGCAGCCACAGCTTCTCGGGGCAACCTGGGCCAGGCTCTCACCACCCTCACCCCAAAGAAGTTCTTCCCCACATCTCAGCTCCATCTCCCCTCTTTCAGTCTCAAACCCTTCCCCTTCATCTTAGGGCTCCTCTCCCTGACAAAGATTCCCTCCCCAGCTTTCCTGGAGTCCCCTGAGGGACTGGAAGGGTCTCCAAGATATCCCTGGAGCCTTCTTTTCTCCAGGCTGAAGCCCCCCAACTCTCTCAGCCTGTCCTCCCAGCAGAGGGGCTCCAGCCCTCCCAGCATCTCTGTGGCCTCCTCTGGCCCCACTCCAACAGGTCCATGTCCTTCTTGTGCTTTAACTTGCAAAGTTCCTGCTTGCTCTTCCTCTCCAGCGAGCTCTGGGTCATCAGAAATGGTTTCTGAGTGGAGCTGACTTTGAAGGGCCATGGGGAAGGCTGGCACTTGGATGCTCCTTCCAACCACGGTGATACCCCCAAACCAGTCCCTGTGCCGGGAACAAACCCAGCATTCCCGCTCTCTTACAGCGTCAGAAGAGAGTTTCATCCTATTGTGCTCAACCTTGGAAAAAAAACAACCCACTTGATTTCTGCACTATTTGAGAGGACAGAACATTTTCTAAGTTATTTAACGCTGTTTTTTCTTTGTAAGAGGCCCTTGAATCACAACCTCCATCCCCTTGATTGACTCCATCCTTCCGAGGTTAGCGCAGAAGTCTGCGTTACACACCCCCAGCCTTCAGCCCTGCTCCCGACCAGCAGATTCTATATTTACTGGCAAAAGATTCAGAAATATCCATCTGGTGAATTCAGCAGCATGGGCTGAATAAAAACAATAAGTTGAACTCGATTCAGAAACCCTTTGGTTCCCTGCCTGTCTTTCAGAGCTTCCCGGGTTTTGCCGAACCGATGCCATCCGGCAAGTCCAAGCTCTGCCACCCCCAGCAGCCAATCCCCTTCTCCCCCAGCTTCCATGGAAACTCACAGCAGACTTCACAGCTTCCCTTTATTCCCGGGAGGAATAATCAAAACCTTGAGGGTTTTACATTTTTTTTTAATTTTTTTTTTTTACCTTTTAACTTAAAATCATAGAAATGTCGAGGTTGGAAGGGACCTTTAAGATGATCGAGTCCAGCCATCAACCCAACTCTGATAAAAAACCATCATTAAACCATGTCACTCAGCACTATGTCTCAACCCACCTTTAAACACCTCCAGGGATGGTGCCTCAATCACTGCCCTGGGCAGCCCATTCCAAGGCTTAATAACCCTTTCTGCATCCAAGCTTTTCCTGATATCCAATCTGAACCTTCTGTGGTGCAATTACAGGCAGTTTGTTCTTGTCCTGTTGGCTATTCCTTGGGAGAAGAGAGCAACCTCCACCGGCTACACCCTCCTTTCATGGAGTTGGAGAGAGCAACCAGATCAAGTTGCTCAAAGCTCCCTCCAACCTGGCCTTGAACCCCTCCAGGGATGGGGCAGCCACAGCTTCTCTGGGAAACCTGGGCCAGGCCCTCACCACCCTCACCCCAAAGAACTTCTTCCCCACATCTCAGCTCCATCTCCCCTCTTTCAGTGTCAAACCCTTCTCCCTCCTCCTATGGCTCCCCTCCCTCATCAAGAGTCCCTCCCCAGATTTCCTGGAGGCCCCTGAGGGACTGGAAGAGGCTCCAACGTCTCCTCGAGTCTTCTCTTCTCCAAGCTCACCCAACTCTCTCAGCCTGTCCTCCCAGCAGAGGGGCTCCAGCCCTCCCAGCATCTCCATGGCCTCTTCTAGTCCCACTCCAACAGGTCCATGTCCTTCTTGTGGTGGGGGCTTCAGAGCTGGACACCGTTCTCCAGTTGGGGTCTCACCAGAGTGGAAAACAAGGGGAGAATTACCTAATTTTACTTGATTTATGTTCCAAACGGAGCGACCCGGCTCCCCGAGCACTGATGCTGGGGCACAGAACACACTGCTTTCCCCCACACCTCGTGTTCCGTGTCTTCATTTTCTAAAGCTTGTCTTGGGGAGCTGGGAAAAGGCACCCCCCCCACACACCAAAAGTGGATCTAGACATTTATTAAAAGCAAGACAATATAAAAGAGTCCATCAGCTAACAGGAAGAGGGCAGAGAATTAACTGGACAGTGAAAGAGTTCCACAGGGTGATGCTTTGATGTTTACCAAAACTTAACTTTGATCAGGTATTTTAGGACTTTTTTTTTCTTGTTTTCTTTTTCTGTTTTAGGTTCATGGTTGGACTCCATGATCTGAAAGGTCCCTTCCAACCTCCACAATTCTACGATTCTACAAAAGAGGAGCGGAGAAACAAGAAGTAGATAAAAGATGGCACGAAAAGTGCTAAGGAAAGGTATTTTGTAAGAAGTCTCTGGAATGGTATTTCTCAGCTGCATGAGGAGAATGATCTCTCTCACCTGGTTTCTGTGGATGCTACCAGAGAATGCCCGTTTGCAGGGTTCACATGATGCACACAGGCTAAATCGGTTTTATGATAGGATTTATAAAATTTATGAGATGTGTAGTGGTATAAACAGATGAAAGGCCATTTAAGCTAAAGGAATGTCCCAAGTTTGAGAAGGTACATTCACTCCCCAGTTCCAGAAGGACAGGGAACTGCTGTGGAGGCTATGGAGATGATGAGGGACTGGAGTATCTCTCTTATGAGGAAAGGCTGAGAGCCCTGGGGCTGTTAAGCTGGAGAAGAGCAGACTGAGAGGGTGTCTCATTCATGCTGAGCTAAAGGGTGGGTGTCAGGAGGATGGGGCCAGGCTTTTTCCAGTGGTGCCCAGTGAGAGGACAAGAGGAAATGGGCACAAACTGGAACATAAGAAGTTCCATCTGAACATGAGGAGGAACTTGTTGCCTTTGAGGGTGTCAGAGCCCTGGCAGAGGCTGCCCAGCGAGGTGGTGGAGTCTCCTTCTCTGGAGACATTCAAACCCCACCTGGACACGTTCCTGTGGGACCTGCTCTGGGTGGACCTGCTTTGGGAGGGGGTTGGACTAGATGATCTTCAGAAGTCTCATCCAACCCTGTATCATCCTGTGATTCTTGGAATTGAATTTCTGTTTCCTAGTTCATGGGGGGACGCTCTGTCCTTCAGCAATCTTCCAAGCCCCCTGGAGTCATCTATAATCTGGGACGGTAACGTCAGGATTTTGACAGGCAAAAAAAAATCTACTGATGCAGGTGAGTATCTGCTTCTGAAGGTGGGCCTTGTGCCTGCTGTCTGAGAAGATGCCACCAAAAAGTTCACCTGCTTGTCCTTTTCCACAAGATCCATTTTTTTTCGTCTTGATGCGCAACGTCCTCCATCTTCCTTGGAGAAGTGGCCTTATTTTCGTACAGATTGGGCTGAAGCAACCCTCAGCAAACATGGGATGTACATCTTTGTTCTTCTTGGCCAAGTGCACCCTACAACATGCACCCTCAGTCTCCAAGCCTCCCATCTGCTGCATCTCTCTGCCTTCCAAGACTTCCACCAGGAAACCGTTTTAATAGCAAAATTACAGCCAGTACCGCATCCTCAGCTAAACATTTGGGTTTTTTCCAGCATCTTGAGTGCTTTTCTAGGTACCTGGAGATGCCCACAGAGTAGGCAGAGGGGATGTGGAGCAGATGGGCCACCCACAGCTTCTGGAGCAGCAGCTGGAGGCCAGGCTGAAGGCAGTGGGGCAGCTCAAGGGGCATCGTGCCCAGAAGCATCCAAGCAAATCCAGCCCATGCCAAGGCACAACACAGTCAGGTATTTTATGTTGTCCCCACTAACTTCCTAGAACCACAGAATGGTTAGAGTTGGAAGGGACCTTCAAGATCATCAAGTTCCAACCCCGCTGCCCTGGGCAGGGACACCTCCCACCACACCAGGTTGCTCCAAGCCCCCTCTAACCTGGCCTTGAACCTCTCAGGGATGGGGCAGCCACAGCTTCTTTGGGCAACTTGTTCCAGTGTCTCACCACCCTCACAGGAAAGAATTTATTTCTAGAACCTAATCTAAATCTCCCCTCTTTCAATTTAAAACCCAAACAACTTCTATCCAGTTTCGTTTGACCGGTGTTATGACAAGGACTTTGTCCTCATATGTGTCCAAATAGCACCCAACAGAAAATCCTCAATCTCAGCCAAGGTCTGAGAGCTCCCCAAGTCCACTCCTATGTATCATCCCACAGAGAATGACAAAAATTGGCACGTGAAACCATTACTAGTTGGCCAATTTAAGATGGAAGAATTAAGCTATGTCAAGTGGCAGTGTCTTTCATGGTTTCTAAAGAAAAAAAAAAACAATACCAAGTAGTTTTCTAAATCAATTTTAACGATTTTAAATGGCCAGGATGGATGGGGCTTTGAGCAACCTCATCTAGTGGGAGGTGTCCCTGCCCGGGGCAGAGGGATGGGAACTCGATGATCTTTAAGGCCCCTTCCAACCCAAACCATGCTGTGATTCTACGATTATTAAATACTTCAGCTTATCCAGTGTTTGCTGACACAACCACAGATGGTTGAGCTTGGCAAAGACCTCTGGAGACCAAACCCTTCTGCTCAATCGTGGTCACCAGGAGCAGACTGGCCAGTTCTGTGACTCGTTGGGTTTTGACTATGTCCAAGGATGGAAACCCCACACCCTCCGTGGGAAACCTGTGCCAGTGCTCGTGTTTCAGTTTCCACCCATTGCTTCCAGTCCTGTCACTGGGAACCACCGAGAAGAACCTGGTTCTGCTGTCTTTAGGGCCTCTTTACATCCTGTGTGGATGTTACAGGAGATAAGAGTCAAAACAGCAAAAAGCAAATGGATGTGATGGAAAAAGAGAAAGGCTTCTACAAGTACATCAGCAGCAAAAGGAAAATGTGGGTCTACCCATGGGTGGGGCAGGGGACCTGATGCCAAAGGACATGGAAGAAGCTGAGATGTTCAATGCCTCCTTTCTTCAGTCTTTATGGCTAGAACAAGTCCAGAGGAGGCCACAGAGATGCTGGGAGGGGCTGGAGCCCCTCTGCTGGGAGGACAGGCTGAGAAAGTTGGGGAGGTTCAGCCTGGAGAAGAGAAGGCTCCAGGGAGACTGTCTTGTGGCCTTTCAATACTTTATGGTGGCTTCTAAGAAAAACAGAGAGACTTTTTACCAGGACCTGTGTTGAAAGGACAAGAGGCAATGGTTTTAAAGTGAAAAATGGTTTAGCTTGGACATAAGGAGGGAATGTCTTATGCTGAGAGTGGTGAGAGCCTGGCCCAGGTTGCCCAGAGAAGCTGTGGGTGCCTCATCCCTGGAGGGGTTCAAGGCCAGGTTGGCTGGGATGTAAGAGCCTGGTGAGAGGTGTCCCTGCCCATGGCAAGGGAATTGGACTAGATGATCTTTTAAGGTCCCTTCCCACCCAAACCATTCTGTGATTCTATGACTCCTCTTCCAGAGGAGACATTGCTTGTTTGCTGGGAGAAAAACCAGCAAAAATGGGGAAATAATCAAGGTTAGGAAGTGGACGGGAAGGTTGTGTGAGAAGGCAGCACATGAACAGGTCATTTAACATAGGATATCACAGAATAACAGCATGGTTGGGGTTGGAAGAGACCTCCAGAGATCATCCAGTCCAACTCCCTCCCAAAGCAGGTCCACCCACAGCAGGTCCCACAGGAACGTGTCCAGGTGGGGTTGGAATGTCTCCAGGGAAGGAGACTCCACCACCTCTCTGGGCAGCTTCTGCCAGGGCTCTGACACCCTCAAAGTCAACAAGTTCCTCCTCATGTTGAGATGGAACTTCCTATGTTCAAGTTTGTGACCATTTCCTCTTGTCCTGTCACTGGGCACCACTGAAAAAACACTGGCCCCATCCTCTTCCTACCGAACTCTTGCTCTTGCTCAGCATCGATGAGGTCCCCTCTCAGTCTGCTCTTCTCCAGCTGAACAGCCCCAATGGTCTCAGCAGAGAGATGCTCCAGTCCCTCATCATTTTTGTAGCCTCCTCTGGACTCTCTCCAGCAGTTCCCTGTCCTTCTGGAACTGGGGAGCCCACAACTGGTCCCAGTGCTCCAGATGAGGCCTCCCCAGGGCAGAGCAGAGGGGCAGGATGACCTCCCTCCACCTGCTGCTCACACTCTTCCTCATGCCCTCCAGGATGCTATTGGCCTTCTTGGCCACAAGGCCCCATTGCTGGCTCATGGTCACCCTGTTGTCCCCCAGGACTCCCAGCTCTTTTATCCTCAGAGCTGCTCTCCAGCAGGTCACCCCCAACCTGTCCTGGTGCAGGGGGTTATTCCTCCCCAGGTGCAGGACCCTTCACTTGCCCTGGTTGAATTTCATCAGGTTCCTCTCTGCCCAACTCTCCAGCCTGTCCAGGTCTTGCAGGATGGCTGTCTCGTTGATTCTCCAAACTTGGAAGGAGTCAAAACCCAACGGGACCCAGTCCTCGACAACCTGCTCCTGGAGACCCTGCTTTGAGCAGGAGTTGGCCTATGCAGCCTCCAGAGGTCCCTGCCAATCTCAGCCATGTTCCCTTGGAGTTTTATGGTGATGGTGGCAAAGTCTATGGTACGAGATGTGATCAGAGCACAGGGGTTACTCCAGCCCAATTTAGAGAGCCGATGACAAGGCCATACTCAAGGTGTACACGGTGTCACCCAGGTGCAGGTGTCTACATTTGAAGGGCAACTATCCCACGTTTCTCAGTACTAAAACCCTCTACCATTCCCTCCAAAACACTTTCAGAGCTTCAGGAAGTTTGGGCAGGCAGAAAACCACAACCAACATGATGTGCCTTGCTGCAAAATATACACATTTCAGATAATTCAAGCCAAGCAGAGAATTAAAATTAATAAAAAAAAAACCAACCCCAAACCAAATAGCTAAGAGAGTGCATGAATATTCCTGCAGAATGGCTGGATATTCTCATTCCAGCCAGGCTGGACCATAGAGTCATAGAATCACAGAATGGTCTGAGTTGGAAGGGATCTTAAAGACCATCCAGTTCCAAGCCCCCTGCCCTGAGCAGGGACACCTCCCACCACACCAGGTTGCTCCAAGCCCCCTCCAACCTGGCCTTGAACCCCTCCAGGGATGGGGCAGCCACAGTTTCTCTGGGCAACCTGGGCCAGGCTCTCACCACCCTCAAAGCAAGGAATTTTTTCCCCCCATCTCCTCTCAATCTCCCCTCTTTCAGCATCAAACCCTTCCCCTTCGTCCTAGGGCTCCCCTCCCTCATCAAGAGTCTCTCCCCAGCTTCCCTGGAGCCCCCTGAGGGACTGAAAGGGGCTCTAAGGTCTCCCTGGAGCTTTCTCTTCTCCAGGCTGCAGCGTATTTAAGCCTGACTGACAGAAGGACGTTGGAGCAGAGATGGACTCGGGGAGTTGCTCTTGTCCCTCCCCCGGCTGGGCCAGGGAGGAGGAACCATTCCCAGCCCTTTGGCTCGGCTCCCTCCGGACCAGCCCGTCTGTTCATTGATTCCACAAATCCTTCTTCTCGAAGGCTTCCCACTTCACTTCCAGCAGCAAAGGTTAGCGGGGGGGGGGGGGGGGGGTAGTTCAAAAACCACCAATTTTAAGCCGTTTAAGCTCATCCTGCCCATTTCCCCCGCAGCAAATTAGAGGGTGCTGACACAAGCATGAACCGGGAGACTCGTAACCCGCTCGGAAAAGAACGGCTGGATGGCTAAAAAAGGATGTTTATCCGGAGCTTAAAGCCTGGGACAGGATCCTCGGGGCTCCCCCCAGCCCCGCGACGTCGGGGAAGAGCTCCTGGAGTCACGGCGTCGGCAGAAGCGGTCCCGGCACACCGGGAGTTTCGACAGCATCCAGGTGGGAATTTTCCGCAGTGCCTCCATCCCCACCGGGGAAAAAATCCACGCCGCCGGCTCAAACGGGGATTTATTTTAAAGGAAAGGCTGGGAAATGTTTTCCAGGAGGCGAGGAAGGCTGGTGGCTTTTGAGACGGGGGAGGAAACGCGTGACAAAAAGCCATGAACTTAAAAACGATGGACTTTGGTGGTTTGTTGTTTTTTTTTTAGCGAGACTTCCCACGGTGCAAAAGCTTTTCCTCTCTCCACACGACTCTTCCCAGCCCTTCCCACGGGCAGCACCGCCGGAGCCGTTATAAAAATAATAACCATATCATAAACTTAATTGGCCATTCAACATTTCGGGGCTCCAAGGAGAAGCCAGACCTGCCCCCTGGATGAGAACCGGCTGAGACACTGCCGGCAGAGTCCCCTCTGGCCCAGCCTTCACATCTCCCCAGTCTCTGTGGAGAAGGGGGGGTGGCACCGCCCCTGTTGTCCCCCCCAAATCCCATCCCTGATGCTGTCGACAAGGGGACCCTGATGGCTGAGTCCGGGCACACTCAGTGCATGGATGGGATGCTGAGCTGGGGAAACATTCTCCCCTCCCTCAAACCCATCAAAGGAAGGTGGGTTCAGCCCTGAGGGTGGGGGGAGCTGAACTGCCCCTATGGAGGGTTCTCCATTCCCATTCTCCATTTCCATTCCCTCTTCATTGTCTCTATAGAGGGGGGACACCGTTCTGCTGCTCC
>VXBJ01003843.1:67068-80345 GCA_013400055.1 Nycticryphes semicollaris
GCCGCCGCCATCTTCTCACACACTTTGAAGGGATAGAGCCTTGGGGAGCGAGGCCCCGCCCACCCGCCACATAATTCATAGTGTGGCCACGCCCCCTCCCCTCGTTTCATATTCATGAGCACAGAGGAGAGGCCCCATCCACGAGGCCCGCCCCCCTGTAGACCACGCCCTCTAATTGAATATTAATAGTGTGGTATATAAGGAGGGGCTGCCTCGCTGTTCTCTCAGTAGCCGGCAGGCTTTTTGTTGGAGGGGGTGTCGTTGTAGGTGGCGGCTCCTCTCACGGAGCCCGGGGCCGGTGTGAGGGGCTGCGGGGCGGGAGAGGGTCTCAGTCCTGTCTTTAAAGGAGGCCGGTGTCCCCTCCACCACCCTGGGGAGAGCGTAGGGGCGTAGCGGCTCTGTGTTTGTCCAGCAAACTGCGTGCCCCACGGGGATGATTTTTCCACAGTCGGTTACGTGAGGGAGTGTTATCTCTTATTTCAGCCTGGCCGGATGCTTGGGTGAAGGGTGTAATCTCGGGTTGTTTCTGCTGGCCTGTCTTCCACGGAACTGCTTCAAATCCCGGTGGTTTCTCAGAGGGTTTAAGGCTGTCCTGCTTTGATGGGGAGCCCTCAGCAGCCCCAGAGCCCTCTAGATGCTTCCAGCCTCCTCTCAGCCTTCTTCCAGCAGGACCCAGTGGTGGATCTTTAAAAAGATACCACAAAATCCCCATGTACTAACAACCCTTTTCTACCTTGACGTGTCACTTACAGCTTTTCTTCCTTGTATCAACAGGACATGCTCCTTTTTGGACTCCTCAGTGCTTCTGAAGCACAGCCTGACTTGAACATCAACGGGCTGAGTTGTGGAGAACCTCCATTCTGCTCTCCAGCTGTAACATCCAGGAGCTTCACCGATTAAATTAGCAAGTTATAAACCAGCAGAACACAGGGGCCAGTACCACACCAACCCTTTAGTCTTCCCTTTTCTGAGTAACATGTGCTTGCAGGTATTTGGGCAGTGTTTTTCCTTGGTGACTGCAGTGCTTACCTCTGTGGCCACACACGCTTTGGAGAAACCCAAATCCCCTTCTTCCCAGCTTCCCCACCCATGTCCCAAAGCTTCCAGGTGGTCCCTAGCCCATTATTTTCTATTCCTGCTTGAAGTAAGGGCTGGAAATTAACCTCAATTCTTCTACTTCTGCTAAATCACTCAGGGGCAGAAGGGGTGGTGGGATATATTCTACTCTTGCCTAGTTTAGGGTGTGAGCTGGAAGGTGAGGGGCAGGGAGCTTTAGGAAATCATCATGGAAATTATTCATTTCCACACAGAGGCCGTGACGCTCTGTTTCTTGTGGATTCTCCACTGTCTAGTAACGTACCCTGTTTACTGCAGGGCACTAAATTACATTTCTTACACCTAGATCCTCTTTGCACTGTGCATTATCTTTGTGGGTTTTATCTTTCCATCAAGCTGGTTGAAAGGTCAAGTGTAGGGTCCTGCACCTGGGAAGGAATAATCCAATGGACCAGGACAGGTTGGGGGTGACCTGCTGGAGAGCAGCTCTGAGGATAAAAGACCTGGGAGTCCTGGTGGCCAACAGGGTGACCATGAGCCAGCAATGGGCCCTTGTGGCCAAGAAGGCCAATGGGGTCTTCTGGGGAGCATGAGGAAGAGTGTGAGTAGCAGGTGGAGGGAGGTCATCCTGCCCCTCTGCTCTGCCCTGGGAGGCCCAGGTTGCTGGAGCACTGGGACCAGTTCTGGGTTCCCCTTCTCTTCCAGAAGAACTGGGAACTGCTGGAGAGGGTACAGCAGAGGACCACAAAAATGACGAGGATGTTTGGAACATCTCTCTTAGGAGGAAAGGCTGAGGGACTTCACAGAATCACAGGGATTGGAAGGAACTTTGGAAGATCACCTAGTCCAATCCTCCTGGTGGAGCAGGACTTGGGTCTTTTGAGTCTGGAGAAGAGAATACTAAGGGAAGATTTGATTGATCAACATCTGTAAATGCTTCAAGGGTGGGTGTCAGGAGGATGGGGCCAGTCTCTTTCCAGTGGTGCCCAGTGAGAGGACAAGAGGGAATGGGCACAAACTGGAGCATCTCATGGAGGAGGGAAGTTCCATCACATCAGGAGGAACTTCTTTCTATGAGGGTGTCAGAGCCCTGGCAGAGGCTGCCCAGAGAGGTGGTGGAGTCTCCTTCTCTGGAGACATTCAAACCCCACCTGGAGACGTTCCTGTGGGACCTGCTCTGGGTGGACCTGCTTTGGGAGGGGGTTGGACTGGATGGTCTTCAGAGGTCCCTTCCAAATCCATATCATTCTGTGATTAATAAGTGATTAGACCTGCAAGGCCTCCTTAGCCTAAACTAAGAAACTGGGCTAAAAGGTTTCAAAACCAGCACTCCTGCATGGAGCTTCACAGCTGCAGGGACAGCACTGCTGAACATCCACTGCTTGTTAGTGGTTGAAGGTTTAGCGGCACAGAGTTGATTATTTCATTAACAGCATTTAACAAACACTCCTCAGAGCCTTAGTGTAAGGAACAGTCATTTCTGAAGGAAGATGGACAGCCTTTAGCCCACAGCGTTAAGCGAATAAGAAAGGAGGAGGAGGAGGAGAGGTTCAGTGCCCGTGGAGCAGACTGATGCTAAATCACATTTAATCATTGTGGGGTGTTTTTTGCAGGGGAAAGAAGAGGTTGCAAAACAGACCTGGCTTAGAGTTGAATGTGCCACCAGAGGAGGGAAAATGAGGCTGTGAACAGGCCTTGGAAAATAAGCAAGATGCTGAGTTTTGGGCACGAGCAAGGGGTGTTTCTCGTTGTGTCCAGGGATCCCCATGATGATGACCCATCGGAGTAAATTCCTGAGGCCTGTTTTGTGGTGGCTTCCCCTTTCCTGTTCCTCCTCTGGATAGGTTTTGCAGATTGATGCTCTCCCAGGAGGGAAGAGGTGAGGAGAGGAGCTGTGTACCTGCTTTCCTGAGGAACTGGGGGATGCAAACCTCTCTGCTGTGTTGCTGGTGGCAGGGGCTAAGCTGACCAGCTGGTTATTACAGGCAAACACTGTGTGGGGTTTCAGGCTGGTAAAAGGGGAATCCAAACAAGGAGCTACTTTAGAATCGTTATGGTTGGAAGAGAACTTTTAGATCGAGTCCAGCCATCAACCCAACACTGGCAAGTACACCACCACTAAACCATGTTCCTCAGAACCTCATCTGCATGTCCCTTAAATACTCCCGGAGTTGGAAACTCCACCACTGCCCTGGGCAGCTTCTTCCAAGGCTTCACAACCCTTTCAGTGAAGAAAATTTTTCCACGTATCCATCCTAAACCTCCCCTGGTGCAATTTGAGGCTGTTTCCTCTTGTCCCATGGCCTGTTTGTTGGGAGAAGAAACTGACCCTCCCGGCTACACCCTCCTTTCAGGGAGTTGGAGAGAGCGAGGAGGTCTCCCCTCAGCCTCCTTGTCTCCAGGCTGAACACCCCCAGCTCCCTCAGCTGCTCCTCACAAGACTTGGTCTCCAGACCCCTCACCAGCTCCGTTGCCCTTCCCTGGACACACTCCAGCCCTTCAATGTCAGATACTTTTGAGCATGAATAAGGTCTCCCCTCAGCCTTCTCTTCTCCAGGATAAAGGGTCCCAGCTCTCTCAGCCTTTCCTCATCAGGGAGATGCTCCAATCCCTTCACCATCTTTGTTGCCCTACGCTGGACTCTCTCCAGTAGTTCCCTGTCTCTCTTGACAGAACTGGATGCAATATTCCAGTTGTGGCCTCACTGGTGCAGAGCAGAGGGGGAGAATGACCTCCCTTGACCTACTGGCCACACTCCTAGTGACAAGGGCTGGCTCATGCATAGTTTAATATCTACCAGGATGCCCAGATCCTTCTCCTCAGAAGTGTTTTCCAGCAGGTCCACCCCTAACCTCTATCGGTGCCTGGAATTCTTCCTCCCCAGGTGCAGGACCCTACACTTGCCCTTGTTGACCCTCATGAGGTTCTTCTCTGCCCAGCTCTCCAGCCTGTCCAGAAGACATGTTTCTTCTCACAGGGCTGCCCCAGTCCTGTCCCTGCTTTGGTGTCCCCCACTGCTACCCCTCCACTCTCTGTGTTTGCCAGAGCACAGCAGCTTCCACGGGGATGCTGCTTCCTACGAGCTTCATATTCAGGTGCCCAATAACTTCTTTATTAGCCCTCAGCTAAGTGGTTGGTGACTTTATGCTTGGGTCTTTTTCTTCTGGCAAGGCCAAAGGTGTGGCAAGTCTGTGTGTGGCTTTATTTTGCAGTCAACCAGAGCTTTCACTTTTCAGTGAATTGCCTGAAACACAGTTAGTGTTTGGGCTGGATGTCACCGTGATGGTAACTGTACTGAGAGCTTGTTTCTGCATTCAGGAACTAGAAGCAGCTTGAAGAACTGTTTATTTTTTTTTTTTTTTAGCATTTTTAAGCAACCCTTGTGTTCAGAATCCCCCTCCAGAGGAACTTGGTGCTTCCTGTGGTGAAAGAGCTGGTGCCTAGGATTTCGGTCCACTCAGCTCTGTCACGTGCTCATTTCACTTCCTTTAAGGCCACCGCTTTCCAATGGGGTCACTGGTCACACCAGCAACCCTGGATTTTTTGTGTGGAGAGGGTGAATCAGAGAAAATCCAAGGAGGCAGAGCCTCTGCAGTGGTTGCTATGGATATCTCTTGTGTTTCTGATGCTGGTGATAAAAAACTGGGAGAGGTGGCTGACACCTCAGAAGGCTGTGCTGCCATCCAGTGAGACCTGGACAGGCTGGAGAGTCAGGCAGGGAGGAACCTCATGAAGTTCAACAAGGTCAAGTGCAGGGTCCTGCACCTGGGAAGGAATAATCCAATGTACCAGGACAGGTTGGGGATGACCTGCTGGAGAGCAGCTCTGAGGATAAAAGACCTGGGAGTCCTGGTGGACAACAGGGTGACCATGAGCCAGCAATGGGCTCTTATGGCCAAGAAGGCCAATGGGATCATCCTGGGGGGCATGAGGAAGAGTGTGAGCAGCAGGTGGAGGGAGGTCATCCTGCCCCTCTGCTCTGCCCTGGGGAGGCCCCATCTGGAGCACTGGGACCAGTTCTGGGTTCCCCTTCTCTTCCAGAAGAACTGGGAACTGCTTGAGAGAGGGTACAGCAGAGGACCACAAAGATGACAAGGATGTTTGGAGCATCTCTCTGATGAGGAAAGGCTGAGGGACTTCATAGAAACACTTGGGTCTGCTTAATCTGGAGAAGAGAAGGCTGAGGGGGGATCTGGTCGACATCTGTAAATACTTGAAGGGTGGGTGTCAGGAGGATGGGACCAGGCTTTTTCCAGTGGTGCCCAGTGAGAGAACAAGAGGGAATGGGCACAAATTGGAACATAAGAAGTTCCATCTCAACATGAGGAGGAACTTGTTGCCTTTGAGGGTGTCAGAGCCCTGGCAGAGGCTGCCCAGAGAGGTGGTGGAGTCTCCTTCTCTGGAGACATTCAAACCCCACCTGGACACGTTCCTGTGGGACCTGCTCTGGGTGGACCTGCTCTGGCAGGGAGTTGGACTGGATGATCTCCAGAGGTCCCTGACAACCCTATATCATTTTGTGAATCTCTTCTTCTTTTTATCTGTTTACTGGGGCACTGAAACAATCTGTCCTTTCAGTATATTTTAGTGTCAAGTCCCTCCCTAATGAAGATTCTCAGTGACACAGTATCAGAGAAAATGGCAGTAGAGGAAATGTGGCTGCAGAGATGGAGGTGTAGGCCTACACCTTTGGGACTCCTTGGAAGACTTTTTGTTGGATAGTGGAAGAGAAGATCTGTGCCCGAGAAACAACCTCTATATGTGTGCCAGGAACTTGCTAGGGGTTATTATTTAATTGGTTTCTCACCCACGGCTCTGTCTTTACTCATCTCTAATTTAGCTGTTGAGCGACTAAAAGGATATAAGTGCATCGATCCTCACTGTTGTGGGGAATCCACAACATGCCAATCAGCAAAAAAAAAAGCTCATTTCCAGGAAACAGGAAAATTGTGGTGGCTTTATAAAGATGAATGATGACAGAAAGGAAACAGTGGTTTGGTGTTGGGACTGGACTTGTAGATGCCTGTCCTGTAGATGCTGCTGAGGAGTGTTATTGCCATGGATGCGCTGACCACCTCAAAGCTGCTGGCTCCCTGGGATCAGCCTGGCCTGGGGAGCCCTTGGTGAGGACCAGGGAATGTGGGAAGAGGAAACAATTCCCCACCAAAGCCACTCATGGGACAAGCCATTTTACAGAGCTTGAGGTCTCTGTAGAGGTCCTAGTGACATTGGGTTTGGAAAGGGATCTCTGCCAGGTCATTCAGCCAAATTTCTCCGGGGTGTCCAGGCCACCCTGGACAAAACTTGGTTTCTGGGTCTCTGTTTGGTCTTCCAACCCAAACCCCAGCAAGGGGCAATGGTTTTACACTGAAAGAAAGTTCAGCTTGGACATAAGAAAAAATGTTTCATAATGAGGATGATGAGAGCCTGGCCCATGTTGCCCAGAAAAGTTGTGGATGCCCCATCCCTGGAGGGGTTCAAGGCCAGGTTGGAGGGGGCTTTGAGCAACCTGGTTTGGTGGGAGGTGTCCCTGCCCAGGGCAGGGGTGTTGGAACTGGATGATCTTTAAAGTCCCTTCCACCCCAAACCATTCTGATTCAGGACGTGTGGAGCTCAGTGCTGGCCTGCAGAGGGTATCCTAAGCCCATGCAAAGCTCCAGCCTCGCATCCCGCCACCCAGCACCAAAACCTCTGCCTTGCCCAGCCTCATGGAGAATGTTTCCCTGCATCTCACCTCTCCTGAGTAGCTGGCAGGATTTTGCCACCACCGGTTCTCTTGGTGCCCTTTCAGTGATGATGCTGGCCCTGGCTGGACACTTGCCATTGGGGTGCGGGTGGGGATGTATCACAGTGGAGACAGGAGATATGGACAGGCACTGTGCTCCCCCATTTTTCCTCTGCGTCCTTCCCCCTTTATCTTACTTGGTTGCTGATCTCCATCCATGGAGGAGAATCTCTTATGCACTGTCCTCCCTCTATTGCTGGTTTGCCCTGATGATAGACTATTTTCTGTGTGTTGGTCTTGTGCTTGGTGACACACTCAGATGATAAAAAAAACGACCAGTTTTCCCATTCCAGGTTGAACTACGTGGCTCCATTGGTAAATTATCCTTTTAAGCCTCATCAGTCATTGACTGCCTTAAACCCCCAAAGGTGCAGCTTTTGAGCTGCACCTTGACAGCTCTTGAGTCAGGAGAGGAAGGGTGATGTCCTCTGTAGAGAGTCTTTGTGGTCTCGAGGTGTGATATGAGACGTAATAAAGCTCCTGAGTGAGGCTGATTTTCGTGCATGGTCCACTGGGCAGAGCAATTTCCGGGACTGCTCTGCAGTGAACGCTCTGCTTGAACGTCCCCTGGGCATGATTGTCTTCAGGAGACTTTCAGGAGGAGCTCTTGACAGCGTTCATCACTCATTGGGATGGGAGCGAGAAGTCAGATGCTGTGTAAAGTGACATCTGTATTAGAATTGCAGCTGGAGGCAGCTTCCTTGAGCTGCTGTGTCACGAGGAGGTGCTGATTGCTTGCAGGCAAGGTGTCTCCTTGCAGCTCCAGGAGAGATTCAGTGCTTACTTCTAGCTGGGAGTCACATCTCCTGAACCAAAGCCCTGGATCGAGGTGGCACAGGAGACCAGCTGCAACGACCCCACCGAGGAGTTTAAGGGTTACACCTTCAGTCATGAATGAGAAGGAGGTATCTCCTCTCCTGTGATTTCACTGCTGTGAATTACAGCATTACTCCACCACTGGTTTAATGCAGGACAAGGAGCAGCATAAAAACAGGCCATGGCTGAGCCCGAAGGATCCTTGCCAGCTCTTCTCTTCCCATCCCAATCAGACCTGCAGTGCCCATGGTGAAAAGAGCTCCTGGGTGGTTGTGCCAGGAGGCAAGAATGACTCTAGCATGCAGAGAGTTATTTTCCTCCCCTTCCAGATGTCCATCTCTGC
Source organism: Nycticryphes semicollaris (assembly GCA_013400055.1). Lineage (NCBI taxonomy): Eukaryota > Metazoa > Chordata > Aves > Charadriiformes > Rostratulidae > Nycticryphes > Nycticryphes semicollaris. Next base: position 75,069 of record VXBJ01003843.1, read on the forward strand.
ATGGTGCTCTGAGGGACCAGTGAGGAATGGAGCCACCCAAGCCATCAGCCCCAGTTACCCAAATGTCCTCTACCTCCTGGTGGCTTCCGTGCCTACAGGGAGGAAGGACCAGGAGCAGGAGTCTTACACTCCTGCCCAACTCTTGTGTGGGCTCAAGGCTTTGAGACGTGGAAGAGACAGACTTCTCTGTGGTGGCTGCTCTTGGATATGGAGGAGAATTCATAGCTGGTGCCTGCTGAAAGGGCCAAAGAGAGAGACAAATAGGAAAAGAGATGAAAGGAAGCATTTCCATGGTATCCAGGTTGTGGCTGGTGCTCTCTGAGCAGGACAGCATCTGTTTGCAGAGAGAGTACAACGGTGGTGCAACATAGAAGTGACAAAAGTGATAAGGCCCCTCCTTGAGGAGGGCAGCAGGAAGGATAAAACTCATGGAAAAAAAGGTATGTGGGGAAGCAGATGGAGGGGATTAGTCAGGGCTGTGTTTGAAGGGATGCCATCCAGAGAGACCTGGACAGGCTGGAGAGGTGGGCTTGTGCAAACCTCATGGAGTTCAACCAAGCCAAGTGCAGGGTCCTGCACCTGGAACATGGCAATCCCAAGCACAAATCCAGGTTGGTCGGAGAACGGCTGGAGAGCAGCCCTGAGGAGAAGGACTTGGGAGTGATGGTGGGTGAGAAGCTCAACATGAGCCCCCAACGAGTTGGGGAGGGGGTTCAGCCTGGAGAAGAGAAGGCTCTGGGGAGACATTAGAGCAGCCTACTAGTATCTGGAGAGAGCTACAGGAGAGCTGCAGTAGGGAATGTAAGGATCATTAGGTTCCAAACCCTCCACCATGGGCAGGGACACCTCCCACCAGACCAGGTTGCTCAAAGCCCCATCCAACCTGGCCTTAAACCCCTCCAGGGATGGGGCAGCCACAGCTTCTCTGGGCAACCTGGGCCAGGCTCTCACCACCCTCACTCCAAAGAATTTCTTCCCCAGATCTCAGCTCCATCTCCCCTCTTTCAGTGTCAAACCCTTCCCCCACATCCCATAGCTCTCCTCCCTGATCAAGAGTCCCTCCCCAGCTCTCTTGGAGCCCCCTTCAGACACTGGAAGGCTGCTTTAAGGTCTCCCCGGAGCCTTCTCTACTCCAGGCTGAACAACCCCATCTCTCTCAACCTGTCTTCATAGCAGAGGTGCTCCATCCCTCTGATCATCTTCGTGGCCCTCTGCTGGACCCATTCCAGCAGGTCCATGTCCTTCCTGTGCTGAGGACTCCAGAGCTGGATGCAGTACTCCAAGTGGGGTCTCACCAGAGCAGAGCAGAGGGGTAGAATCACCTCCCATGCCCTGCTTCTTTCTCATGGAACCCAGTAAATCAGGATTTACTCCTGCATTCCCCAGGATGGGAAAACTTCATGGGAAACCTTCACACCTGAGCAGAAGACACCACCTCAAACCACGTGTTTTTGCAGCCCGACGTCAAGTGAGGCAGCAGCTCCTCTGTCTCTGGGGCAAGGCTGGCTCCTGCAGCCGCATTTCTTTAGCCCAGCTCTCCATGGATCACGGTCCTGCAGGTTTCCAGCTCCGTCGCCTGGGGCTGGCAGCTCTGGCATGTGCCTTGGAGACTCGCGCCGGATCAAACACTGGGGATACTGGGCCACAAAACTTCCAGGGAAAGGAAAGGTACGGGGGTGTGGAGCCAGCTCCTCCAGCCTGCAGTCTGGCCAGCTCACGATCCTGCCACGAGGCTCGCGTGGTGGGGGATGTTATTGGAGCCCACGCTGTTTATTCAGTAGTTTGTAGGAGAAGCTCGGTTTTCATTTGAAAAAAAAATATATATAAAAAAAAGGAATCGTCTCGTCTTCTTGAAAACATGAAGTGAGTTTGACCTAAAGGCTCGGGAACCAGAAGGCAAATAAAAAGGACCCAAGTTTTATTATTTGCAAGCCAATCCCATGGTTTTTGGAGCCTGATTCATAATCGCAGATGGATTGATGTTGGCAGTATCGAACTGTCAGCCGGATTCCTTCACAGATGAAGATAAAGAGCCTCGTTTTTTTTGCCAAAGGGTGAATGTATTCTTTATGAGACGCAACAGAGATGTAACACAGCACCTTGCTCCTGACAAGGCTGGCCTTTATTTCCTGGGTCTGCGCTTAGGACATGGCTGAATTTTCCCATACGTTTTAGACCTGATGCGAGGCCAGGATCTACAGTCCTGAATTCATCCCATGCTGTTGCAGCAGGGACGTAAAATAACCTCATTGACTTGGGCTTCACATCCCCATTTTTCTAAGCACTTTCATAACTTTGCCCACAGACCTACGCTACAAATGGGCTTTTCAAGTCCGCTCTGGGCAAGGGAAAGGCTGGGAGAGGAGGTACCAGCCGTTCCTGGTGGGAGCTGGAAGGAGCCTGCTGTTTACCCAAAATCCTTTCTTGAGGCACGAGATGAAGATAGAGGGGCATTGCTGGGACCTGGAAATGAGTGGAGGAGTGAAACAAGGGAAGCTGGGTTGGATGGTGAGAAGCTGGGACCATTGGGTGAGTTGAACCTGCCCAGCATGAATTTGCACCGCACAAAGCTGTCAGTGCACAGGTAATGTAGCAGGGACAGTAAGGGGGGGAAAAATGGTGGGTTTTCCAACCACAGCGTGGGACATCCCTGTCTCAGACCTACATGGAAGCTGCAGGGGTACTGACCCATTGCTTAGAGGAGAATTGGGCAGCGTGGACCATCCTGGCTTTTGGGTTGCTTTGACACATCTTTGGGATGCTCTAATTCACATGGCATGGTCATAGAATCATAGAATGGTTTAGGTTGGAAGGGACCGTCAAGATCATCCAGTTCCAACCCCCCTGCCCGGGGCAGGGACACCTCCCACCAGACCAGGTTGCTCCAAGCCCCATCCAACCTGGCCTTGAACCCCTCCAGGGATGGGGCAGCCACAGCTTCTCTGGGCAACCTGGGCCAGGCTCTCACCACCCTCAAAGCAAGGAATTCCTTCCCCACATCTCATCTCCATCTCCCCTCTTTCAGTGTCAAACTCTTCCCTCTCATCCTACGTCTCCCCTCCCTCATCAAGAGTCCCTCCCCATCTCTCCTGGAGCCTCTTGAGGGACTGGAAGTGGCTCCAAGATCTCCGCAGTGCCTTCTCTTCTCCAGGCTGAACCCCCCCAACTCTCTCAGCCTGTCTTCCCAGCAGAGGGGCTCCAGCTCTCCCAGGATCTCCATGGCCTCCTCTGGTGCTGCTCCAACAGCTCCAAGTCTCTTCTGTGCTGTCTTTTCTAAAAATGTTTGCCTTGAAGGTGTGTGGTCATGTCAGGATTGCTCTGGTGGCACTGTTTGTGTTTTCTATAGATGGTGGGTGCCAGATGATGTGCTGAGATGGTCTCCTATGTTTCCCTGTCATGACTTGGTCCTTCAGCAGAACCGTTTTCACAATTTGGAGGTGAGGGCACCGAGCAAAAAAGTATTTGTAGAGCTTGTAAACAAGTCGACCTGTGACAATCCCTACAGATGCCCCAGCTCTGTCTCCTGCTCTGCACATGGGGTTGTGCTCTTCGAGGGTCACAGATATCCCCATACAGGAGAGTCAAGGTGGGTTGAGGACTCATCTGCTGACCATAGTCCAGTGATTGCCACCTTCTTCCCAGAAAATGTGTCAGACCTGTGCGGGTGCAGAAATGCATCTTGACTTCTTGTGCTCAGCAGCTGAAAGAGAAAATAACGAAGACGGTGATTTAAACTGTTATTAAAACTAGTTTCTTATTACAAAGGAAATTTCCCTCTCTTGTATCCATGACCAGGGGAAAGCACCTGCAAACTTAGTTTGGTACATGGGAATGTGTCTGGCTCCTGGGGCAGGGATGGAGCCAGATGGAAAGAAGGGATGGATGGAAAGAAGAGGTTTCCTGTTGACTGCTCCCCTCTCCAAGCCAAATGAGGCACGTAGTTGGTGCAACCAAGATTAGGGATCTTGGGCCACCTTGGAGTCGTTGGCTTGGTGCCACTCTCAAGTAGTTTGGCGTCGGGCACAAAGATCTCAGGCTCTGGAAAGCACAATCCCAAGCTTGAATTAATGGAGGAAAATAAATAATAACGTAGGTGATAGAGGAGATCTCCGGTCACCTGGTGCCAAAGGGATCAACCACAGGTGATGACAGTCTCTTCTTGGCCAATGGGGTGAGCAAACTGAAGGAGATGCTGAAGGAGACCGCGTGGTATGGAGATGAAGCAAAGGAGAAGTCAAGGGTTCCTTCAAGGTCTGGGACCCCCATCCAAGCCTACCCGATGGGGGAACATGGGCATGAAGGTGTTCAGCGCTGCTTTAAAGCCTGTATTTCTTGTGTTAATACAATGTCTTGCTCTAAGCACCCCTTGAAATACAAGTTGTGAAGGTGGAAAAGAAATGGGTAAAAAAACCACCCAAAATCTGGCCTTGGGGTTCTGAGGAAGCTGCAGGAACCCATCTCCATGATGGACTGGTGGCTTTGTTTTAGCCATGGAAAGCAATGCTGCTGAGTGGACATGGCTGCTCAGGGAGTATCCCATGTTGCTGCCCAACTTCTCCATGGAGGTCCTGGAGAGCAGAAAGTGGAGATCCATGGACGGGCAGAGCAGGGCTAGCAGCCAGAGCTGGACCACTTCACGTGGGACTTGGGGAGCAGCAGGAACAGGAGCACCATGTGCAGAGGTGAGGTGGCTTCTCCAGGGGTGGTGGCGTTGACCGGTGGCTTCCCAACCGATGGTGTTTGATGCCCAGCAGCTCCATGCTGCAGAGATGAAGGGCAGCCAAGGTATGATTACTGTTGGGATGGTGGCTTGGGGTTGGGGGGAGGTTCCTGAAGGCCAGGGCTTTTAAGATGGCTTTTATACAGCTGGAGGAATGTAAAGCAGCTGGTGAGGAGAGTGAGCTCCACCAGTTTGTGTCACTGAAACCCCTGTCCCTACATCCTGTGGGTACAGGGTGGGGATAACTGCACTCTGTCCCGGGAGGGAAGGAGCTCATCCGTGGCACTGGGATTTACTGGGAAAGGAGTCACAGGGCACTGGGGGTGATGGAGCAGAGCCCTGGGAGGGGGGGCTGCAGCCCGGATTTCTTCGGTGGGATGCTCAAGACTGTGCCAGGGCCAGCTTTGCCCCGGGATGGGGTAGATGCACCTTCATGGGCTCAGCCCCAGCCTGAGGGTTTAAACCTCTCCAGGGGGCGGGCACGGGGTGGGGTGTGTGTGGGAGGTTGGGGGGGTCTCATACACCTCAGAACCGGGTGGTGTTTAACCGGAAGAAGG
>VXBJ01003843.1:86800-110610 GCA_013400055.1 Nycticryphes semicollaris
GGACGAGTCACACCACGTTGGGAAACCCATGGGGGACATCCTTGTCCACTGTGAATGTGGAGGGGTGCCGCAAACTGTTATCAGTGAGTGGGAGAGCTTCAAGGGACAAGTCCTCATGGACATGCTGGCCTGAGGGGACATGTCTGTGGCCAAGGCCAGATGTCTGGGGGTGGTGTGACCAACATTGGTCAGTGTGATGGTTCAACAAGGAGGCTGTGAGGTCTTTCCCGTTTCCCCTCGGTTCATGGTCTCTCACTGGATCTATAGCAGGCCATGAATATGCAAGATGATTGGTGTATGAAGCTGTTGAGATACATCCCAAAGAGCCACTGGGGCCATTCTCATGGTGTGAAAGAAATGTCAGTGGTCACCAAAGGCAGTGCAGAAGGAGTTTCTCCATGTCATTCAACTTGTCACCTTGGATTGATGTCTCTAGGTCATCTCATGAAGATGCTGCTCCAGTGGGTTTGCAGAATGTCTCAGGGCCTCTGCAATAGCCTCTTCTGGGGTCTAAATCTCCTGGTGGCTGGAAACCTTCTGTAAATACCTGGGTTAAATCTTCCAGGCTTTGCTGCAAGTGGGTGCCACCTTCTTGTCCGTGCCATGACCAGAGATCACCCTTTTCTTTGTAACTTTGTTCTTCTCTCTTGCCTTGTCCATCACTTCATACCTACCATCTCATATTAGACACCCTCCTTGCTTACCAGGATGCAAATAATGATAATTAATGACAATCAATGTTAAGGAAAGTAAACCAGGGCCTGGGCACAGCCTTGGGCATTGACTGGGGGTGTCCAGGCTGTTGATGTGGGTGCATGCCCCAGCACGGTGTTGGTCAATGCCAACTTGGGCTTTGAGCTGATCAGACCACTAGCTCAAGATCATGGCCTGGGGTATGCAATGATTTGATTGTAACCAGGTGGTCCTCACCCAAGAAAATACTGGAGCCATGGCAGAAAATGGCTGTTGGACAGGGAGGCAGGGAGAAACCTTCCTTCTCCACCATGTCCCCAGCAGAATCATTCAGGGTGGGCAAAGCAGAGCAGTTCCTACATGGATCTCTCTGCAGCATCTTCCACCCTCCCTCTGGGCACAGGACTTGCTACTGGGTGGCAGAAGTATAATTTCCATGTCTGGGGGGTTAGATAATCTCCAGAGGTCCCTTCCAACCCCATATCATTCTGCAATTCTGTGATTCCATTTTCAGTTGGTTTTCCTGGTTCATACAACCCATAATGGTACCTTGAGGAGCTTAGTATTGGGGGTTTCTTGTGTTTGAGAAGAAACTGGCTAGATAGGACCTGTTCTTGGAGGTGTTTGCAATGAGAGGTATTTGCCTCTTCCCACCTCTGCTCCTACTTCCAGGTCCCATAGGGCCATCTCCAAGCGTGGAGCCTCTGGCTTGCAATCAACAAGCTGTGGCTGTGTCTTCAAGGTGGTGTGGACCAGGCTGGCCCGCTGTCCTCTCCTGCCCAGGGATCGCATGGTCCTCAGGAAGGAGAACCAGGTGGTGGCTTCCTCTGGATTGTTGGTACCGCAGCCTTGAAAACGTTCCGCAGCTCAGGAGCCCTCTCTGGAAAACGAGAAGTAAAACAACGTGACTTTTGTGAGCGTGCTCTTGCCGAAGACGCAATAAATAAGGAGACTGAACGGCACGGGAGCAATTTACTGCCACAAATGGTTTTTCACTCCAAGTGAATTGGGAAGATATCCAAAGTTTGACCTCTGAAAATGAAATTATTAGCCTGGCATGGGAAAAAATGATCCAGAGCCTCCAGCTTTTAAGCCTCCTCCTCCTCCCACCCATCCCCAGCTTGCTTTTAACCAAACACACCGGCGCCTCTTGCCAAATACGCGGCATAGTGCTACTGAGATGCGGACAAGTGTCTGCTGCTGCCCAGCGCTGCCAGTCGGCTTTAATTTTACCAGCAGGCCCTTTGCAGACATGAATCAGGCTGCTTTCGAGGGCTGGACCCAAACCAGGGCTCCACTTGTGATTAAATGTTTGAAGGAAGCAGCCAACTGGCATGGGAGCCTGCGAGCTGAGCGGGGCCGTGTCACACGAAGGCAACTCGATTTCTTCACCCTCGGCGTAATTCATGAAGATGCTGCAAGGAGGGAAAAATGAAGTAATTTTCTTACCCTTTTGCAAAATGATGATTTTTTTTCCCTTTTTTTTTTTCCCCCAGTTTTGTGGATTTCCCCCCCCACCTCCCCTCCAACTCTCTCCTGGGTTTCTGCAGTTTCCAGCCAAGTGCTCCACGTTCTTGCGTGGTTTGTTGTAAGCTCGTGTCATGCATGGCCAGGGTTTTCTCACTTGTCAAGAGGTTTGCAGCAAGCTGTGGGGACAAAGTAAAGACCAGAGTAGGCAAGAGGAAGGAAAATGCCTGTCCCTGTGATGGCATCCACCTCCAAAACATTGCAAATTTCCATCTCTGCAGATGCAACACTGGCCCCACCACCACCGTGCTTGGATTAGGTGGTCTGCACAGCTGGTGGCCACCTCCTTTGAAGGTACAACTTGGAGAATCATGTGCCTGAAGCCATGATGCAACACTGTCCCCACACCACTGTGCTTGGACTAGGTGGTCTGCACAGCTGGTGGCCACCTCCTTTGAAGGTACAACTTGGAGAATCATGTGCCTGAAGCCATCAACTCACCGAGGAGCTCAGGGATGCTGGCAGACCTGTGTGGCTTGGGTTGGAAAGGACCCATCAGGATCATCATACAGCCGTAGAGCTGCCCTTCCTGATGGCCATAGGGACCAGCCACAGTAAAGCATCGCTTGGGTTCATCCTGAGGATCTTCAGAAGCTGGAGGAGGGATGACAGCCCACCATGGCACATTCATATGTGTTTTGCCTGGTTGGTGGGAGAAAAACATTAAGCAGGTGCCATCTTCAGCTTTGGCAGGGTGGGACAATACTGGCTGAGCTCTATAGACAACTTCTTTGCCTGATATGACAGAGTGGAGCATGGGATGGCTTTTAGCATCATTGGGGTGGTGAACGCTGTGAAACTCATTCTGGGGACCCTCTGCTATTCATCGAGGAGTCCTTCCAGCCATGTAGCAGGGTCAGCACACACTAAGTTGCCTGACCATGTGGTGGGCACCATGCCTCGAAAAACAGCCCTCTCCCTATGCCCCCAGGGCACCACAAACTTTTAAAAGACCTATAAATGCTTCAGGGAGCGTTAATGTCTCTGCTGCCTTTGTGCAATGTAATCACTCAAATTACCTTAAATCCCCTCAATGACATAACCTTTTAAATCACCACCAGTTTTTAGTGGGGCTGTAAGCGCTGAAACCACTAATAACACACATGGGCAAGTGTGTGCTTATTCATGAAAGAACTTAAACCCTGATGTGTCCTTCTGGCTGTTCAGGGATTGGGGACATTCCATGGGAGAGCAGGAGCAGCCACTGAGCTGTGGTGGGAGTTATGGGGTCCAGGTTCCTGCAGGTCCAGCCGGGGTCAGAACTCGGTCCTGTGGGATCAGGCGATGCTTTTTGATGTGAACATGAAGAATGTCTGAACTGGGCTTTCTGCCCAAAGCCCTGTGGTTGTTGGTGGTGATTATGGCCATGGTTTGTCCCACAGGTCCTGCCACTGGCTGGCCTTATCCTGCCAAAGGGCTGGTGCGTAACCAAGGGCTTGGAGATGGAGGGTGTTGATAGAGACCTGCTAAAACCCAGGGAAAGAGGAGAACTCCAAAGGGGATTTCCTTCACCAGCCATGGTGGGCACCATCTCATCCATATCCCCTGTGCCGTGGCAAGGTTAAACCCATGCCACTGTGGGCAGGGTTGGATTATTTCTGGGACAGACACCTCCAGTTCAGGAGCACTGTCTGGAAATGGGCTCTTCTTGAGATGATAGGATCAGGGAGGAGGAGAAAAATACATGACTTTGTGCTTTTGGGGGCAAAAAGTGGATGAGGTGGACCTGCTGTCCCCATGGACAGCCCCATAAATGAAGAGCATGGTTCAACCCAGCTCCAGACAGGACAATGCTGTGTCAAACTCAATAAAGCCAAGGGGCTGAGTCTGGTGGAATGGGGCAAGCCAGCACAGTCCTGCTCCTCAGGACGGTCCTGATGCTCAGCTGCCTGTGTCCTGATAGCTCTTATCCAGTGGTCCTTGACAGGATGAGCCGAAGCTCTTAGGGGAAGTAAAAGTTTTTTCTTTAGAATGTGTTTCTACCCCAAAATGTCCTTTTTTACCTCTTCGTTTTCGGGTAACAGTGAAAAAGTCTCCTGTCTAACTCAGACTCTCCTGTCCCCCACCACCACTTCCAGCCCTTCTGGGGAAAATTCAGTCCCATAGCATCACCCTGAAATCACCTGTCCATCTTAAAGTGAGCACCTCTACTGGCATATTTTAGAGAGAGAACTCTAATTTATGCCTCACACCCACCCATCCTGTTCCTTGCTTGCAAAGGGAGTCCAGAGGAGTTGCCATTTGATCAGATGGGCCCCAGGCCAAAAAAAAATAATTCATGACAAAAAAATGCCTTTGGGGCATATTCAGTCTGGGGTTTGGTGGGTGGGATGTGGCCATCTGCTGCTCATGGGGGACAGCATGAAGACACCAAGCTGTCACAGAATCGTAGAACAGTTAGAATTGGAAGGGGCCTTGAAGACCATCTAGTTCCAACCCTCCTGCCACGGGCAGGGACACTTCCCACCAGACCAGGTTGCTCAAAGCCCCATCCAACCTGGCCTTGCTCTTCTCATCACGAAGGGAGGAGAGGTCTCCCAAGGATCATCTGTTTCTCTCACGTATTTTCTCCTGGTTGACTTTCAGGGCCGGATATGTTCTGCGACTTCAATGGCAAGAAGTACAGCCCAGGCGAGAGCTGGCACCCCTACCTGGAGCCGCAGGGCCTGATGTACTGCATCCGCTGCAGCTGCTCCGAGGCATGTCCCCCACGAGGTTCCACAGGAGGTGGTGGGGATGATGCTGCCTTGGGGCATCGCTTTGGTAGCTTTGAAGTTCTGGTGTCTAATTTGACCAGAGAAGCCCTTTCCAGTCCCACAGGGACATTGGATTAATCTCTTTCCTTTTGAAAAAACTCCACATCCCCCCTAGGGTTGTTGGGTTGACCTTGTGAGGGAGATGTCTTGGGGGTGTTGGTGGGCTGTGGGTGGAGGTGGCTCAGGGCTGCTGTGAGATCTCGAATCATCTTTGATGGTGAGAGACAAGACCATGAGCTGGCTGGGTTTGAGCTGGGAATGGAGATCGTAGAATCATAGAATGATTCGGGTTGGAAGGGACCTTAAAGATCATTGAGTTCCACCCCCCTTGCCATGGTCAGGGACACCTACCACTAGACCAGGTTGCTCAATGAGATGTCCTTGGCATCATCCACCACCTTTCTCCTTGTGCAGGGGTGAACATGTAGCTAAATGAATGATCTTTCTCTCTGTCTGTCCCCAGAACACCAACATCAGGTGCTACCGGATCCAGTGTCCAGCTCTGCAGTGTGCCAGTCCCATCACGGACCCCCAGCAGTGCTGCCCGAGGTGTCTCGGTAGGTGGAGTCCATGGGGAGGAGATGACAAGGTGGCTGTGATCCTGCAAGGTGCATCTCAACTGCAGCCACTTGAATGCTCATGCTTGGAGCAATGCAGCGATGCTGGGTCTGGTCCTGTTCATGGGGTCATGGCAGCAACAAGCTGCTCAAGTTGATTTTTTCCCCCCAAAATGTCACTTTGACAGACAAACTGTCTCCAAGAGACCACTTTCTCCAACTCCCCTTCATTGTCAGAATCCTGTTCCTTGTAGGGTCAGACAAAATGTCAGTTCCCAGTGCAGGGACAAAGCAGAAGCTGGTACTTTATTCAGATCATTTGCCAACAAAATGTGTTGGGTAGAGGAAAAAGAATAATTTTGAAGAATTTAAACAAAACTCTGGATTTTGTTTTCCTCCTCTGGGTGTAATGACCTTCAGCATCAGATGGAGTCAGGCATGAAGGGTTTCTCGCATGGGTAATTGGCTAAAAATTAAAAATAGTGGGGTTTTTCTATTTTTTTTCCCTCTAATTTCCCAATTATCCAGTGTTTTTTTAATAGCTTTGCCACCGCTCTGGCACAGCAACGAACAAGATCTTGGGAGACCAGACTTTGAGGTTTTCACAGAATCACAGAATGGTGGAGGTTGGAAGGGACATTTGGAGACCACCCGGTCCAACCCCTTGCCAAAGCAGGGTCATGCTGAATGGGTTGGACAGGAATGTGTCCAGGCAGGGTTTGGATGTCACCAGAGAAGGAGACTCCACAAATCTGTATTGAGCTCTGTTCTTCAAAAGCTTTTGGCCACGCAATGCCCTGGCCACTTCTCTCTGATAACCATGGTGTATAAAGTTCTTGTCCTTTTGAGTTGGACTGAGCATCTGTGCTATGTCGGGGCCAGGCAAGGGCTGACTCTCATCCCAGTTGCTTTCTCATCTTCTTTTCCAGAGCCACATTCCCCTTCTGGACTCCGGGCACCCATCAAGTCCTGCCAGTACAATGGGACGACCTACCAGCAAGGCGAGATGTTCACCACCACCGAGCTCTTTCCCAGCCGCCAGCCGAACCAGTGTGTGCAGTGCAGCTGCTCTGTAAGCTACCTGTGAACCTATGGGAGGTGGGGAGGGCTTGGGATCTGCTTCTGCACCCCAGCAGTGTCCCACCAGGTGAACACCATGTCTTCATGAAGACCATTGGGTGGTACTAACCCATGGTGAGATAGTGAACATGGTGAACATCAGGGTCAGGTTATCAGTGCAGGAGACCAAACTTCCTTTGAACTGGTGTTAGGTCTTCCTTGCCCATTGATTAAAAACCATCACAGAGCTTGGTGCTCCTCCCTTAGCCCAGGTGTGTTATCTGGCCATGACCCCAAGCAGGGCATCCTGCAAATGTCCTCTGGGCTCTGGGGTTGGAGCACAAAGCACTCATCTGCATTTCCTCCCTGGTGGCAACAGCACAAACAAGCTGCTCCAGGGGTGGGATATTCATTGGAGATCCCACAGGCCAGTTCTGGATGCTGGTGGGGCTTCTTGGGGTGGGCAGGGGGACAACCCTGTCCACAATGAGCATTTTCCTGCTGGAGGACCAGTGCTGTTCCCCCAGCACCCAGCTCTCCCACCTGCCCCACTGAGGCATCGTATGGCAGATGATTGGCAGAGAGGACAACCAGAAGCCTTTCCCTGTACACGCTTGCTGCAAAGTAGATGGCATTTGTGGCCAAGTGGAGATCAACAAGGCAACACAGGTGCCAGCTCTTGGTCTTCAGAAGTTCTTGGGACATCAAACCCAGTGAAGAGCTGGTGAGATTGAGCTCCAGAAAGGATGTGGTGGCTCCCAACCACTACTGGGTGCCTGGGTCTCATGGTGCCTCCAGCATCCAGCTCCCCCCCCGATGCAGCCAGGAGATGACAGCAGAGAGACTAGGGGCAGTGGAACCTTAGCAGTCAGAGATGACAATAGGCAGGCACCTGGTGGTCTTAGAATCATAGAATCATAGAATGGTTTGGGTTGGAAGGGACCTTAAAGATCATCCAGTCCTACCTCCTGCCCTGGGCAGGGACACCTACCACCACACCAGGTTGCTCAAAGCCCCCTCCAACCTGGCCTTGAAATCCCCCCCGCCCAAGGAATGAGGCAGCCACAGCTTCTCTGGGCAACCTGGGCCAGGGTCTTACCACCCTCACAGCAAAGAATTTCTTCGACACATCTCTCACCTCAATCTCCCCTCTTTCGGTGTCAAACCCTTCCCCCTCATCCTATGGCTCCCCTCCTTCATCAAGAGTCTCTCCCAAGCTTTCCCAGAACCTCTTGAGGGACTGGGACTTTATGTACTGGTATCTTCATCCCCCTTGCTTGGATTTAAGTAGAAACTGAACCCAGGGCTGAGATGTGCTTGAGCAGCAATAGCTGGTCTCATCTGGAAGCTCCTGCAGTGTGTTCAACAGCCCCCTGGGCCACTGTGTGTGGAGCTGTGCTCTGGAGAAGGGCTGTGCCTGTGCTTTCCAAGTTGTCTACGCAGAGTATTTGCAGGAAGCATCTGCCTTTCACGCTGAGTTGCAGTGACCTTTGCAGGACTGTTGCATGCCCATCTAGGGCTATGAAGATGATGAGGGGACTAGAACATCTCTCTTAAAAAGGAAAGGCTGAGGGACTTGGGTCTTTTGAGTCTGGAGAAGAGAAGACTAAGGGGGGGATCTGATCAACACCTAGAAATACTTCAAGGGTGGGTGTCAGGAGGATGGGGCCAGTCTTTTTTCAGTGGTACCCAGTGAGAGGACAAGAGGGAATGGGAACAAACTGGAGCATCTCATGGGGAGGAGGGAATCTCCATCACATGAGGAGGAACTTCTTTCTATGAGGGTGTCAGAGCCCTGGCAGATGCTGCCCAGAGAGGTGGTGGAGTCTCCTTCTCTGGAGACATTCAAAGCCTACCCGCACATTTTCCTGTGCAACCTGCTCTGGGTGGACCTGCTCTGGCAGGGAGGTTGGACTAGGTCATCTCCAAGCCTGTAACATTCTGTTGTTCTGTGATTCCTTCTTGGTCCTGGTAGACCTACCTGAGGTCTGTGGTGGTGGCCAGGATACCGTGTGGTCTTCAGCGTGCATCCCCATGATGGATTGCCTGTCCACCACCCATTGCCAGCACCGGAGGGATGTTCCATCTCTGTGAACCTCCAGCAATGCCCTGAGACAAGGCTTGGCTCCGCTCTGCCCAGGCCTCTCCCACAGGCTGGGAGCCTGCAAAAACCCATCAAAACCTGATTCCTGACGCTTCGCTCAGGAGACGCGAGTCAGCGGGGCCAGCGGTGATGGGGAAGGTGTGTGGAGCGTGGAGCTGTGACTGCCAGCAGCTGAGTGTTGGGAGATAAATGGAGCAGCTCCTCCTTCTTAAGAGGAAGCGAGGAAGGGCAACTGAAAGTATGGATTTTGGACTTGGACGCTGTGAGGAACTGCTCATATTGGTTTCAGCCTCTGCCGTAAAAAAGAAGAAGGTTGCAGACATGGCTTTCATTGCCCATCGTACAGAGCCCTTGGATGGGACCTGGCTCCACTGGTCTGTGCTTTGCTTGCAGCAAATAATCGGACTAAACTTGGCCAGGAATGAAAAAGGGATGAGAGAGCCCAAACCACCTCCCTGTTTCATTCCATGGGTGTGCACATGGTGGTTACCATCAGCTGGTGCTTGATGGTAAAGTATCCATGATACCAGGATCAATGGCCTGAGCCTTTGGTGCTTGTGCACTCCTTGGAGCCAGGTGACTTGAAGTTAGGTGTCAAGAGGAATAGCTTAAATGTAGAGATTATACAGCTTTTGAGGCTGCTTCTTCTCTTATGGACCCCATCTGGACACCAGCCCATCAGGCTGGGGACAAACACCGACAAGGACCACTCGAATCCAGCTGTACGTGCTCACCTGGCCCTGCTTTCCCACCCCATCTGCCACTATCCCCAGGAGCCTGCGGACCCTCGTGTCCCCCTCGAAGGTACTGGCTCTTGCTCAGGCCCTGTTTGTTCCATGGGATAATGCTTTGGATACGAAGGGGAAAATAAAAGGATGGCTGTGGAGATTCACAGCAGCAGGATCTCGCAGGGCTGTGTCTGATGTTGTCAGCTGCTAGAACAGCTGCATGAACAGCTGGTCTGAACTTCTTTGAAAACCGCCCCGAGAGCAGCGCCTCCAGGATAAATCCTCCTTTTTATGACATTTGCTCTTTCCTGCCCGAGGCAGGTCTTTGCCTTCAGCTGCTGGTCAGATGGAGAAAGAAGGAAGAGGCTGTGTGGCCAAATCCTGCTCCCTGCAGATCTGGACTCCATGGAGGTCACAGAATCATAGAATGGTTTGGGTTGGAAGGGACCTTGAAGTTCATCGAGTTCCAACCCCCTGCCATGGGCAGGGACACCTCCCACCACACCAGGTTGCTCAAAGCCCCATCTAACCTGGCCTTGAACCCCTCCAGGGATGGGGCAGCCACAGCTTCTCTGGGCAACCTGGGCCAGGCTCTCACCACCCTCACAGCAAAGGATTTCTTCCTAATATATAGTCTTTCCATTTAAAACTGCTCACCCTTGTCCTGTGGCTCCCCTTCCTGATCAAGAGTCCCTCCCCATCTCTCCTGGAGCCCCTTTAGGTACTAGAAGGCTGCTATAAGGTCTCCCTGGAACCTTTGCTTCTCCAGGATGAACAACCCCAACTCTCTCACTCTGTCCTCACAGCAGTGGTGCTCCATCCTTCTGATCATTTTCATGGCTCTCTGGTCGACCCATTCCAAAAGGTCCATGTCCTTCCTGTGCTGAGGACTCCAGAGCTGCATGCAATACTCCAGGTAGGGTCTCACCATAGCAGAGTAGAGGGGTTCTATCACCTCCCTTTATCCTCAGGTCCCTGAAGCAGAGAGCAGGGTTTGGTTTGCAGCGACCTCTTCCAGATCCTCTAATTTACCAAACTTTCTTCCTCTTCTTCACGTTCCCTGTGCAGCGGCTTGTCTTCCTGATGATAGAAGAAGCTGCTGTGGTTCATTTTTCTAAGGAAATCCTTGTTTAACCTCTTTAATTCGATTGACTGAGAGTTTATGGATACCCCAGCAGAAACTGCTGCATGGAGAAGAGGACCTCACTGTTGAGGTCCGGCTGCTGGGCTGCTGAACGTCCTTTTTAGCCTTCTTTAAAGCAGCAAAAACTTAACCCTGCAGCAAACGGGTGCAAATCTGTTGACTGATGTGGGACTGGGATGCACTGAGGTAAAGACTGGCCCTGGCCTGTGGTTTTCAGCTCAAATGTTGCAACAATATTTACCAAACTAACCACCAAGCCAGTGGAAGAAGGTCTATGCTTGAACATCCATCCACAGCTCTTGACCCAATGTCTTTGTGTGCTTGATTCTGATATTATCGAATAACCCAAGAAAGAGGAAAGGCAGAGCTGTGGCCTGGGTCTGGGCCTGGGTTCAGCATCATACTTCCCCTTTCCACCTTTCCTCCAGGTCCTTGTCCTGGGAGATGTTGAGAACAGGTTCTTGGTGGGTGTCGTGCAGACTTTACAGGTGTGTGGTGACTGTTTCAGGTGTGGTAGCCCTAACGATGGCTGAGAGCAAGGCACTGCCTCCCTCATTTTGGGGAAGACCACTTCACACATGAACATGTGGACTGGCAATCGGGGGACCAGCTATGCCAGGAGAGGACACCCCTTTTTTTGCAAGATGGAGAGCGTGGCGGGGGACAGATTTTCAGCTTTTATCAGATGCTAGATGATTGGTGATACCTGGGGATGGACTACTGGGGGGCTTTTGATTGATTGTAGATCTTCAATTTAAGTGTTGGCACCCCGATGCAGGTGACATACACCCCTATCCAGACCTTGATAATGCTGATAAGGCTTTTTTTTTTTTTTTCCTTTTTTCTTTTTCTTCTGTCTCCTAGGAAGGCCATATTTACTGCGGCTTGGTGACCTGCCCAGAGCTGTTGTGCTCCTCTCCCCTAACTGTGCCGGATTCCTGCTGCCAGGTCTGCAAAGGTAATGAGGGGCCCTACAGCTGCTCCTGAGTGAGGGCTGGGAGACCCCAGCTGGTTGTCACCAGCTGGCAGGAGCCGTTCCAAGCCACTTCAGCAGGATTTTGGAAGCCCGTGCTGTAAATCAGGCCACTTGCTCTGTCTTGGTTGCACCAGGAAACAAAAGATGAGGGTTCCATTTTTTTCTTGGATGCTTCCCCTCCCACTGTGTCCTGCCTCCTTGCAGCCTGTACGGTGGCCAGAGCTGAGGTCTTTGCCTGGCCACAGGTGCAATCATGCAAGAGACGTGACCTGCGTGGAGGGCAAAGTCCCCCAGACCACTCACCCACCAGGATGGAGATGGTTGTATGGACCATGTAAAGATTGTGCATGTTGCTATTGCTCCAGGGGAGTTTCCAGGACAGTCAGGGAACCCTTCTCCTTTCCACCCCAGTAGAACATGGCTGAGTTTCACTCCCACAGCTCTCCGTGGGGAAGAAACTCTTGAATTTGCTGCTGTTTTCCCTGGCTCACACCTCAGAGGGTGAGGAGAGAATCAAGCTCCATGTCTCCAAACAAGACAGGCTCAAGAGTGAATGAGCAGGTTCACACCTAGCTGACAATGAAGTCACAGCATAAAATGACTCTTTAATAGGAGAAATATTTATGAAGATGGAAGGCCATGGTGGTTTACTGGCCACAGACACAGAATGACCTCCTCTAGGTGCCTCCTTCAAACTTTCTCCTTCTGCAATTTGTGTTCCTCTCTCCTAATTTTCTTTGGTGCAGATGGGGCATGTACTTGACTCCATTAGAAGTGTCTTTGGATTTCTTTTTAATGCCAGATCATCCCCATCACCTGATAAACTACTTCTGGGGTGTTTTCATGACACCTAACTTCAGAAGTCACAAGGCCATGTCTTTGCTGGAGCTGAGCTCTTATTAATAGTCAGTGGGGATAAAAGAGGTTTTGGTGTATGGCTTCAAAGAGCTCTTCTCTCTCCAGACCTTCCAGGTTGACCAGCACCCTAAACAGAGCTCCTTTTAGTCCATTGGACATCAGAGAGCAAATCCTCATCCAGCCCTGCAGTATTTCACAAGACAATGTTTTTTTGCCTTGCAGATGGCTCATATGAGAAGTCCACAGAGGAGGAACCCCTGCAGTTAAACAGAGGTGTTGTACGTGATGTTTGCATTTTAAAACTCAGATTATTGCTTCTAGCACAGCCCCATTAAACAGCTCAAAGAAAGCCATTTTTTCTTGGCCATAGTCTTCTGCAAGGAAATGACCCACAGCAGCTCTAGGAGGGTTCCTTGAACAGGAGAACCACAGACACCTGGTTTGCAGATGAATCAAGAATTGGCATTGACTCTAGGTGAGGGTTATCAGCACAGGCTGAGACCTTAGACCACCAGGGAAAGACTCCTGTCCTCTTCCTCTGAAGCAACGCTGATGTTTTTGGAAGAGCAAAATACTTGTGGCAACTTGAAATCTTGGGCACTTCTCCTTGTTGTTGGCCAATCTGGCTGAGGTTGGCCAATAGGTTAAACCAGCTGAGGAACATGGACAGAGCAGACCCAGAGGTGACCAACAGCCAGATATGACCCTTACCATAGAGTCAGATGGGCCAAATCACTCTTTGGGTGCTTTTGCTTCAGGAGATAGTGTCTCCTCTCTACCTCGGGCTCAGTGGTGTCCTGCCTCCCAGTAGCAGCTCCAACAGAGCAACCAGTGGTGGAGCTGGCCACCAGTGTTCTTTCCCCAGGCTGTTTGTATCGGCAGCCCCAGCAAGGAAAAAGTGACTCCTTGGCTGCTGAGGGTGGATTCATGGTGACATTTCAGAGCTGGGCAGCCCATGCCAGGTCTGTGGGATTAGGTCACTTACAGCTCCTGGCCCTGCCCTTTTCCATACTGCTGGGTGAAACGCCAGCGTCACACCTCCACCACCTATAAAACCTCCAAAATAGACACAAGGGGACCCTTTGTGTTGTGTGTCCTGTCCCAGCAGTTTGCTCTTGGAAGACCAGGTTGTTCCCAGGATGTCAGTCCTGCTGGCTGGCAGCTCCACACCAACCCTTCTGGTGCCAGCCAGGTGAGAGGGCAGGACATGGCCCATCCTTACTTCTCTGATCCTGGTTGGGCTGCACAGATGCTGGTCTTCAGTTTCACAGCAGGCATCTAGAAAAGACTAGCCTACTTCCCTGCCTGTGTTGGTGATGTAGGAACTCATCTGAGGGCATTGGGTTGAGCATAGGATGAGAAGGATGATGCTACAACAAGGGTGACCCACCTGCAGCAGAGGGAAGACACCAGTGTGGGGCACTTACACAAACTGCTCAGCAACCCTTGGGTGGTTGTAGGCACTGAGATGGCTCCTGGGTCATTTTTCATCAATGTAGACCTTCCACTCCTGATGAAAGGTGTGCATGGCTTTTTCCAGCATGCTTTGGAGCGAGAACAACCCAACTGTCAGGGTCTGAGTCCCCTTCTTTTCTCTGACTGCTCACAGAGGCACTCACAAGACCAATGCTTGGGGGAAGCAATAGGCAGGAAGCCACCTGGAGCCACCATGTCCACTGTTCTCAGTTCTTCCCTGGAGTTCATTCCCAGGAGCTTCAAACCCAAGGGAGGAGGTGGCACCACCGTGAAGATCGTCCTGAAAGAGAAGCACAAGAAAGGTAAGGAATGGAAGGGCCAGGCAGTCTGTACGTGACCTAAGGTGACTTCTCCAGGGCTTTGAATTCTTCATGGAATCTCTTTCAGCAGCAGCAGTTTTCCACCACTAAGTCCCACCTCCCACTCACCCAGCTATCTCAGCTCTGGTGGTCCATAGCCTCTTAACTGCATGTATTTATGATTTTCCAAAAAGAAAGTTGGAAAAAGATTGGTCCTTGGGGTATTTTGGAGATCTGGGACATGGGAAGGGGGGTGCTCAGCTGGGAGACTCCACATGGTCCTCCCAGGACCGTGCCACAGAAGGACAGGATGTTCCTCCTTGTACCTACATACCACATGCTGGGTCTGTCCCAGTGCTGTGGTCTTTCTCCTGGAGGAGAGAGTAGGAAAGTGAGATGAGGAGGTAACCCCATGGAGCCAAAGGGGAAAACGAGAGGTCCCTTCTCCTCTTGGGGTCTCTCCCACCACTGTGTCTCCAGAAGGGCTCTTTCCAGACCTTGGAGATGAAGCCCTGGAGGAAATTTTGGGACCTCCAGAATTTTTCATGGAGGAGTCAGCAGGTGGCACTCTTCACTGTGCTTCATGCCGGTGACAGCCTCTGAGAGACCACGGGCCTGCAGAGGCTTGGAGGCAGGTGAGGTCCTGCCCACACTTTCCACTTGCCCCCACCAGGGTGGTTGACCCCAGTAGCCTCCATCTCCTGGAGCCTTGTCCCCTGCCTCATGTCACCTCCTGGGTAGGGTGGCTGCAATATCCCAGTGTTTGTTGGTGCCGGATGTGCTGCCAGAGGACTACGCTCCTCAAGAGAGCAAGGGCCACCCGTTTCTGAGATGGTGAAATGTGTTGAGGTCCACCAATACATGGGTGTACAAAGAGGAGGAGGAGGATTTATTTCCATCAACAACGGGTTTTTTTTCCTCTCTCTCTCTCCTCCAGCTTGTGTTTACAATGGGAAGACCTACTCCCATGGGGAAATGTGGCACCCTGTCTTCCGGCTCTACGGCCTCCTGCCCTGCATCCTCTGCACTTGCAGGGATGGTGTCCAGGACTGCCAGAAGATCACCTGTCCCAAGGAGTACCCGTGTGACTATCCAGAGAAAGTAGATGGAAAATGCTGTAAAATATGTCCAGGTAGGTGAGATCCCACCTGCTCCTGCAGCTGCCTTCCAGTTCCTTCCTTTAGACTTGGTTTAAAGCCCAGAGCAGATGTCTAGGTGTTCACATCACTGGTGACAAGGCCACAAAGATGATCAGAAGGCTGGAGCACCTCTCCTAGGAAGACAGGTCGACAGAGTTAGAGGGGGGAGTTCAGCCTGGAGAAGAGAAGGCTCCAAGGAGACCTCAGAGCCCCTTCCAGTACCTAACAGGGCTCCAGGAGAGATGGGGAGGGACCCTTGATGAGGGAGAGGAGCCATAGGATGAGGGGGAAGGGTTTGACACTGAAAGAGGGGAGATGGAGCTGAGATGTGGGGAAGAACTTGTTTGGTGTGAGGGTGGTGAAACCCTGGCCCAGGTTGCCCAGAGAAGTTGTGGCTGCCCCATCCCTGGAGGGGTTCAAGGCCAGGTTGGATGGGGCTTTGAGCAACCTGGTGTGGTGGGAGGTGTCCCTGCCCATGGCAGGAGGGTTGGAACTCAATGATCTTTAAGATCTGTTCCAACCCAAACCAGTCCATGATTCTATGACTTGAATTCACACCAGGTGACTTCAGCAGGGCAAGCACTGTTGTAGGGGTTGACCTGCCTTGGAGGGACACAGTGCGGAAGCTGCACTGATCCCAAACGATTGTGTGTTGGATGGGTACAGTCTGGAGAAAGATGCCCTAGGAGGGACTTGCTAAGAGTCTTCAGACAGATGGAAGATGCTTTCTGGGGAAAGGGCATGGTCTGTTCTCCACACCTTCAGCTGGGACAAGAAACCATAGGGTTAAATAGTGGCAGCTAAAACGTAGGTTTGAGATTAGAAGGACACTTCCCAGATGCAGGGTTATCTGTGGCACTCATGCTTTCTTTGAATTTGAGTTAAGGTCCTCATCCAAGGAATGGGAGGGTTAGGGACACAACTATTGGGATGGTCTAGGTAGAACTGGGCTGGTGCTGGTGCTGAGACATGGTGGAGAAGACCTCTTTTTTTCACGTTAATGAGTTTTTGATCTCTCAGCTTCTTCTTGATCTTTGGAAAGCTGTTTACCTTAAATCACAGACCTGGCAAAGATGTGACGGGGCACGAGATCTTCTGCTGTTCCTACTGGAGAATGTTTTCTCTCTGTATTATCATTCAGCAGTAGATGTTTAGATGATGGACCACCCACTGCTTCCCTCAAGAGGCTAAAGTTACCTAAGTCTCTTTGAGCTTGACAACAGATGCAGCAGTTTCTGGGTGATCTTCTCTGATGTGTATTTTCAGGGTGTTTTTTGGTTGGTTTTGGTTTTGGTTTTTTTTTTTTTGAGGGGGGGAGACCTCACCAGAAAGAAGCAGCAAGGGGCATTGCCACATTTAAAAATGGGGGCAAACAGGCTGAAAAATAATTTGAGCTGTGATTTTTCAAGCTTTTCCAGCCTCTGAGCAGGGAGGTTCTGGGATGGCCTCCCCGGGAGAGCGAAGGGCAGAAGCTCAGCTTGTTTTAATAAGGTTTCTGATATGTTTATGAGCAGGATTTATGACGTGGTGCCTGGTGGGAATGGGATGTGATGACTGAGCAGAGCCCAGTCTTGCATTCTCATTATAGTGGGTCTTTCTGGTTCAAAGTCTACAACTTTCTCTGCTGGGATGCCTTGTCTGCTGTTCAGTCTTCATTTATTTCCAGTTAATTGCCCTGACCTAGCCAAAACGATTGTCTTCTTGCTTTCCAGTACTCACTGATAGCAATCACGTGTACAGACACACACACACACGTGGCTCAGCCAAGTTACATGCTTGTCTTCTGTTTCACTGCGTGGAGGTTTTGCCCATCTTCTTTTTTTCCAGGCACTTTCCATGACTGTCCTCCTCTTCCAGGAGGCTTGGAGAGAAAAGCAGGGTGATTTCCATTTGCAAAAGGGACCAATGCAATGCATTGGTGGGAAGGGGAAACCGTTGCAGCTGCTGAGGACAGAGCTGGTGGATGGGATTCTTGGGTCCCTGCTCCTCTTCCCCAACACTGTTGGCCATGGAGTGGCTCCAGCATGAAGCTCTGAGGTTGTTAAATACCTGTTGTACCTGCAAGGATGAGTGGTTCCTTCCTTGTTGTGAAGGTGGGACTGCCTCGATGCAAAGAGCAGCCCTGGATTGGGTGAAGTTTAATGTTCTGGGATGGAGGTTTTCCTGCACCCTGACCCCACAGTGACAGGGGTGAGGGTGGTTGGGCTGGGATTGTCCCCGCTGAGCCTGCAGAGCTGAATATTTGTCTTCCCATCGCTGAAAGAATCACGGCTTTGCATCAATTTAAATTGGGATTCCCATCCCTTCTCCAAGAAGAGTAGCTCAGGACCACCCCAGAAAGCATGGGGGAGAGCAGAATCGGGCCTAAAATAACTGTCCTACTAAAATAACCCCCACGTGTCTATTTATAGCCAAACTTTCTTTCGAGTAGTGTAAAAAGCTTCAGCATCCAAAATGACGGGGAGAACAAGGCTAAATTCAGCAGAGCTGGGCTCCTCTGCGTTCCAAGGACCACAACCAAAGGCAATAAATCTCCTTCCAAAACCATGGGGGATTCTTAATTACGCCAGATACATTAAAAATTTAAAAAAATTAGTGGCTCTCCCTCATCAGGGATGTTTTAAAAGTCACGTAGGGTCCCACCAATGTCCCTGGTGTGGGTCTCTGTGCCGTTTTATACCCCATGTGGGGCTGGGGCTGGGGCTGGGTCTGAGCCCATCCGTGGGGTTGAGCTGGGCGCGCTGCCCAGGCAGTCTGGCCATGGCACTGGCTCCCATGCCACGGGCTCATCCCTTTGCTTCACTGACGTTTACTCTTCTGGGACAGCAGCAGGAGAGAGACAAGAAACAGGGAATCCAGCCTGGGCTAGGGCCAAGGTTCCTGCAACAGGTATGAGTGATCCAGGTGGAGAAAATCTCCCTTCCCCATCCCTGCTGGCACAGAGGCTGCCAAAAATGAGGGGAATGGAAAATGCAGGGATAAGCAGATCCATAGATCCTTTATCAACATATCTTTTTGCTGCCAATCTCAGCACTGGGGTTCAGACCCTGGGAGCCAAGGTCATCAAACCCCATGAGATGCCTTGCCCCCGACTTGGGTGCTGAGATGACATCCTCCAGGCCCCTTTCCGCCCCTATTTAACGAAGTCTATCCTTGTTTTTGCCCAGAAACCAGAGTCAAACCCACTGATGAAATAGTCACCACCCAGTGTGGCAAGAACCCCAACCGTGTCCTGGTGTACATGTTTGTGCCGCCAAGCTCGGAGACCTCCAAGGAGATCCTCAGGACGATTGCGATCGAGAAAGAGCCAGCGGAAGAGGTAGAAATCTACAACTGGAAGCTCATTAAAGGTGAGTTCTAGAAGGAAACCAGCCAGCAATGGAGGAGGTGTGTGTGGAAACCTGGTGCTTTTCAAGCTTTGTTCAAATTTTCAGGCTTTTCTAGTGGTGCTCCAGACCTTGTGTAGTGAGTCCAAACCTGCTGACAGCAGGCTGGCTTTTCTAACTCCCCTTTTTGAGCTCTTTTGCTGCCGTTTCATACAGAGCAGGGACTGGAAATCACTTTTGGCCCCAGAGTTATCCCCGCCATGAGCTGCAACACCATCCGGAGGCACAGCACATGGGCAAACAAAGCAAGAGCCATGGGGCTGCTCCTCCAAACCTGCCCATTCCATGCCAAATGCACATGGAAAACATAAAAAAAAAATTGTTCTGGCCATTCCATATTTTTGCTTTTGCTCTTTCCCCCTCCCACCTCCCCCACCCTCCCCCAGTTCACCCATCACTGGGAGCAAAGCTTGCAGAGCTTCTGCAAAGGTACACGCAGCAGGGATGAATTGCCCCCCAGCCCTCCTTTTGGACGGATGGATTTGGATGGTTCTGTTGGTGTGTCCTCCAGAGGTGAAAGCACAGTGAATACACCATCAAATGACACCAAACTCTTGCTCTGTCTCTGAACCTTTAGCTTTACAACACTCTTATGGACTGGAGGAGCCTATCTCTACTGGAGACACTTGGTCCAGTAGATACTTGTGTTTTCTTTCTCTTGATCCCAGGAAAGCATCACAGTGCCCTAACCAGGAGTCTCTGTTGGACATACTCTACTCCTTGCAAAAACTCATGCCCTGAGCACCTGAGGTTGGTCACACCCCAGAATGGATATGATGAGCCTGAGCCCATGTAGCTCCGTGTCTTCTGGACATGTCTAGGCAGATATTCTGGTCTCTTGGATCTTTACATGTCTCACCTCTCTCCCTAAGGAGACCTCAGCCCTCCTGGGGCTGGCTCTTCCCAGCTGCTGAGAGCTGAGCACATGGGGATAGTAGCTGGAGATATGAACTCCAGAGATGAAGCTGTGGCTGCCACCATGTTTCCATCCTCCCCCTGCCATCCTCCATCCTCCACGGTGTCCCTCTCCCTGTCCTCCCCTCTGCCTTGGCAAAGCCTCCTTCACAATGGCACCTTGTAGCTGGAGGATAGCTCTAAGCCTGCACTGTCTGGCCCCCACCATTTCCTCTCCTTGCTCCTTGGCAGAGGTCGCCACCCAAACCTTCTTGCCACCTTCTGAGGCCAAAAGCTTCACGTCTGCACGGAGCTCCCGAGCTCTGCCAGCCAAGGACAGGGGAGGCCCTTGTCCCCGAGGCCAACACAGCTCTTTTGCTTGGCAGAGCAAAGTGTTACTATTGGGAAAGAGCATGAGCTCAGTCACATATGGATTCCACCTCTCCATGGTCCATCACTCTACCAACAGAGCAGTGTGTGTGGAGAAAAGAGGCTGCAAGTTGCACCTGGAACCCATCCATCTGCCTTTGTATGGGCTTACGATACCTACGTGGCCTCATCTATTTCTGTGCCATGATAGTTTCCTCCACAAGGCAGGATATGGGAGGAGAAACCATTGCCAACACTCGGCTGAAAGCTTTAACTAGTTTGCTGGTGGTGTACCACTAGCTCCCAGATAAGTTTCAGTGGGGGCTGCCTCCTGTTTTTAGGGGTCCAAACATCTCAGAAGTCTTGAAATGTGACTTGCCGGTGTTTTAGAGCAGGAATTATTATGGGGACTGAGGATAACAAAGGAACAGAGAGGGACCAGCACAGTTTGCAGGCTCAGTTGTTGACTCCTGCCTTGTTGGAGGCCTGGGCTGTACCTGGAGGTGTGGTTGCCCCAAGGACTTCTTTCCCACATTTACCCTGACAGGCTGTTGATTAGACATTGACCAAAATATTCCTTACTGTCCTGAAAGCTTGCAGCTCTGGGACCTTCAGTGATCCCCCGTGTTCCATCATGTTGGTGTACCCTCACATCTGGGATGGAGGGGGCTTGCAGGGTCTGGACCAGCCATCCTCATGCTCTCTTGGCATGTGCTTGGAGATCTCCTGTCATGGAGACTCAAGAGCACATGTTATCTCTTCTAAAATCACAAACCCCTTCCTAAAGGAAGACTTTTCCCAATGTGTAGCCTCTCTGCAGCTCAAGCTCATGCCTTCTCAATTTCTCCACCAGAGGTGTGAAGAGAAGATTCCTTTCCTCTGAAGGTACCATCAGGTCCTGTCTCTGCCTGCTCTTACAAGGTTTAAGCAGTTGAGTTTTTTCAGTCTTTCCTTGATGTTAGAAATTTCTGGTCCTTTGGTGCTCCCCATAGGTCTGCTCTGGACTCTCTCTGTGTTTTTCCTGAAGTTCAGACCACAAAACAGGGTGAAGGGCTCTAGTCAAAGGTTGTGATGTGCTGGGTTGGGTCTCATACACCCGTGTGCACCCCTCTTCCAGTCTCTGTCAAAGCTGAAGCTTTGTTTTGAAGGTGATTTAGCAAGTATTGAGATCAGTTTCTTGAATGAGACTCACTTCACTCCTCAGCCTAAAATTAAGTGCCATGTTTAAAGAGTCTTGTTGGTTCTCCATGGAGTCAGCAAAGAGAAGAAGTGAAGGCTTGTCCCATCCATCCATTCCAGGATGGGCAGAATGGCTATGTGGAAGAGCTTATCTCTCAAAAATTAGGAAAGATGAGTTGTTCCCTTGGAGATAAGGCTGGTCCTTAATTAATTCCTTGTGTGCTCTACTGGACTCTGCTCAATTTCTGGTCCTGAGGCAGTGCCTAAAGAGAAAGGTTTGGGTCAGAAGAGACCTTAAAGACCATCCAATTCCAACCCCCTGCCATGGGCAGGGACACCTCTCACCAGACCAAGTTGCTCCAACCTGGCCTTGAACCCCTCCAGGGATGGGGCAGCCACAGCTTCTCTGGGCAACCTGGGCCAGGCTCTCACCACCACATAAAATATTTCTTCCTAATATCCAGTTGGAATCTCCCCTCTTTTGGTTTAAAGCCATCGCCCCTCATCCTGTCACAACAAGCCCTGCTAAAAAGTCTGTCCCCATCTTTCTTATAAGCCCCCTTTAAAGCACCAAGAAAGGTGATAAGTGCCCAACAGCCCCACCACCTCCTTCCATCTAATCCCGAACATTGCAAAGAACGGTCCTGCTTGGTGGTGGATGGGATCTGCTCACTGGGAAACGGTGTCACCTCTTCCCATCTCCATCCCATTATTTCCTCTCTGGTGGATGGCAGACCCCGCGGTCTATTCTTATCTCGTGCTCTCCTCGTGCTGGAGCACCGTCTGCATTCCTCCGCCTCTCCCCAGCTCCTGGCATCTGTCAGAAAGCACCGTCCCTGGGGCCAAAGGTCTCCGCCAGCTCTCCCAGGGCTCTTGGGTGAACATTATCTAGGTCGGTTGATTAAAAGATGTTTATCTCTTGTAGCTCTTGTTTAAAATATCCTCTTGGTTACTAATGTACTGGAAAGTGCTTCATCAGCCACAGGGACTATAAGCACACCCTTCTGCTCCTTTCTAAGTATAGACCAGGAGGATTTATTGAACACTTGTGCTTTTCTTGCGTCATTAACAGTTTTATTATCTCCATCCCGTATCTTCTTTTGTTACTGGTAGGACTTCTTTTCCTGACCTACTTAAAGGAATTATTAAGCGTCCAATTATCCACATATTTCTCCGCATGTCCTTGACTTCCTGTATTAATTTTCCACAGTCCAAAACATCTCGTTTGTATGGATTGCTAACCAGTTCCCATTCGTTACATACTCTTTTTATGCGTAATTGCTGCTGGGAATTAGAGAAAGTCTCTTAACCAAATAAAGGGGGGACCGCGTTGCCTCACGCGTCTGCCGGTAGCGAGAGGGCGGACGCAGGAGGAGCCTGGGTGAGAGGTGGGGAAGGATGTGCCAGGCATATCTGCCTGGTTTGTCACACTTTGCAGGCAAATATGAATATCACAACCCCCTAATCCCACGGAAAGGTCACTTCCATCACTAAATGCAGGTCCTGGTTTTCTTGGGTCAAATGTCTGAGTCAGGCACCTCCACTAACGGGACGGTGCTGGCATCGGCAGAAATATCAATCTCTGTTGAGGTCATTTGTGGGTTTTGTTATTTTTTTTTTTTCCTGTCCTGGAGGAGTTTCAGGGCCGGGGGCAGAGATGGAAAACTTTGGTGCCTGACTGCTTCCAGGAAAGGAATGCATCTGAGGACGGAGGGGTGTCTGCGGTCAGGGAAGATAGATGGTCAAGAGCAAGAGAGAGAGGGGGATCCCATTGGTCTCACCTTAATTTCTCTTATGGTCTGGGGGAGATGGGGGGTGAGAGTTTCTCCAGTGCAAGATGCTTTTCAGAGCAACAAAATCTCATTCTTTGATCTGCTTTGTGCTGTTGTCCCAGCCATGTTCTGATTTAACAAGTATTTACTCTTTTCAAACGAGTTTTCTCCTGGTCTTTGGCCAGTCCTGGATTTGTTCCCAAGCTCCCACCAGGCTTTGGCAGCAGGTCCCTCACTCAACCACGACCCCAGGGCATCCAGAGCGGCCCGTGTCCCTTTTGCACCTCAGAAGGGGACAGAGAATTGTGCATCCAAACCCCTCTGAGCCTTCAACTGAGCGCGGCAGAGTCTGATGCTCTGTGTTTCCCTCCACAGGAATATTTCATCTGACACAGACCAAAAAGATCAGCAAACAGGAATTCAAGCAAGAAGCGCAGAACTTCAGGCTGATCACCAGGACGAACGAAGGTAGGGAGAGAAAAAAAACATCAAAATAGCCTGTTTCTCTTCTCCTCCTGCTAACCCTGCCCCAAACAACACCTCCCTCCCCGTGTTTTGCTGGCCATTCCGTGAATCCCGGTGCGGCCTGGGGAGCTGAGACGTGGGGAGAAGCTTGTGCAAACGTGGCTGGGGTCAGGGCTGACCTGTCTTCACACAACGTACGCAACGCTCCTGGTGAGCAGGCACATTTTCACTTCACGGTATCAGAAAGGGCAGCCAGCTTTCTAAAAGTGGATGCAAGCTTGTGAAATCCAAAGGCTTCGTCTCTCCAAAAGCCTGTAAAAACGGTTTGATTTTTAGATCTAATCCATCTGGCGTTACACGGGGCGGGGGGAGGGGGAGAAAAATTACCCACCGAAACATGATGCAAGGGAAATGAAAAAAAAAAAAAAA
>VXBJ01003843.1:116374-126675 GCA_013400055.1 Nycticryphes semicollaris
CTTCCTTCCTTCCTTCCTTCTCCATTTATCCATCCATCCATCCTTACAGAATCATAGAATGGTGTGGGTTGTGTAAGGGACCTTAAAGATCATTGAGTTCAAACCCCCCTGCCATGGGCAGGCACAACTCCCACTAGAGACTAGACCAGGTTGCTCAAAGCCCTGTACAACCTGGCCTTCTTCCCAATCAATCCATCCATCCTTCCCTCTCCGCCTCTTGTCTTTCCGCATCCATCCTTCTCCAGCCATAACCATTTGGGCCTTCTGGCTTTTTCTTCCCTGCAATGACATGGCAGGAAGAGGACATCACCTACACCATGGTTTACCCTGAATGTTGGCCAGTGTCAGAGACCTTAATTTCTCCCAGGACTGTAGGAAAAAAATCCCAGAGGAACGCAGGGGACATGTACAGAGGCCATGTGGGCTGGTGACCAACCTCTGCACATAGTACTGCCTGGTGACGCGTGGCTGAGGAGGGGCAGAGGGACTTGCTGTGGGGCTGGACGGTGCTGTAAGCGGTGGGTAATCTCCTGTAATCGTGTCAGTGATACACCAGACCAAACCATGCCAAGAGCCTGCCCTAATGACCATGTCCCCCCACAGGGGACCTCTTGAAGGCTGCATCTCTGGGGATTAACCTTTTTAATTGGATCAGCAGCTGCAGATCAGAAGCCAACATTTCACGGTTGGCGGCATCACGTCCCTCGCCCTGCTCCTCCTCCCTGTGTCCCTTTGCCTCTGCAGGAGCCACCTTGTTTCCAACCCAAGCCATGAATTCAGGGTTGATTTGGGGGCAGAGCTGCTCCAGCACTGTGGGCCCAGCACCATGTCCCTGCCCTGATCAAGTAGGTTGGAACTCGATGATCATTAAGTTCTTTTCCAAGCTGAACTATTCTATGACTCTATGACCTTTCAACTCTTGTGACACTGAGCTCTCAGGGTAGGGCTGGGATTTCTGTGGAAGGTTTGAGGCGGCTGCTCCCAAGATCTTCAGGAAATCATCCATGAGGGCATTTCACATGTCTAAATGCCACCTCTGTTGCAGCCCTGACCACATGAGTGCCCATCCCACCATCACCCCATGGTTTGGAGGACCAGAAAGAGTGGGGTCCTTCCAGATGTGTGGAAGGCTGAGGCCTGCCATGTGTAGACCCAGATGCCTGTGTCCCCCTCACTGATGACTGCATTTGCTCCTTGAGATAGCTCAACACCTTTGTAGTCTTTCATTACAGCTGGGCCACCATCATTTTACTACAAAAAAACCACAACTTTCAGGGGCTGGAGCATGTCCAGAGAAGGGAAATGGAGCTGGTAAGGGATCTGGAGCACAAGTCTTGTGAGGAGAGGCTGAGGGAGCAGGGGATGTTCAGCCTGGAGACAAGGAGACTGAGGGGAGACCTTCTTGCTCTCTACAAACTCCCACAGGATGATGTAGCCAGGTGGGGGGGAGGAAGTTGGTGTCTTCTCCCAAGGAACAGGTGATGGGACAAGAGGAAATGGCCTCACGTTGCCCCAGGGAAGGTTGAGGATGCAGATTGGGAAGAACCATCCATATCTCCTGCTGCTTCTTCTATGGGACCTGAATCATAAAATCATAGAATCGTAGGATGGTCTAGGTTGTAAGCCCATGAAGTTCCAGCCAGGGACACCTCCCACCACACCAGGTTGCTCAAAGCCCCATCCAACCTGGCCTTGAACCCCTCCAGGAATGGGGCAGCCACAGCTTCTCTGGGCAACCTGGACCAGGGTCTCGCCACCCTCACCCCAAAGAAGTTCTTCCCCACATCGCAGCTCCATCTCCCCTCTTTCAGTGTCAAACCCTTCCCCCTCATCCTAGGGCTCTGCTCCCTCATCAAGAGTCCCTCCCTGTCTCTTCTGTATCTCCTGCCAGCCCTCCTACGACCCCTCTCTCTCTGGTTTGTGTGCAGTATGTGCATCAGACGTGCCATGGCTGGTGCAACCTGTGCTGAGACACCTTTGGTCTCTGCAGAGAGACTGGGACCAGTTTGGGTCCCCAGCACCAGGCAGGCAGTGACAAGCTGGACCCAGTCCAGCTGGAAGATATGCCAAGAAAGCTCTCCACTTCAGGTTGATCAAATGTTGGAACAGGGAACAAGGGAAAAGGGGGAGGGGGGCATCTCCATCCTTGGAGAAACTCAACCCTTGCCTAGACACAACCCTGAGCAACTTGATGTAACTTCAAAGCTATCCCTGCTTGGAGCTGGGGATTGGACCAGGGACCTCCTGGGGTCCTGTCCAACCTGAATTACCCCATGGCTCTGTGCTCTGGGATGGATGGCAAGTCACCATCAGAAATCTTGGCTCTACCTCTGGGTTGTTTTTTTTTGTTTTTTGGTTTTTTTTTTTTTTTGGTTTTTGGTTTTTTTTTTTTTTTTACGTCAGAGCCGTGCTATTTCATGCTCTATTATCAGGTTAGTCAAAACACTTCTCTAAACTATATGTCTATATAATTGCCAGCTACACTCACTTCCTTGGCTCCTGCTGTTTTCCATTGCATCGGATTTGCAGTCATGCAAAATATCTGCTTTCACCTTAATCTGCATGAAGCCCACCCCTCCACCCCCCCTTTCCCCACAGGCAGCTCAAGAGCCAAGGGGAAGCCAATACCTCTCGGCTACATTCGCTGGAGCCACCAGGAAAGAGGGGCTGGGTGACCTGCTTCACTCAGTTTGGGGTGTCAGCATCATTAGGACTCTGCCAGAGGGAAATCAAGTCACAAAAAAGATGGTTTTTGTTGGATTTGGTGCTGCCTTGAAATGAAAGTCCTCTGTGAAGCCCAGAGCTCTTGGAGATGGTTTGAATTTTTTGGCTTGTTGATGGTTTGAATTTTTTGGCTTGTCGATGAAGCATCTCCTAATGATTGGGATGTAGGTTCTTGTATCACCAAAGCCAAAGAAGGGGGCATTTATCCCCCATAGGATGGGATTTCTCTTGAAATGGTGCTTGCAGCTCTCTGCAGACATCCCCACTCCATGCTGAGTGAGCATTTCCTCTGCATCTGCTCTGCACATCCCTTGCTGTTTTTGAGGGGATGAGAAATGGAGAAACCAGAGGATCGTCTGTGCTGTGCAGCTCACAGGCTGTTCTCATGCCACTGTGGACCTGTCTCCTCTCCAGACTAAACAGTCCTGATATTTCCTGTCTCTTCTCACATAGAAATGTGTCTGTAATCGTCGCTCTTTTCCCTTGTTCCTGCACCTTTTTGGATGCCGGAGCAGCTCAGGATGTACCTAATCTGGCGGGTTGTCCAAGCTGCTTGGGGAAAGGAGATCATGTTTCCCTTTGTCAAAGCTTAACACCCCCAGAACTGTGAAATAATAATAATAAAAGAAAATCCCTATGGAGCAAAGCTTTGCCAGCAACTCAGGATTATCCGGACACTGGAAAAAGCCCCCGGCTGCCTGGAAGACGGGTGCTGAAAAAGGGGTGATGAGAAAAACAGGGAAATCCTCAGAGACCATGGCTGGTGGGACCTGGAGATGAAGGAGGGATGGGAGGCAGAGGAAACATGACCAACGCAGCATGACTGCAGTCCTGGGGCCACTTCTCTCTGGTGCGATGCTTGGCCTCTCTGCCCTCTATGTGTTCTGTGGCCACCCCTAAATGTGGGGTTTCCAAAGGAGAGTTAGGACAGACGGATGGTGCAAAGGAGCCCATGGAGCATCCCATGGTGCTCATGGTCCTCCTGCCCTGTGGGATGCAGGAGAGTCACCCACCCCACCTCCATGTGCCCTCGCCTGTGTTTCTTGGTCTCCTATTTTTCTCCCATGGGATCACATGGCCCCCAATGGAAATCCCTGTTTGTACAGGCTGGATAAATCCGAAGGAAACAGCTTACAAGTCCTTCTCACCAGCATTGCCAAAAGACCATGATTCAGTGCTTTTTTTTTGGGTAGAAATTAATTAGTTCAGGCCCATCACAATTATCTAACTCAATGAGCACAACAATAACCCACTGTTTAAAAGTTGTTCATGGCCATTTAGCACCATCTGGGTTGTCTGATCAGGGGCTTTGAAAACAGTTGAAAATGAAGTAAGAAGGATTGGTTGGCCCAGACACCCTTTTTTGCCTCCCAGCTGCACAGACAATGAAAATAATCCTGGTGGGCCCTTTAGACACAGGGAGAGGGACTGTGGAGCAAACACCACCCCTTATCTCGCTGTAACCCTCTGGTCCATGTCCCTGAATCATAGAATCACAGAATGGTTTGGGTTGGAAGGGACCTTAAAGACCATCTAGTCCCAACCCCCCTGCCATGGGCAGGAACATCTCCCACCACACTAGGTTGCTCAAAACCCCCTCCAACCTGGTTTTGAATCCCTCCAGGTTTGGGGCAGCCACAGCTTCTCTGGGCAACCTGGGCCAGGCTCTCACCACTCTCACACCAAAGAAGTTCTTCCCCACATCTCAGCTCCATCTCCCCTCTTTCAGTGTCAAACCCTTCCCCCTTGTCCTGCGACTCCCCTCCCTCACCAAGAGTCTCTCCCCAGCTTTCCTGGCGCCCCTTGAGTGGCTGGAAGGGTCTCAAAGGTCTCCCTGGAGCCTTCTCTTCCCATGGCTGAACCCCCTCAACTCTCTCAGTCTGTCCTCACTGTGGAGGGGCTCCAGCCCTCTGAACATCTTCATGCCACTCCTCTGGACCTGTTCCAACAGGCCTGTGTCCTTCTTATGCCATGGACTTCGGAGCTGGAAGGTGGTGGTCTTGGAAGGAGCAGGGGAGGAAAGCTTGACCACATGTCCAAATAGTGAAGAGCTCTGCCTTAGACATGCTCCTCTTCAAGATTTGGGCGTTGAGTTTGAGCTGTGAAGCTTGAGGCATCCTCACGGAGAGGCTGGGGTTTGCAGAGGTCTCCGTTGCTGCTCAGAAGGACTTGGACCACTTTGGAGAGTGGGCAGTTTCTGGAAGAAGGATTAGAGGGTTTGCCAAGTTGGACTTACCCCTAGGTTGGGAAGATAGCGGGGAGCACTGTTGGTTTTTAAGGGCAAGTGGCTGCTCATCATGTCCAGAGCTGGAACCTGCTGAAAATTCAGGACAGACTCATGCAGAATCCATCCTTCGGTGGCGACCTGAGAACTGAGACTTCCCATGTTGTGCAAATTAGGAGATGCCACATCTGGTAGCCTATGTGCATCCTGCATGGCTTTCCTGGCAGCCAACCTCCAGGTTCCACAATCTCTTCAGCAGCTGGCTTGGACCTCCCGATCCCACCAGTTCCAATTCTCAGCCCCCAGTCTCTCCAGTATCTGTCCCACCTGGCTGTGACCTGTGCTCTGATTGTGCACACACAGGAGGGAGCCCCTCAACCAGGCAAACAGAAATGGAGCTTAATGAGGAGATGGAGCCTAATTAATGAGACAAACTGCACTGACTGTGGACGAGCCCAGTGACCATCTACCTCATTAGGCAGAACTGTCCCATTTATCCCCTTATCTATTTTCCCTTGCTTGTTCCTTCCTAGACCCCCTTCATCCCTCCCTTTGCACACCATTGGTCCATCCCCTCAACATTGTCTTCTGCAGTCCCCAAATGGTCTTCCCTTGGGGTTCCAGCACATTCCCCCATCCTCATGCCTGGGCATGTGTCCTTGGGACCCATCAAGCCCTTCCTACATCATGGGAGGAGCAGTGGTGGCACCACAGGCTTCTGCAGCCCCATCACCACCATGTCACATCAACCAACGTGAGATGCACTGTCCTTCATCTCCTCCAGGTTTGAGGGGGATCTGGATGAGGGTGGAGTCTTGGGTAGGAACAATATATGGATTAATAGCCCTGGTTTTCTTGCTGTCACCACTGTGCAACACACTCATCCTGCCCACAGGTGTCCAGCCATGCCTGGTGGAGGCTGTGCTAAGCATGGATACCACCATGTCTTCTGCAGAGAGGACACCCAGCTTCCTAGACCCTGACACAGCCACAGGAGCACTGATGTGGGACTTATCTTCCTCCATGGGGCACTATTGTGGCCACCACAACTTCCACCAGGAGCTTTGCCAGTTGCATGCATCCACCTCTTCTCATCAACGGGCCTATCACTTCCGTGAACAGATGGCAGCAGGACCTGTGCTCAGATCTGATCATACATCCATATATCTCCTTGGGATTGACTGGACAACCTTGAAATGTGGTTGTGTGACAGATATTTGATCTGGAGGCCTAGAAGGGTGGATTTTGGGTGATCAGAAGAAGACAACTAACCTCTTCTCTGTCCTGGGAAGGTGCAGGTCCCAGCCGAGCTAGGATGGTGAGGTTCAATCCATGGGGTAAAACAGGCACCATGGCTTCTTGTGACAGCCAAGAACATAGATACGAACTCAAAAGGGGACAAAGTGATGAAAGGAGCTGCTGTAAAACGTGTCCACCCAGTGGCACAAGCACTGCCCATGCAGCATCATTTGTCCCTGCAAGTCACTGGGGGAAGCCTGCGTGACCAGCCTGGAAGGGGACATTACATTTGGGTGTGCTTTTTGGCTGGATGACCCCACTTATGGTCTCCCAGACCACCTGGTGAGGCAGGAGACCCACGTCTCAAGGGTCTTCCCAGGTCCCAAGCAGCAGGGCAAATACTGCAGTGTGCAGCAGACTCTAATTTGTTGTACTGCTGTCCCAATGGCTTCCTTTCCCCATAGCACTGCATCTCACCAGCCTCACCCAGCAGCCCTGGGATGAGCTTGTTCTCCTCCACAGGAGGATGAACGGTGTTGTCCCCAACCTCTTGCCCCTCTTGCACCATCCTGGAGCTGCCCTACAACACAAGACAGACCTTCTCTTCCTGGACAGAAGATTGGGGTGGAAAAAAATTGTCTTTTAATATAGTGGCCATGCTAATAACATGTGTGTAAGTGATCCATGCCAGTGGGAGTCCTGCTTTCCTCAGGAAGGGGTGTCTCCATCTCCAAATCAGTGGCTGTGATCACTGTTTGTAACAGAAAATGAGATGTTTTGTTGTGTTGGCACTTGGCAATGGCTGTCCCCAGCACTGCTGGGGGTTGGAGCAAGCTGTGTCCTTGGCGTGGGGTTCCCACCAGGGAGCATGATGGCTGCTGAGGACTGGGTGGGAGATGTTCTTCATCAGTTGGTCCTCTTGCTGCTATCCCAGGAGATACCTTTCATTTTTGCATGGTAGGAAGACCCACATTTTAGGAAAGATCCAGTCAGTTGCCCTCTAGGACTTGGTACTGCTTTGAGAAAGCTGGACCTGTCACCATGGGCTTGTGAACAGGCTCCTGTCAGTGGGAACCCACCATCAGTGGGATCCCAACCCCAACTGCAAGCCCAGGGGAGGAAGGTCCTGAGAGCCCCTTCCCACGGTTGGGAGCTCTTTCCTGTCTGGCTCCACATCTCTTCCATGCTGGGTTGCATGGCCACTGGCTGCTGGGGACCCAGGATGGTTATTCCCCCAGTGATGGCTGTGGTGAGGTGGGTTGGGGATGCTGAAAGGGCTAAACTCCAGGACAATCCCAGCAATCAGTCCTCTAATCTCCAGCTATTTATGCCCACAGATGGAACTACACGATATTAAACCTCCTGGTCCAGAGTGGGATGAACAGGCAAGGCACGTCTCCAAGAAACCTATCGCAATGGGAAATCATAGAATCACAGAATGCTTTGGGTGGGAAGGGACCTTAAAAAGCATCCAGTCCCACCCCCACCCGCCCCAGCCGTGGTCAGGGACACCTCCCACCAGACCAGGTTACTCAAAGCCCCATCCAGGCTGACCTTGAGCACCTCCAGGGACGGGGGCAAGTGTAGGTAAGTGTCTCTGACTATTGTTCCCCACCATCAAGACCTACAATATCAGTGACCATCCAAACAGGTCAAATTTAGGTCATTTTTTTTTTTTCCCCCTGCTTGTCTCTGTGGCTGGTTTTTCTTAGTGCCGAGTGCTCCAGGCTGCAGTTTGCACAGGAAAACCATGTAAAGCAGAGTTTTGCTCACCGGTGGGCTGCCCGAGACAGTGGTTTGTGAGCAGTGTTTGACCTCCAAATCTCCAAACCCCATCAGGCTTCCGGCTCCCATTCTGTGGCAGGAGGATCAGCGCTAAAGAGCGAACGGAAACATTGATCCCCTTCCAGGCTGCTTTTAGCACGTCCCGAGAAGTTACCCAGACACCGGCGCAGCTCCTTCTCTTCCTCATTGAAGCGAGGAAATCTGGAGCCGGCTGACGTAGCAGCCCAGATGTGACACGGAGAACTTGCTCCTTGTCCTGCCCTCCTTGACCTTCCTGGGAAGTCAGGAAGACCCAGTTGCACAACGGGGGGAAGGCTTTCAAGACGTGATGATGGTTGCACTCATGCGTGATGTGGCCATTAATAACTGCAACCTGGGCCAAGAGGTTTCTGGGGGAGAAATGCAAACCACTTCTTGAGGTGGATTATTGGCTTTTGAAGCTGAATCACCAAAACCACAAAAAAAAGAGGTCAGGTAGAGGTGGATATAATTTGGTCCTTCCTCCAAATGACCACCAACCTGTGATAAATCAGTGTTGATTTGCTACTAATTAAGGGATTGTATGGTTAGCTTTGGATTTCTAGACCAGTCACACCAACCACTGGGCCAGGATGACCAGAATCCCCAAAGGCATTTGGGTGCCTCTTTGAACCTGCCCTACAGATCTGAGCAGCTTCAGTTAAAACCGGGGCACGCTGGAATCAGAGGAAGATTTGTCCTTCACATTGGCACGGCCACGGTTCAACCTTATGCATCCAAAAGGATTTTGAAGGACATTTTGGCCTTGAAATGTCAGTTTAACCCTTTCTACTGGTCATTGCCCAAAACTTGAGTTTTATCTCTCTTCCTTGGCTGGGTAGCGTGTGTACTGGTTGGGATTGGGACACCTGGGTTGAATTGGCTGCTGGATAGCTTCCAAGGGACTTGGTGCCCCTTGGGGTCATGTGGCAGGTCCCAGGAGAAGACAGGCTGCATGGGGAGAAGTGTTGGGAGCTGCAGCCATGCCTCGATTGTGGCTCGTTGCTCTTTCTTTTGGTGAGACCAGCAGTAGAGAAGTCTGATCTTTGCATGGGGCTCTGAAATGAGCCTTACATGATGCTCTTACTAGCTCTGGGGTCCCAGTTCCTGGTGGGAATGGTCCCTTATCCCCTCTGTGAGGTTTTGCAGCCCCGGGGAGCCGCCGTGCTCCCCACACCTGGTCTGGGGAAGAGGGATAACGTAATCCACAGCAAATTGGCACAAAAGCAGTAGTGAAATACCAGCCAGCAGGCCAGAAGAGAGGCCAGCTGGGGGAAAACTTATGGGTGAGCCTGGCGCCAAGTCTCCCAGCCGGGAATTGGTGGGGAGGGCTCCAGCTCTGCTTTTCACAGAGCCGGTGGTTTTAGTCCTTTTACACCAAGGTGAGGGGAGGGAAGAGGAGGTATCCCTTGCAACCAGAAAACAAAACAAAACAACCCCCCAAAACCCTGGGGTTTTGTTCTTCAAACATCTGGGTTTGGGGTGGCGCAGTGGGGTACATAAGTGGGAGATATGTGGGAAATGACAGCCCAGTGTTCCCATGGGATGGACTCATCAGTCGCCCATGCATCCGGGCATGTTCCTCTCCCATGTCATCTTCTCCTCCCTTCTATAATCTGGGGGGTTTTATATACATTCGTGAGCTTTTTTTAGAGGCCCAACAGAGTGTTGTGATGGTTCACAAAGCTCTCCAGGCTTTGACATGGGCTCCAGCCCTTTCCTTGATGCTGGCAGGACAGAGTCTACTCCCCTTTCCAGCCCGTGGTCCTTGCTGGGAGAGGTAGGGTCTTGGGGAGCAGATATTCCTTCTTGGTCATGATTTTTTTTTGTTTTGGTTTGGTTTTTTTTACCCTCTGTAGTGAGTTCTGTAGTTGCCAAACACTGGCCATAGCACTGCTTAGCTCACTAGAGAGGAACACACAGACAATCCCCCCACAAGCCAGACTTATCTCCTCAAATTGAGGAAAATCACCAGAAACAGGGTGAGTACATGACCATTCCTTGGGGTGTCCCCACCCTGGTTCTTGGCAGGAGATGGGTTGAGGCTTGGAGGTGGATGTCACATCCCAAAACATCATGGCTCAAGAGCCACCAGCAGCTCCACATACTCACCTGGGCCCTATTTGAATGGACCCTGAATTTTGGCCTCCATGAGGTCTTGCAGAACTTCTTAATTCACTGCTGCAGACTTGCAGGAACACCTTTGGCCCCAGATTACTCCTGATGTGCACCTGAGCAGGTGAGACCATCCAGCCTTCCCTGGGGCAAGAGCATTTGGGCATTTTGTTAGAAATGCTCTTTTTTTTTTTTT
>VXBJ01003843.1:126690-149849 GCA_013400055.1 Nycticryphes semicollaris
TTTTTTACTATGTTTCTGCATTTCCATCTCAGTGAGTGTTTAGAGGCTTTTTCCATCCTGGTGGGATGTCATGGAGGGATGTCCAACCAGCCCAGGAAACCAAAATCCTGCTTCCCACACCACAGGAACATGATTTTTCTCTCCAGCACTCAGCTCTGACCCAGAATCCAGTCAGTCCTTGTATGGCAAAGCCTTTTTTTCCAGGGTTGGAGCAGCTTTATAAACCCAACAGGCCACGCTGGCATGGGGTGGACTTGGGTGGACCATTCCTGCACCATGGTGGGCAGCACTGCACAGACAGTGGGAGTGGGCACGTCCCTTCTTTTGGCAGTAGCAAGGAATTGTGTGTCCCCAAAGCCACACATCAACAACCGTTTTCTGCTCCAACCCTGGGCAGGGCAGAGGGTTTGCATTTGGGGTCAAAGCACCAAAGATCCCACTCCTGTCACCACTGATTTAACCCAGCTGGGAAACATCACCTCCAGGTGAAGAGTAAGAAGAAGATGGGGACAGCCAGTGTGGATCAGGACCAACCCTCTACCTCCAGCTTCCAGGTGAGCCAGGGATGGGAGATGCTGAGTTTTTTAGCAAAGCTTTTGACATCATCTCCACTAACATCCTCCTGGCCAAAACCGGGCTGAGGTGATGATGGGGACACCCCTACAGCAGGCATTCCTGGATATAGGGATGGGAGAGGGTGATGATGGGTGAGGGTGATATGTTGGGCTCCTGTGCAGCATGTCTGCCAGGTTCCATCACACTCAAAATTATTCCTAAAGTTCTTTCAGAAGCTCAGCCCTGTGCTGAGCACCAGGGAACACAGTGAGTTGTTGGTAAGGGGCTGGAGAGATGCGGTCCCTTGGGCTTGAACATGGCCATGAGGGAGAGGAGGAATGCCAGAAATTCATCATTATAACAATAATCTTATTATTTGACTATTAATCTTTTAAAATGTGCGGTGGGGATGGCTGCCTTAGAAGAAGACATCGTGGTGGTGGGTGAGCAGGACCCAGAGCAGGAGCAGGGATGGAGAAGGAGAAGGGTGATGAGGAAGAGTAGATGGAGGAGGAAGAGGGTCAGGTCTGGTCTTGGATAAACAAGTCCAAAGTCTTCAGGATCCCAAATTTAGCAGGACACAGGTGATCAGGTGGTTGTTACGTGATGGTGTGCTGTGCCAGGGGAGGTCAGTGAGTGTCACTGGGGGGCTGTGTGCTGGGGTGCAGCCCCCAGCCACATGGAAACAACTCCCTCAAACCTGCAAACAACCCCCTGGCACCTACAACACAGAAGGGAGGTGGAGAAGATTTCATTCCCTGGGGGTGTGGTGCTTGGCCGGAGGGTAGCCTGGGGATGGAGAAGGGACCACTGGGGTCCATGGTTGTGATGCAGGGGGATGAGATCCCGGATTTGGGGGGGGTAGGTGTCCCCTTTAATGCCTGTGTTTTCCTCCCTGAGTGGCTCTGCCCACATCACTGTCTACGCTGGGGTGTTTCAAGGGCCATGGATGGGCCTTGAGGTGAGGATGGGGTTCAGCCCCAGGGATGTGCTCATAGCCATCCCAGGCACCACAGGGGAGCCAGGAAGAGCAGGGATATCCCTGGGGTGGCTGGGATCTTGCAGTTGGTCCCTGTGTTCCCTCCCAGTGGATATAGGTCTCCAAACCTGGGGGGGGACACCAGTCCCCGTGAGGATCCCTATCCCTGGGGATGACATGATGGTCCATCAGCAGCCAGTGCTGAGCTCTGTACTCCCTGATTCCAAGTATCCCTGGCCCAAATCCTTCCCTTCTGGGTGCAGGGTCACATTCTTGTGTCAGCCACCCCACCTCAGATACCCTCTGGACATGGGGCTGACCTGTCAGTCCCCCACGCCGGGGTCCTCCCCAGCAGCCTGCACCCCCTACTCTCACAATAGGGCCAGTAGCCGGGAACCTGCCCCGGGACCAGAAGCCCGTTTCATACAGCCAGGGAATATAATAAAATTAAAGGTCATTAAGCACTTAGAGAAGGGTTTGCATTGAGGGAGTGAGGGCAGGGGGGCTGGGGAGGGGGGGCTGTGAATCTCAATACTGGGCTATTTAGAAGGGAGAATTTAATAACGGGGGCGGGGGTTGGTTTTTATGGCAATAGATTTATTCCACCTGGGCTAA
This sequence comes from Nycticryphes semicollaris, assembly GCA_013400055.1. Lineage (NCBI taxonomy): Eukaryota > Metazoa > Chordata > Aves > Charadriiformes > Rostratulidae > Nycticryphes > Nycticryphes semicollaris. The sequence continues at coordinate 128,840 of VXBJ01003843.1, forward strand.
GAAATACATTCCACATCTGCCGAGCCGTGTAACCAGACTCTAATTAAAATCGTATGCCAAGCGAGGGCCCGGCTGTAAAACACAAAGCTGGCTTTTAGAGACGCTGGGAACCGCGGCTCGCGCCGAGCCCCGGGCCTGGGGCCAGGCAGCCATGGGGCGACGGTGGCCGGTGGCAGCGGTGGCCGGTGGCAGCAGTGGCCGGCAGGATGGTCATGGGACCTGGTGGGGTGGCTTTTTGGCTGCTTGTTTGCCCCATGGTGGGGCAGGAGGGGTGCGTGGCCCCAGGGAGGGTGGTGTCTGTCTGCGTGCGTGGGCCTTGGACAAGGTGACATGTGTGCGCATGTGGTGGCCCTGGGGACAAGGTGGTGGTCTTGGGTATGTAGTCACCATGAGGACAAGGTGACATCCATGGGCATTTAGTGACCACGGGGACAAGGTGACACTCATGTCTGTGCAGGGTCCCTGGGACAAGGTGGCACTTGTGGGCATTTAGTGACCATGGGGACAAAGTGACATCCGTGTGTGCAGAGATTCTTGGACAAGGTGATGTCCGTGTGTATGTAGCGACCATGGGGACAAAGTGACATCCGTGTGTGCAGAGATTCTTGGACAAGGTGATGTCTGTGTGTATGTAGAGACCACGGGGACAAGGTGACACATGTGGGCATTTAGTGACCTTGGGGACAAGGTGATGCCTATGGGTGGGTCCTGGGAGAAGATGACACCCATGTGTGTGCACAGTGATCAGGGAGATGGCTTGATATTGTTGTGTGCATGGAGACAGTGACACATGAGTGCATGTGGTGGCCATGGTCAAAGTCCACATGTGCATAGTGGCCACAGGGACAGGGTGCTGTCCATGAATAACTAGTGACATGGGGACAAGGCGATGTTCACCTGTATGCAGTGACCATGGAGACCATGGCCATGGGGATGGGGTGACTTCCACGTGTGCTGCAACAGCAGTGCAGTGTGATGCCCATGCACTAGTGACATGGGGACAAGGTGACATCTACATGTCTATAATGACCACAAAGGCAGGGTAACATTTATGCTCCACAGCACCATGGGGATGGATGACATCCACATGTACATTGTGTCTGTACACAGTGATGCTGACACCCACACACCTGTTGTGACCAGGGGATGGATGATGCTCATCCACAGGTAGTGCCATGGGGACGGGGTGACATCCATAGATGAAGGTGAGACCTGGGGAGGAAGAACCCCCTGCACCAGGACAGGTTGGGGGTGACCTGCTGGAGAGCAGCTCTGAGGAAAAAAGACCTGGGAGTCCTGGGGGACAACAGGGTGACCATGAGCCAGCAATGGGCCATTGTGGCCAAGGCCAATGGGGTCTTCTGGGGGGCATGAGGAAGAGTGTGAGCAGCAGGTGGAGGGAGGTCATCCTGCCCCTCTGCTCTGCTCTGCCCTGGGGAGGCCCCAGCTGGAGCACTGGGACCAGTTCTGGGCTCTCCAGTTGCAGAAGGAGAGGGAACTGCTGGAGAGGGGACAGCAGAGGAGCACAGAGATGCTGAGGGGCCTGGAGCATCTCTCTGATGAGGAAAGTCTGAGGGACTTGGGTGTGTTTAGTCTGGAGAAGAGAAGGCTGAGGGGGGATCTGAACAACACCTAGAAATCAACATCTAGGGCCACGAAAATGACCAGAGAGTTGGAGCACCTTTGCTGAGGGAGCTGCAGTTGTTCAGCCTGGAGGAGGCTCTGGGGAGACCTAATAGCAGCCTCCCAGCTCCCAAAGGGGGCTACAGGAAGGCTGGGGAGGGTCTGTTTACAAAGGCCTGCAGTGACAGGACGAGGAGAAATGGCTTCAGGCTAGAGAAGAGCAGATTTAGACTGGATAATAGGACTAGGTTCTTTACTATGAAGGTGGTTGGACACTGGGACAGGATGCCCAGGGAGGTGGTTGAGGCCCCTTCCCTGGAGATAATCAAGGTGAGGCTCAACTAGGTCCTGGGCAACTTGGTCTAGTTGGGGGTGTCCCTGCTGACTGTGAAGAGGTTGGACTAGATGATCCTAGAGGTCCCTTCTGGCCTGGACCATTCTATGATTCTGTGAAGAGGAAATGGGCACAAAGTTGACCATAAGAAGTTCCACCTCAATACGAGGAGAAACTTCTTCCCAGTGAGGGTGTCAGAGCCCTGGCAGAGGCTGCCCAGAGAGGTGGTGGAGTCTCCATCTCTGGAGACATTCAAACCCCACCTGGACACCTTCCTGTGGGACCTGCTCTGGGTGGACCTGCTTTGGCAGGAGGTTGGAGGAGATGATCTCCAGAGGTCCCTTCCAACCCCAGATCATTCTGTGATTCTGGGAGCTGAAAGGCCGCCCTGTGCACCCGGTGGCAGGACACCCGCACCGTAATTTTACAGTCCCATGAAGTCCAGCCTAATATTTACCCAACAAACAGCGGTTCTGTCTGGGGTTTAATGGCCCAGTCCCTCCAGACAGCAGCAAAACACCCGCCAGTTTGGAGGGAGAAACTAATGAGACCTTCGAAACGGTTTGTACGGGAGGTAGCAAAGAAATACTAATAAAATTAGGAAAGAAAAAAAAACAAAAAACCCACCAAAAAACCCACCCAAGGCACTCGATGCCAAGGCAAATACACTTACCCAGTAAAGCATGAGTAATAAGTGGCACTTTTTACAGTGTGAAGATATAACTTTTCATGAAAATACCAAATAAGGCTCCATGTGAAAGGTGGACGGCCTTTCTAGTGAATTTTTTTCCTTCTCTTTTTTCCCCTTCTCTTTTTTATCCCCTTCTTATTTCCCTCCTTCTCTTTTCTCCCTTCTTCTGTTTTTCACTTCGCCTCTTTTTCCCATTCTCCTGTTTTTCCCTTCTTCTCTTCCCCCTTCTCTTTTCCTTCTTATTTTTTCCCTTATTTCCTTCTTTTCTCCCCTTCTTCCTTCTTTTTTCCTCTTCTTCCCTTTTTTCCCTTTATTCCTTCTTTTTTCCCTTTTTCTTTTCCTCCTTCTCTTTTGCCCCCTTTTTTCCTCTTTTTTCTTCTTTTCCCTCTCTTCTCTTTTCTCCCTTTCTTCTTCTTTTCTTCTCTTTTTCCCTCTTCTTCTTTCTATTCCTTCTCTTTCCCCCGACATTTTTTCCTTTCTTCTTTTCCTTCGTTTTCCCTTCCTTTGTCCCTTCTTCTTTTCCTCCATTTTCCCCCTTCTTTTTTCTTCTTTCCCCCTTCTTCTCTTTTCCTTCCTTTTCCTCTCCTCTTTTTTCCTTCTCTTTCCCCCTCCATCTTTCCCCCCTCCTTCTCTTTTCTTTTCCTCCTTCTCTTTTTTTCCTTCTCCTCTTTTCCCCCATCTTTTTTCCTTCTCTTCTCCTCTTTCTTTTTTTCCCCCCTTCTTGTCCTTTTCCCAACCCTTCTCTTTTTTTCTCTCTCTTATTTTCTTTTCCTCTTATTTTCTTAGGACACACGCATGTGTTTTCCCCAGCACAGGAGCCTGTTCCCACCACCCCCAGCTCAGGTTCCTTCGGCCTAAGATGAAAGGAGAAAGGGAATGGAAAAAAAACAGGAGCTGGGATTCTGCGACACTTTCTATATTTAAAAAGGTTAAAAATAGCTATTTTCAGACACCAGCCCAGGAAGCGCTGGGGTGAAGAGACACAGCGAGACACGAGGAGTAAACAAGCACTGGGACGTGCCGGGCGGCGTGGAACCCACAGTTCTGAGGATGCTTGTGGGGATGGGGACATCATGGGCCACCACAAGCCATGGATGTGGCCAAAAGGAGCTGCAGGACTCAGCGCCTGTGGGGCTGCTCAGCCCTGAAGAAGGGTGCTCAGCACTCAGAGTGATGTTCCCCTCCCAAGATGGTGGTTAAGGCTGGGAGATGCTCAGCCAGGCCTGAAGAAGGATGTTCAGCACCCAGCGAGATGTCCTGCACCCAAGAAGGTGGTCAGTCCCCATGGAGGATACTCAACACCAAGGTTGGGTGATGCTCAGCCCTGAAAAAGGGGGCTTCAGCACCCAGGGCAATGCTCTGTACCCAAGGTGTTGGTCAGACCCCATTGAGCCTGCTCAGACAGCCCTGAAGAAGGATGTTCAGCACCCAGCAGGATGCCCTGGACCCATGGAGCATGCTCAGCACCAAGGTTAGGTGATGCTCAGACCTGAAAAAGGGGGCTCACCTCGCAGACTGATGCTCAGGACCCGGGGGAAAGCTCAGAACCGAGGGCACCAGGGTGCTCAGCACCCATGGAGGATAGTCAGCACCCAGACAGAATGGCTTATCTCTTCCAAAATCATGGTCCTGGTGGCTGAGTGAGTGGGATGGGACACTCATCTATTACCTGCAGTAACCACCATGGGACAAGGATGTGGTACCCACTGTGGGAATCATAGAATGGTCTAGGTTGGAAGGGACCTTTCAGATCACCGAGTCCAAACACCAACCCAATGCTGACAAACCCACCACTAATCCACATCCCTCAGCACCACATCTGCCCAGCCTTTAAATCCCTCCAGGGATGGCAACTCCATCACTGCCCTGGGCAGCCGGGGAAGAGGATACAGAAAAACCACCTCCAAAATCCCACAGCTGCTTTTTCTCCTTAGGTTGTGCAGATTTGCTCCCCTCTTCTCTCTACCAGCTTGAAGGTCTTGGTGACAACCACTAATGGAGCCAGTCTAGAGAGTGTGTCTCTTGTGCTCATCCCTCAGCACCACCTGGGCACCACGGGCTATGTTGTTCTTTTGCAGACACCTAACATGCCCTGTTGCAGTTCAAAAGCGTGGCGATTTAAGCAGACACCCTGCAGAGAAGAGTCCCACCTCCAAGAAGACCATGTCAGGGCTTAAATACTGTTGGTGTGATTTCCCACAGCTGCCACCTTAATTTCCAGTCTCCTTATTTCCCTATTCCAGATGGGACCTCCTAGAGGTCTCTGGTCCAAGCCCCAAAACAGGGCCAGCTTGGATGAGAAATCCAGCTCCAAAATTGGAGGAGAGGCTCAGGGTTCACACAAGTGAGTTGTCCACAGGTGCTGCTGATTTCCAAACCAGGAGCTTTTGGGATGCTCCAGGCACTGAACCCTTCCTCTGAGCCCGGCAGAAGATGTGGTTTAAAATGGGAAATGTCTTGTAATAAAGTAACATGTGCAATCTGTGCACAGTTCTTGGTAGGACATGGGCTGAAAACATCAAATGATGGTACCAACATCCCTGGAAGAAGTTCTGATGAAACTCAGCATCTCTGGTGCCTCACAGCCAAGGGATCCAAATGTGGGCAGAACCATAGAATCACAGAATGGTAGGGGTTGGAAGAGATCTTAAAGACCATCCAGTTCCACCCAGAGACACCTCCCACCACACCAGGTTGCTCAAAGCCCCCTCCAACCTGGCCTTGAACCCCTCCAGGGATGGGGCAGCCACAGCTTCTCTGGGCAACCTGGGCCAGGCTCTCACCACCCTCACACCAAAGAAGTTCTTCCCCACATCTCTGCTCCATCTCCCCTCTTTCACTGTCAAACCCTTCCTCCTCATCCTGTGTCTCCCCTCCCTCATGAACAGTCTGTCCCCAGCTTTCCTGGAGCCCCTTGAGTGACTGGAAGGGTCTCAAAGTTCTCCCTGGAGCCTTCTCTTCTCCAGGCTGAACCCCCCCAACTCTCTCAGCCTGTCCTCCCAGCAGAGGGGCTCCAGCCCTCCCAGCATCTCTGTGGCCTCCTCTGGACCCACTCCAACAGCTCCATGTCCTTCTTGTGCTGAGGCCCCAGAGCTGGATTTTCATGAAAACAGTCAAAGACCAGGGATGGGTGAGGAACTGGGCCTCATCAGAGGCCAGTGTGGCCTAGTGTGACATTTGGAGCTGAGACAAGGATGAAGAGAGTCTCCTATGAAGTTGTGTGTTCCAAAACTCACTTGGATTTCAGCCCCATGGCCTTGTCTTTAACCCCANGGCAGCCACAGCTTCTCTGGGCAACCTGGGCCAGGCTCTCACCACCCTCACACCAAAGAAGTTCTTCCCCACATCTCAGCTCCATCTCCCCTCTTTCACTGTCAAACCCTTCCCCCTCATCCTGTGCCTCCCCTCCCTCATGAACAGTCCCTCCCCAGCTTTCCTGGAGCCCCTTGAGTGACTGGAAGGGTCTCAAAGTTCTCCCTGGAGCCTTCTCTTCTACAGGCTGAACCCCCCCAACTCTCTCAGCCTGTCCTCCCAGCAGAGGGGCTCCAGCCCTCCCAGCATCTCTGTGGCCTCCTCTGGACCCACTCCAACAGCTCCATGTCCTTCTTGTGCTGAGGCCCCAGAGCTGGATTTTCATGAAAACAGTCAAAGACCAGGGATGGGTGAGGAACTGGGCCTCATCAGAGGCCAGTGTGGCCTAGTGTGACATTTGGAGCTGAGACAAGGATGAAGAGAGTCTCCTATGAAGTTGTGTGTTCCAAAACTCACTTGGATTTCAGCCCCATGGCCTTGTCTTTAACCCCATTCTTCAACCCAGTCCCTCCCCATCGGCCAAGTGGGACCAGCAGAACCATCTCCACCTTCTTGAAAGAAGCCACCAAAATATCTGAAATAACCAGTGTCTTACACAAACGAGTTGTAACCCTGAATCTCTCTTGTACCTCCAGCCTTTACCCTAACAGAGCTGACAGATCATGAGTTGGCAGCTCTCGAGGCTGGGAAGGACATTTTAGGTCTTTAAATCATTATAAGCCCAAAGGGGCTGGAAGTGACAGTTCCCTCAGAAATGTTCCCCAAGCCCCCTGTGTCTCCAGCACCTTCTTCCAAGGCTCAAAGGAGCCATCAGTTCAGCAGCAGTTTCCTCAAGATGGAAAGCGGTCAGGAAGAAATTGTCCCCAATATCCATCCTAAATGTCCCCTGGGGCAACTTGAGGCCATTTCTTCTTGTCTCATGGTCTGTTCCTTGGGAGAAGAGACCACCCCCCCGCCCTGGTTACACCCTCCTTTCAGGGAGTTTGGAGAAAGCAAGAAGGTCTCCCTTCAGCCTCCTTTTCTCCAGGCTCAACACCCCCAGCTCCCTCACAACTTCTCCAGAACCTTCTCCTTGGTCTCCAGACCCCTCACCAGCTCCCTTGTCCTCTGGACACACTCCAGCACCTCAAGGACTTTCCTGTCTTGAGGGGCCCAAAACTGGAGCCAGCAGTGGAGATGGGGCCTCACCAGTGCCCAGTCCAGGGGGATGTCACTGCCCCAGTCCTGCTGGCCACAATGTTCTTGATACAGGCCAGGATGCTGATGGCCACCTGGGCACACTGTTGGCTCATATTCAGCTGGCTGTTGAGCAACACTCCAAGGTCCACCAGGCAGCTTCAGCTACTCTTCCCCCAGCCTGGAGTGTCCGTGGGGCTGTCCATGGGGCAACAGCCACCATCGAGCTCCCACGGGGACCTCGTCCTCGAGGGCTGCAGACGCCGTGACCCGCTGCCACCAGAACAGCCCCCTACAAGGCAGGAGGTGCAGCCTGGCAGCACCCTGGGGTGCTGCAGCCTGTTCCCCAGAGCCAGGGAAGCAGCAAGGAGCTGACGCAGGGCCCTGGCAAGCACCAACTCACCCTCCACCGGCACTGGGTCTCGCCGAGCTGCGTTTTGTTTCCTTATAAGGCCCTGCTGCTCTGTTCTCCCCTCTCCGGTATCTCCATCCGAGCTGGCATCGCCTGTTGGGAGAGCAAAAAACAATTCCCTGCAGGCCACAGGGACACCCTCCTGCCCTCCCTTAGCACCCAGCAGCGCTTCTTCCCATCCCTCCTCTGGTTTTCTTTAATTAGAGAAAGGCCAGGCAGCCCCAGAGCGGGAAATACAGGGTTTTTTTTTTCCCTCTTTTCTTCCGAGAAGGCTCTGCCCTGCTGGAAGGAGAGCTGTAAATCAGTGTCGTTGTCTCCGGAACAAGGATTTTTCATCTCTAGGAGCAGCACTTCCAGCCCCTTCCCAGGGTATCTCGGCCAACAGGAGCCTGGTGCAGCCGTGGTTTTGCCCCAGGGTTTCTAAAGGTGCAACTTCTTCCGCTTCTCAATCCACCTGGAGAATAAGGGTGAAGCTCCCTTTCGCCCGACACAAAGCTTTTAGGGATCCTGAGCAAAGAACCACTGTCAAATGTGCTATTTAGCAGAGGATATTAAATTAACATCCTCTCCCCACAGCCTCTTCTGGGTGTGAGTGGGGTTGGAAGAGAGATGGAGAGGGAAAAGAATAAACCCCTAAAAGATTTCTCTATCTCCAGGACAAGGTTTTGGACCCTGAGCTCCCCTGACACTTGAGCTGACCAGGAGGCAGGAGATTTGCTGCTCATGCCTGGCTCAGAGCTGCCACCACCTCTCAGACACCTCGCCCCCCGCCGGCCACCAGGTGCCAAAAGGGTGACACCTGCAAGAAGGAACCTTCTCCCTTTAAGCAGCAGCTCGGGGATGCAGCCCCGTTCTCGGGGACAAAGCTCTAGCCTTGGCCAGAGGACCCAAGGCCCCCCTGGGGGCTGGCAGCCCATGAAGCGCAGGAGGGGGAGTATGAGATCATGATTTTTGGAAGGTCTGAAGTTCGCCCATGTCCTGCTTCTTCAGACATTAAGTCATTTTCCTGAGGAAGTGGCGTATGACGTTGATCTGGTTATAGAGGGAGTCGGGGTGGAGCAGCGAGCTCCAGCTCGACCACGGTGGAGGTGAGGTGCAAGAACACCGCGGGACACCACGTCCCCAGCAACATCCGCCAGGGGAATAAGACTCAAGGGGTCAATTCAAGACAGATCCTGAGAGTTTGAGATGTTCTCACCCGCATTTCGCGCGCCGTAAACCGCGCGCTTTAGCGCTCGCAGCCCCGGGTTCGATGGCAGAACTCTTTACCCACTTCACCAGGGACACTCTTCGGTGCAGACAAATGTCACAGCAACCGAGGGAAGTCAGGCTGTAGCACATCATTTCAGGAACAGCAAGGAGAACAGAAAAAAACCACCTTTATTTAATGGGGTTTGTTACCTACTACTTTTCAAAATACACCCCCAATTCCACCAAGAGAAACAGAAACACTGCAGCAGTAGGGGTTTGTTTGGTTTGGTTTGGTTTTTTTTTTAAACAGTTAAATTTTCTTCATAAAAGTCAGAACAAAGTTGTTCATTCTTCCCCCACAGCCCTCTGCTGCCCAGGTCACTCCGACGTACCACGAGAGCACACAAAACCTTTTCCAGCTTGTGTGAGAGGCTTGGAATACTTTCAGCTGGGTGCCTGAAGATGTTTCTTCCTTGGTTCTTGTTCTTCAAGACTTTATCTACCTTTCTGCCAACCGCAAACACTTTCTATACCAATATGGACACATATATCCATACGTACATTGGCCTGACACCACTCAAACAACCACCGATGACATCGGTCGCTCATTTGGGAGCTCTTGCCAGGCCAAGCTTCAGCAAAGCTCAGCACCCATCCTCTGGAAAAACAAAAATCTGGCTTTTTTTACATCTACCCATCAAATTTAGCACCAGAAAAATAATCATCAGGAGGCACCCAAAAGGAGGACTCATTTCTGATTAACAGGACTTGCAGTACTTTATTCATCTCCAAGTACTGGTTCCTCAGGACCTTTTACTGTGACACACTTCCCTCAGCAGCAGATGATGAGACGTCCTACAAAACAACACTCCTGTTGTCTGGTTTATATGCCCATAAAAAAACCCCACCAAACTTCAGGCAACCCAAAAATGACAACCCCCCCACCCCCAAAAACTAAGCAGTGTGCAATTCTTCCCACAGGAGGACAGCGGGTACCTGGGCTGGCGTTATCAGAACTGCCCCCTAATCACCCTGCCCTTTGACTCCTTAACTTTCAAGGTTAAAGACACAGTTGCTTTCCCAATAACAGCCAAGCCTTCCCCTAATTATGTCCGAGCCAATTGTGTGGGAAGCCTCAAAGATGTTTTTCTTTTCTTTTTTTGCAAAAAAGACAGAGCACCAACAGCGTCCCCGCTCTCTAATTAGGCACCCGAGCAGTTTACCGAGGATATGTTCAAGGAGGAAAAGAGTAAGAGAACTTTATATGCGCTGCTTTGTCCAAAAAAAGATTAGGAAAGGCAGAGCAAAAACTATTTACCAGTCTTTGGGGGAAAATTAAGTTCATTTCATTCAGGCAAAGCTGAAGCAGATGTCTGGTATTTGTGTGGATGCCCAAAGACCTGCTACATTACGGCTTCTAACCAAGGTGAACGTTTAGATCAATCGGGAGAGTTGGGGGTGTTAAAGAGAGGGAGGGGGGAACAAAAAAAAACCCCAAACAATGCCACAGCTTGCCTCCTAAATAAGTCCCTCAACCACTTGTGGAACAGCACTGAAGAGGTGAGAGGCTGAATTAAAAAAAAAACCCATAATACAAGATTTCCTGTGAATACACCAGCAGTCTTTCAAGAGCTTTCCTCTAGATTTTGCCATTCCCGTCCAGCTCCGTAAAGGCAGTAACAAATGAAATGATTGCAGTAAAAAAAAAAAATAATAAAAAATATCTAGTCCAGAGGGCTTACTTACACAGTAAGCAAGATATCTTACGTAAGGGAAGATTGCCTGATGTTCTCCTCCCACGCGGCGGCTTTCGGAAAGCCGCGCAGAAAAAGAGCAACGCTCTCGAGCCGCCGAAAGGACCGGGAGAAAGACCCCCAGTTCATTTCTTCTGGAAAAACCCCATGATGGAGACCTGTTTGTTGGCTCTGCTGGCAGTAGCTGCCCCTTTCTTCGGGTTCTTCCTTTCCTCCTTCGGTTCTCTCTTCAGAGGCGGGGCAGGCTGTTTGTGTGCAGCTGGGGGCTTGGACTTGGCGAAGTCATCCTCGCTGTCCGTGCAGGATTCGCTCTCGTAAACCTTCTCGGTCACTGGTTCAAAGACAAGAGGAACAGACAACGCTGGTTAAGCCTGAGACCACCCCGCTGCAGCCTTCCCACTGCATTTCTGGAAATGAGCATTTTTGGGTTTCAAAGGAGCACATGCCAGACACAGGAATTAAGGCCATTGCTCAAGGGTTACGCGGTGGATCCAGATGACTGGACTGGTTTTCCGTCCACTGAGTCAAACTCCCTCTCTTTTGTCTTAAGTGCAAGGTGGCAGGTTAATGACTCAGGAGCTTGAATGCCATCCAGCTCTTTCAAAACGGCTCGGGGTCACCACACAGATTCATTCATTGACAGGCTGAGAGAGTTGGGAGGGTTCAGCCTGGAGAAGAGAAGGCTCTGGGGCAATCTTATAGTGGCTTTCCAGTCCCTAAAGGGGCTCCAGGAGAGATGGGGAGGGGAGCCCTGGGATGAGGGAGAAGGGTTTGACACTGAAAGAGGGGAGATGGAGCTGAGATGTGGGGAAGAACTTCTTTGGGGTGAGGGTAGTGAGACCCTGGAACAGGTTGCCCAGAGAAGCTGTGGCTGCCCCATCCCTGGAGGGGTTCAAGGCCAGGTTGGATGGGGCTTGGAGCAACCTGGTGTGGTGGGAGGTGTCCCTGCCCAGAGCAGTGGAGTGGAACTAAATGAACTTTAAGGTTCCTTCCCACCCAAACCTTTCCATGATTCTATGATTCACAGCCCATATGAACACCCTAAACAGAAGAATTCCAAGGCTTCCCACTGGGAAGGGCTATCAAGAGGACATGTTCCCTCTCTAAACCTGTTGCCCTGTGCTAGAAATGAGGGTCATCTACGCTGAAAACCTCCACAGCTAAAAGTTCTCTACCAGGGACTGGCCATCAACTCGTCATGCACAGGCTGATGAGAATCTATCAGCAAGTGATGAATCTGAACAAGATCAGAACCTGTACTTTAGCACAGAATCACAGAATGATCTGGGGTTGGAAGGGACCTCTGGAGATCCAACCCCCTGCCAGAGCAGGTCCACCCAGAGCAGGTCCCACAGGAACTTGTCCAGGCAAGGTTTGACCTTCTCCAGAGACTGAGACTCCACCACCTCTCTGGGCAGCCTCTGCCAGGGCTCTGACACCCTCCAAGTCAACAAGTTCCTCCTCATGTTGAGATGGAACTTCTTATGGTCAAGTTTGTGCCTGTTGCCTCTTGTCCTCTCACTGGGCACCACTGAAAAAAGCCTGGCCCCATCCTCCTGACACCCACCCTTTGAAGTATTTCTAGGTGTTGATCAGATCCACCCCCCTCCCTCAGTCATTTCTTCTCCAGACTAAGAAATCCCTTAAATAAATATATATATAATATAAAACCAAACCTGTGACTGAAATGAAGGACTATGACTGAATGGGATTTGCCAGCTCATTGTCATCAGCACTGGGTGATGGGAAGCTATGGGATGTAAAACAACGCTCACAGAAATTAAACTGGAGTCAGCTCTACTGATGAAAGCCATGGTCAGATACTATTAACTGTTGTTATATCAGCTTTCCCAGCAGTGCTCTGGTATTCTTCTAGTAAATCATTCTTCTTTAGCAACTCTATTCTTTTAAACAGATGTCCTAACTTCCCTTCTTCTGGGAAGCTGGCTTTCACTTGTATTAATGCATCAAATGAAATAAGATTTTCTACGTAACCAGAGAAACTGGGAAGAGGGATGGTAGGCAGCCCTGCTCCGCAGCGCAAGTGGATACTCAAACACAGACTGTAAACCCAGATAAACCTCCCTCCAGACCAACTGCCTTTTCATCCAGCAACTTTAAAAGATGACTGGCCACTTACTGAGCTTTATAAAGTTATCGTGTTGTCACCCCTGTCACTAACTGTTGATAACTCCAAAAGCAGGCACTTAATCCTCTCCAACTGCAAGATAACACAGCTTAGATCAATCTTCTTCTACCGAGATCTCAGTTGAACTTAAAAATTCTGTATTTGCAGCAGCCACAAGCACAGAGGTGGTTACAGATGCTCAGCTCGCAGCCAGACTCGCTAAATCATAGAATCATCGAATTGTCAAGGTTGGGAGGGACCATTAAGATCATTGAGCACCATCACCAACCTAACTCTGATAAAATACAGCAACCCATCACTAAACCATGCAACTAAGCACTGTGTCAACCCGGCTTCTGAATCCCTCCAGGGATGGTACCACAACCACTGCCCATGGGCACCCCATTCCAAGGCTTAAGAACCCTTTCAGTGTCAACATTTTCCCTGATACCCAATCTGAACCTCCCCTGGTGCCACTTGAGGCTGTGTCCTCTTGTCCCATCGCCTGTTCCTTGGGAGAAGAGACTGACACCCCCCACCCCCACCTGGCTACATCCTCCTGTCAAAGAGTTTGTAGAGAGCCAGAAAGTCTCCCCTCAGCCTCCTTGTCTCCAGGCTCAACACCCCCAGCTCCCTCAGCTGCTCCTCACAAGACTTGGTCTCCAGATCCTTCACCAGCTCCATNTTGTTGAACCTCATCCCATTGGCCTCGGCCTGTCCAGATCCCTCTGCAAAGCCTTTCTGTCCTCCAGTACAGGGGCACGATCACCTCCAGAGTCCTACTCACCACGCTGTTCCTGATCCAGGCCAGGATGCTGGTGGCCTTCTTGGCCACCTGGGCACTCTGCTGGCTCACGTTCAGACCACAGTTGACCAACACCCACAAGTCCTTTCCCTTGTCCAGTTCCAGCCACTCTTCTCCCAGCCTGGAGCATCCATGGGGTTGGTGTGACCCAAGTGCAGGACCCGGCACTTGGCCTTGTCCTTACAACACTGTCCTTGGCCCATTGGTCCAGCCTGTTCAGACCCCTCTGTAGCGTCTTTATATCTATCTATTTATCTCTACACAAGTCTACAAGTCCATGTGTGGCCTTTCAGGCTTCAGACAGTGGAAGGTAGAAACCCACTAGATGAAATCTCAGTAATTCCCCTTTGCTGAATAGACTGAGCAGGCACAGATTGAGTCCCACTCGATGCGTGGTAACATGCCTCGTGCTTAACTCCACAAGATACTTTAATTGCTCAATTTCCCTCAGGGCTAATCCCTAAATTAGTTTTGCTTTTTGACACCAATTCCTCGCTATTGCAGCTATTGTGAAAATGATCACTTGAAAAACATGGGGAAATATACAGTGCAGCCTAACCCTAACTTCAGCATTTGATGTCTCTATAATCTGGTCCTTGTTTAAAAAGATAAAAAAAAAGACAGTAGGGAGAGGGGGAATAAAAGCCCCTATATTTCAAAGAATAACAACAATTTACATTAGCCTGCAAGATTTGCAAGTTATTTAGCCTTCAAATGATTAGGCTTGTACATGGGAAGGGTGGGGTGGAGAGAAACTGGACAATAACCAGACAGCAAGTTCTGTGCAACAGAGACTGGTAGGTTTTTAGAAGAGCGCAGCATCTCCTCCCTACCCACTTCCTCAGTATCCCAGCTCCATCCCTCCCTCCGTCCTAGAGGATCTGTCTCCCAGAGGCACCACAGCTTGTGTTTCTCTTTCCATAATGTAGTAGTGGATATGAACTGTAAAGCCAAAGGTCTGGATTTCACAAGAGACTATTAAGCCCCCTTGGGGGTGGGGAGAAGAGTTAAAAAAAAAAAAAAAAAGGCAATTTTCCCAGCCCCTGGTATGTTTGGAAAAGGCTGAAGAGAAAGAGAAGAGCACTCTTTCCTGGAAGCTGAACCCGGAACAGTCGTTGCTGCAAGCTCTGGATGCAGCCCTTGTTCAACTCAACTCCCCAGCTAATGCTTTTTTGTTCCATTTTCCTTCCAAGTGTTTTAATGGTTCTATCTGGGATGGGAAAGCAAAACCACCCCATAACGCAACCAGCCAAAGCTGTCAATAACTTTGTGCAAGTCCAATTCTTTGACAAGAATCCAGTATTTTGAGATTTTCAGTTACCAGCAACGCCAGTTGCTGAGTGCTAGCTTTACATTTCTTTAAAGGAGACACACAAAGTTAATGGGAAACATAAGATACAACTACACAGGCAGGTGCAAACAGACACAAGCTGACTCACGTCCAGGCAGCTCCAAATCTGGGCCAATATTGACTTTTATGCCCAATGACAAACCTGTGCAACAGCAAGAGATCTCCTAGAACTGGCTGAGTTCCCTTGACATCACCTCAGATCAGCAAGGCTGGAGAACGTTAAGCACCCCATATCATCGGGCTGACAACAGCGCTACAAAAAACCCACATCCCAGCCTCTTAAAGTTTTAAAACCTTTAAAAAAAATGAAAAAAAAAAAAGGAGAGAAAAAGTTTCTGAACTCCTGCAGCTCTGTTTCAGTTCAGGACACAGAGGAGGAAATAAGCACAGTGGTGTTAACGTTGCTTTCTCCTGGTCACAGGAGGAAGCGGTGTCCAGCCAGGCTGGAATTCAAAGCTTCTGGCTCTCAGCACTTCTGCGGAGATTTTCTTCCTGCCTGAAAGCAGAGCCACTCTTATCAGAAACAGAAACCCTCTCAAGGCTTTAATCCCCAACTTACTCCTTGTTTATTTGGGATCCTTCAAGTTTACATTAATATATAATCAAGCCCTGCTGCACAGCTCTGGATTTAACCCCAAAAGGATAAAACAAAAGCAGCCCAACCACCAACCAAACAACTCATCCCAGCCAGAATTTATCCCAAAACCTAAACCTCTCCCTGCATCACCTATAAACAGTTGTATCTTTGGAGATGAGAGCAAATGAAGGAGGTGCCCTGCACAGGAGGGAAGGGGGAAGGTCTGAAAGAAAAATCTGTGAATAATCAAAAAAGAATAAGGGTTCAGGCACAGCTCTGTGACTCCCTACCAAAGGGTAGTTACCCCAGCCTGGGAGCATGAAGTTGAAGGAGAATTAATTGCAAAGTGATTTTGTGAAACTCTTGTGAGGCCTGGAAGAGTTTGGCCTGTAAAAAACCTTCAACACATCATGAATAAAGGTAGTTCCACTGAGGTGTCTTACCCATGCAGCCTTCTTCATCGTCAATAAACATTTTGGATTTCAGCACACGCTTCCGTTTCCTCTTCCTCCCTCCAGCTGAAACCTGAGGGACATTGAGAGAAATCAAGAGTTAAGGCCTCCAGTCCACATGAAAAGCTCACAAAAGCAGCAGCCCCAGGAGTGAAATCTAGTCACAGAATCACAGAATAATATGAGGTTGGAAGGGACCTCTGGAGATCATCCAGTCCAACCTCCTGCCAGAGCAGGTCCACCCAGAGCAGGTCCCACAGGAACGTCTCCAGGTGGGGTTTGAATGTCTCCAGAAACGGAGACTCCACCACCTCTCTGGGCAGCCTCTGCCAGGGCTCTGACACCCTCACAGGGAAGAAGTTCCTCCTTATGTTAAGATGGAACTATCCATGTTCAAGTTTGTCCCCATTCCCTCTTGTCTTCTCACTGGGCACCACTGGAAAAAGACTGGCCCCATCCTCCTGACACCCACCCTTCAAGTATTTCCAGATGTTGATCAGATCCCCCCTCAGCCTTCTCTTCTCCAGACTAAAAAGCCNTCCTGGTGCAGGGGGTTATTCCTCCCCAGGTGCAGGACCCTACACTTGGCCCTTGTTGAATTTCATCAGGTTCCTCCCTGCCCAACTCTCCAGCCTGTCCAGGTCCCACTGGATGGTGGCACAGCCTTCTATGCCACAGTCTCTCTAATTAAGCTGGGCGTGGTTTGATAACTCAATCTGTCCCTTCCCAGGATATCCTAGTCTCATCCTACCAGGACATAACTTCAGAGAGACAAAATACAATTGAGATGAGACAGCAAACTTTCTTATCTGCCAGCACAGAGGACACATTGCTCTTCTGGGGCATGGGACATTTTGAAATGTGCTTAATTACGTGCGAAGGTGGCACTGGCATTGTCCCATCCTATCTCCAAAGGAGGAAATAACAAGGTGTGCAAGACAACAGAACTCCTGCTGTGACAAAAAGCTGCACTTTCAGTAAAACTACGTGTATATTCTCAGCTCAGAGGTTAAGTTCTTGCCAATCACAGCCCACCTCCCTCAGGCAGCAGCTTTCCTGTGATATCAGGGTGAATACCAAGAGTCTCTGGTTTCATTTCTGGCCCTGCCCTGACTCCTGAAGCCAAGATTCAGAGGAAAGAACATTTAAATGCAGGGGGGGGGAGGAAGAAAAGAAACCAAGAAACCAGAAAACTGCACCACGTCAGCAAGCAAACCAAAAAAGGTTTAAATCATAGTCTAGAAAATGAATGAACTAATGAAGATGGTGGATTCTTTCAAGCAGGATGATGTGATGATTAGACAAAGAGGACCTCCCCCGAAGCATCTGAAAAGCTGTTGGGCAATCCCCAACGAGTCAGATAAAAAATAATAATAAGTTAATTACTCTAATATGCTCTTACCTCTGTGCATGCAGGCTCCAGTTCAGTTTTCAGTGCAGGTACAGGGGGTGGAGATGGAGCTTTCTCTTCCTCAGGTGTGGGAGGCATTGGGACATCTGCTAAAAGATGGACACATGGGTTGCAGGTACCCTTTTGTCTCATCATTTCACCTAACTCTGAGCAATTGCTTCTAACCTGTACTTAGATCATAGAATGGTTGGAGATGGAGGGGACCTTAAAGATCATCAAATTCCAACCCCCTTGCCATGGGCAGGGACACCTCCCACCACACCAGGTTGCTCCAAACCTCATCCAACCTGGCCTTGAACACTTCCAAGGATTGAGCAGCCACAGCTTCTCTGGGCAACCCTGGGCAACTCTGGGCAACCCTCACAGGAAAGAATGTCTTTCTGGTATCTAATCTAATCTCCCTTCTTCCTATTTAAAACCATTACCCCTTGTCCTGTCACTCCACTCCCTGACAAAAAGTCCCTCCCCAGCTCTCCTGTAGCTCCCTTCAGACACTGGAAGGCTGCTCTAAGGTCTCCCCAGAGCCTTCTCTTCTCCAGGCTGAACAGCCAGTTCTCATAGGAGAGGTGCTCCATCCCTCTGATCATCTTGGTGGCCCTCCCCTGGACCTGTTCCAACAGGTCCACGTCCTTTCCACGCTGAGGACTCCAGAGCTGGACACAGTGCTCCAGGTGGGGTCTCACGAGCACAGAGTAGAGGGGTAGAGATCAAGGTTTAGAAGCTTTCCCTCGGATTTAATTCACATCAGGATGAGTTGTCTGAAGGGGTCGACCTCCAGCCAGCCAGCTCACCCCTACGAGCTGCAGTTCCCAAAGGTAGGAGGGTGGGATAGGATGGGAGAAGGGTATTTGGGATTTTTGCTAAGCCCAAAATCATTTCCAGCAAATTCACTGTAAAAATAGGCGCAGAAAGCAGCATGCTTTAGCCATCTATTCCATTTGCTCATTAAAAAGAGGGATTGTAATTTGTTTAGAAATTGAAAGGGGTAGGGTTTAAGACTTAACATATTCCCAAAGCACTGGATGACCTTAGTTTCTGCACCTCTCCCCCACTGGTAAAACAGTCATTGCTTAAGAGTGGTGCTACACATCCCAAACAATCCCTGCTATTTGCTTGAAACCACCTTAATCCAAGCATTAAGTGCAATATAAAGGATTGCTGAAAGATTGTTAAGGGACATCCCAGCCCTTCAGTGGAAAAACAAGCGGAAAAACCAAATCACCCCCCAAAAAAACTAAGCCCGTTCTCTCATCTGCCATCATCTCTGCTCTCCTCCGGGTGCAAGGATGGAGATAGTGGAATCCTTTCAATGCCAAAACTGCCCGAAAACGTCAAGGTCACCTTCACAAATTTGTACAGAGCAAAAGTAGCTCCGGAGCCTCTAGCAGCAGTGTCAAACCGGGCCTTAATGGGACTGGCAGGGCTTATAGAGAAATGGGAAAGGCAGGGTCACTCTTCTGTGGGGCTGGCAGAGGGACAGGGCCATGACAGTAAAGAAAAACCAGCGCAGGGCAATGAGGGGAAGGAGCAGCACCTTGTACCACGCAGCAGGCGCTGTGACTAATTTAAATGGCTTTAAGGAATCCTCTCCAAATCCCAAGTGCGAAACGCTGCCACGCAAGTCCTCAAACGTGGGGGAGAGTGAGGAATGTCAAGGGGGGGGGAAAGGGGAGGGGGAAAGAAACTCCTCATCTGACCTATTGCTTAATAATAACAACGATGCTGCTGGATGGGAGGCCAGAGTGCCTGCTTGGCTTCTCCTCCTGGCTCCGCTGGCTCTAGCACCGCATTCATCCCGTCGTTGTAACACGAATTCTGGATCCGTAGCTGTCCCAACCGATTAGGTCAGTGTTAAGAGTTATGACTGTGCCAGGCACGTGGCCAAGTGACCTTCAGAGGTTAAGAAGGGCTCAAGCGAAACAGTGGGTGGCTGCCAAGGCGAAATAATAAATTACATTCTTCAAACAGGGACTCAGCCTCCCAACTACTTCAGTAAGCGAGGCGCAGAAATGCAAACAGAGTGGGATAACATGACTCGGTGTTTCACCTTGCTCCAAAGAGCTGGGTCTGGCAGCCGTGCAAAGATTGAAAACAAAATAATAATAATAATCAAAAAAAAAATAATAAATAAAACCCCAAACCCCAAACCAAAGGATCTGCTCGAAGGTGCTGACTGTTGGGGGGAGCCGGCACCGCAGCCGAGGAGCTGAGATGAACTCGATATCCACAATATTTATCCCCCTGGGTGATTTAATTATTTATCACCCAGGGTGAAGTGCCTGAACGCTGCACAGGACCAAACTGCAGGCTGGTCACTTGGATTTGAAAACTATTTTTTTAAGAGAACATAAGCTAAGAGGGATGACAACCAGCCTGGTGAAAAAAAAACGTCACCTATTCCAGAGGCTGCTGAAGGTATTTTCAACGTTTCGACTCCACTATTATCTGGGTAATAATGGAAGACTTCAAATAGTGACTATTCTTGTTTTGGGGAAAATGTAGGCTTTTCTTCATCCCCCTGGTTTTTGTCAGGTAGAAGGCACCTTCTCCCCGCGTCAGAGGGTTTCCAACTGCCATCGGGCATGATTTTATTATCCTCTTCAAGCCAACACAGCCCTCTGACATGTGATAACTCCTGAGTCAACCTCGAGCCGCTGCCCACAGTTTACTCAACAGCAACAGCTGCATGAAACGGGATACAAGTTGGGCAACTGGATGTACCAAAGATGTAAATCCTGGCTTTGTTCGGTTCGGTTTGCTCTGACCCTGCCTGGAAAAAAAAAAAACAACAAACCAACCCAAAAACACAAACAAAAACCCCCAAAACAAACCAACCAACCAAACCAAAACAAACCCACCCCAACCAAAACCCAAGCCTGTGAGAAGTTTTAGTGCTTGTGCTGCGGTTCTGCGAAACCCATAGGGTTTGTAGGTTACGGTGCCACTGAAATCACCCTCCAAAGTGGCTGTAAAACACTTGTCAACACCGCGAAACGCTGCCTGTGTTGGTATAACTGAGGCTGCCAAAACCTCCTGTCCTCTGTGGACACACTTGTGTAGTTTATTCTGGCACTGGAAGCAAAACAACCTGCAGTGACTAAGGCACCCTCATACCAATATAACTTTTTAATGAAAAAAAGAAAAAGCATTTAAATGGAGAGGATTGTGCCTTATGCCCTCCTCTGTATTTTCAACTTGGTACAATGTGCTGATGCTCGTGTAAGAGTGGCTTATTTTGGGCTAATTTCAGTACATTAAGAGCAGACTAATATAGAACAACACAAAGAAGACTCGCCCCGACATAAGAGCGCCCATACAGCGCTTCGCGTCAGCCATACGGACCTAATTTCAAACCCACACAGTGTCCCTAAGTCTGCCTGAAATTCAAAAAAAAAAAAGAGAAAAAAGAAAAAGAAGGAGAAAAAAACCAAAAGAAAGGCAGTTTTAGCAGCAGTTACACAGGTAGAGCCCTGTCTGAATGTCATTCAATCACCAGGAATGGCTGCGGACAAACCTCCCCTTGTCTCCGGCGGAGCGGAGCAGTCGGGGCGAAACCCTCCCGCTTTGCTGCGAGAGAGAAGGTCAGGGGTGGCAAGTCACAGAATCACAGAATCTTAGTGGTTGGAAGGGACCTTTGAGATCATTGAGTCCAACCACATTAAAAAAAAAAAAACCAAACCAAAAAAAACCCACAAAACCAACAAACAACAAGAAACCCCCCACACAAAAACAAACAAACAAACAAAAAAGCCACCCACCAACTGAACCCCACACCCACAACCCCACACACAAC